>VZQC01012647.1:1026184-1117930 GCA_009823505.1 Rhizomys pruinosus
CTTAGTCTCCATGTGTTCTTGTATTTTGTTGGGCTTATTGTCCTGTTCATAATGAGCTTTATTGCACTGTGGTCTGATACAATGCATGAAATTATTTCAATGCTTTTGTATGTGTAGAAGTGTTTTTGTGTCCCAGTATGTGGTCAGTTTTGGAGAATGTTCCATGGGATGCTGAGTAGAAAGCATATTCTCTGGTGTTTTGGTGGAATATTTGGTAGATATCTGTGAGGTACATTTGGTTTATTGTATTATTCAGTTCAGATGTCTCTGTTTATTCTTTGTCCACTTGACCTATCTAATGGGCTCAGTGGGGTATTGAGATTTGCCACTATTAGTGTGCTGGGATCTATCTGTGCCTTTGTCACTCTCTGTCTCTTTCTGCCTCTCTCTGCCTCTCTGCCCCTGTTTCTTTGTCCTGCCCCCTGCTATACTGACCAGTCCCACCATGTGTCTGCAGGCTGCCCTACTGCACCCCCATCCCCATGATGTGGTTTTTCCCCACCATCATGCCCTGCTACTGCAAGGCTTATTTCCCCGCCCCACATTCCAAGAGACATGCTGCAGACCATTTCCGTGGCAATGGTGCTAATCCATGCCCGCTCCTCAGGCGCCATCTTGAGGCCTTGTTTGTGCATGCCCCCGTTTCCATGGCAGTGCTAAACCACACCCTCTGTTATGCCACATGGCAGAAAGCCTAAATTTACATCAGACCTTATAATCACTAATGCCTTATTCTATTTCTCTATTTCTATATTCCAATTCTCTTACAATTTATTTAATGGTATATTTGATCCTCTCACAATTTTGGTTCTTGGATTTTATATTGGATTATACAAAGTCAATTGGAATTGCATTAATATATTTTTATACAGAGTAACAAAGTTTTGATTTTATTGGTTTTTCATCCATTTCAAAATACAATCAATTTTCATTTTTTACTTTTGTATGGATAGTTTATTTTTATAGGATTTTGTTTGAGATTTTTACATCATTTGGTTTTTTTAACAGTGTTTTGGTTTTTTTGTTTTATATTTTGTTTATAAGACTTTTGCCTAATTTTAAGGGACTATTTCAGATTTTGGCATTTTTCCATTTCATTGTTTTTTCTTTATAAACCCCATTTTATTCAAAAATCCATTTTCTGTCTGCTTCTGGATACAAGACTCTTTTTGCACTAACTAAATTTATTCTCATTAAATTACCAGGTAATATGCACAAGCCACCAGATTTTCATGCCTGCTCTGTCCACCATACTTTGCAGGCGTACACCTAAGCAGAGGTCTTAAACTCTAAGTGATTCTTTGTAAATGTGATAATTGCTATTAATGGTTCCACAGCCCTGGACAAAGATAGACAACTTTAGATAACAAAAAGGGGGGGGGGATTTCCCATTGTCCAGAGTTTATGGATACAGTTAGGTCATGTGTCTGTCCAAACTGTCTGTGTGTTATAATTGTTCTTCAATGTGTCTTTGTAACTGTCATGTGTCCATGTTCTGTGTTTTTTTTTTTTCAAAACAAAGTGGCCACTTCAAACTTCTTTTATTCTATGTTTTGCACAAACACGAAAACAAAAAATTAAATTAAGTTTACTTTTAGCACTCCTCTTAAATTTTTTCAAAGGCCTGATTTGAACCCAGGTTCCTAGGTTTCTACACTGCTTATCTGAAGGTTTTATTTCTTATCTGTCCAAATTAATTTTTCCCACAGGTATTACAACTAAAAGAGTTTTTCTTTTCCAGTTTTTTTTTCTTGTTTCCTGAAGTCTGAAGACCTGATTTTTTTTGTTGTTGTTGTTTGTTTTTTTGTTTTGTTTGAGACAAGGTCTCCCTGTAGCTCTGGCTGTCCTGGAACTCACTCTGTAGACCAGGCTGGCCTTGAACTCACAGAGATCCACCTGCCTCTGCCTCCCAAGTGCTAGGATTAAAGGTGTGCACCACAACGAAGACCTGATTTTTAACCCTTATGGGTTCACTAACAGATTTTTTTCTTTTCTTTTTCTCCTGTGCTATGCCATCGTCCTTCTGATCAGAGACCCTTTTAAAAATCCCTCGATTTATTCATACTTTGTTACTTGGACACTGGCACATGGCTTCCCCTTCCCATATATATGTAATTCTGTTTCCCATCACTTGTTAAAGTATTTCAATAAGTTAATAGTTTTAAAACCCATGGTGCAAGATGTCATCTCTGCCCTGGCAGTGCAATTAATCAGAGCTGCATGTTTTAAATAATATTTCTAAAGGTGTTTTTTTCCAATGCATATGACGGTTTAATACAACCTCTAGGATAAAAATCTCTTAAAGGAATGAGTGGCTAAATGTGCGTATGTGTACGACATTGTCAAACAGCATATTAATATCTGCCTGTGTAGGATTACAATGCATGTGCCTCTGCTTAGTAGAATCTTTACAAAGTGTCATGGCCAAATTTATTTGTTAGAACCTTATTTATGAGCATATTCATGAAGTACTGTTCACTTTTAAGAATTCTATAATGTAATTATGGCATGTACAAGAAATTGTGTTCCACCTAGAAGGTACTATATACCTTGTTACAGCCTCAATCAAACAGACATATATAGAGTTATCCATACTTACTAAAATTGTTTTATATATCTGTTATACTTTGCACATGTTACTTTTAATATTTTTAAGAGAAATTAGGTTTTACTTCTGGTGACCACACGGACAGTCCAAATGTAACCAATTTGGGTGAGTCCTAAGCATTTCCTGTCTTCTGTTGTTGCAGAGAAAACGTCCACTAAAAGTATTGGCCACTATTGATCTGGACCAAACCTACCGGGCAGAGCACCCAGAGCAGCCAAAATGGGAAACCGGATTCTAACTCTCCAGCCTGACAGCTGTTCCCCAAAGACTTTGCCCCCAGTCATCTCTGAAGCAGATACAGAAGAGAGAGAACAGCGCCCCATTTACTTATCATAAGCAGAAGTCTGGAATGTTAGGTCCAGGCTTCCCAGAATCCCATGGGGCACACAGGTGCCTACTTCCTCCAGAAGCTATCAATCTCCTGACCTCTTTCCCTGTACCTGAGGCACTGACCAATGGGTATAAATGGGTGGACCCCAGCCACCATAGCTCTCTCTGTCCTCCCCTCTCTCTGTCCCTCTCTGTCTCTGTTGGCCTCTCTCTGACTCTCTGCCCCACTCTCTCTGTCCTGCCCCCTGTCATGCTGTCCAGTCCCACGCCGTGTCTGCAGGTGGCTCACGCTGGCAGTCCCACATGGAAGTAAAGCATGTTCCTCGAGTAACCTAAGCCTCATGTGCCTTTTATTGGGGTTTCATGCTTTTTTATAACCTAACAGTTCCTTTGATAAGTATTTAGTAGCCCTCTTTGTATCTTCTGATTAGTTTTACTTTGAATTCTAATTTGTCTGATATTAGAATAGCTCCTCCTGCTTGCTTTTTGATACCATTTGCTTGGAATATTTTTTCCATCCTTTCACTTTGAGTTGGTGTCTGTCCTTGAGGGTGAGATGGGTTTCTTGTAGACAACATATACATGGATTTTGTTCCCTAATCCATTCTCCCAGTCTATGTCTTTTGGGTTGAGAGTTTAGACCATTAATGTTTAAGGTTATTATTGAAAGATGTGTGTTGCTTCCTTTCAATTTATTCATTGTTTGCATTCTTGGCCTAGGTTGTAGTTATGCTGTTATGAGTGTATTAGTTTCCTTTCTTTGGTTGTTTGAGGATAGTTTCTCCTTTCCTTAGTTCTTTGAATTGCTTCGAGTATTTTCTGAAGTGTTGGTTTTTTGACATATATTCCTTCATTTTGTTTATATCATGAAATATTTTTCTTTCTCCTTCAACTATAATTGACATTTTTCCTGGGAATAGTAATCTGGGTCAGCATCTAAAGTCATTCAGCACTGGGAATACTTTGGTTCTTGATCTTCTGGCTTTCATGGTTTGCACTGAGAAGTCAGCTGTAATTCTGATGGGTTTCCCCTTATATGTAATTTTTTTTTTCTTGTCACTTTCAATATTTTGTCTTTGTTTTGAGCATCTAGAGCTTTAACTAGGGCATTTATTTTCTGGTCTAGATTATTTGGTATTCTATGTGCTTCTTCTATTTGTATAGATTTGTCTTTTTTCATTTTATGAAAATTTCCTTGTATTAGCCTCTTGAAGATCTGATCAATACCATAGTCTTTTGATTCTTCTCCTTTGTCTATCCTTATGTTGTGGAGATTTGGTCTTTTCATAGTATCCCACATTTCCTGGATATTCCACTCTTGTGTTTTTAAAAAAAAAGTTTCATAGTCTTCACGAGCATTTTAGATGTTCCATCTTATCCTGCAGGTCTCATATTCTATTTTCTGTTTCATCCATTCTGGTTCTGGGGCTTTCTCCCAGCCTTTCCTGTTGATTGGATGAATGTTCCATTTCCTTTTTCATTTCTTCCTATGATTTCTTTAGTATTTCTACTTCCTATTGGAGCTTGTCATTCTCTACTTGTAGCTCCTTTGTTCGCTGGTGTGTTTCTTTTTTCATTTCAGCCTGCGATCTTTTCAGTATTTCCACTTCATTCCTGAGTTTGTCATTCTGTTCCCTCCAGTTCTTTTTAGAGTTTGTTTTTCTCTTCCTCTAGTTATTTTTGGGGTCTGTGTTTCTCTTCCTCTACCTATTTTCAGTTTTTCTCATCCTCCCCCTCTAGTTCTTTTCAGAGTTTATCATTTGTTGCCTTCTACATCCTTCCTGAAATTTTCATTTTCTTCCCTTACTTCTCTGATTTGTTCCTTATATTCTTTGATTTCTTTGAATATATCTCTGTCTGTTCTTCTAAGGTCCATATATTGGTTTCCTTCCAGGGGGATCTCATTGTAGGGATCTTCTATACCTGTGGTTGAGTCCGTTGTTGATTTATCATGAACTTTTCCCATGTTATTTTTTTCATTGTGGCTTTGGCATGTGGAATTATTTTTTGTTTGGATTCTGGTGCTAGTCTCAAATGTTATTATGGAAGATTGGTTGGCCACTCACTGTGCTTCCTGCCATTCAGTTCCTCTATGTTGGGGGTGGGGGTTGCTCCCTTAGCCCATGTCAATCACCAGGAGGCATGGCAGCCCATCTGGACCCTGAGTCATGCCCTCTGGGCGCTGATGTATACACAGTCTCCCAGCACACCTGAGTCCACTGGGATCCTGGATGGCTGCTGCTGCTTCCTATTACCTTATTTTCTGTTTTCATTCTTGGTCTAGATTTGTATTTCTGCAGTTATACTTTTGTTTGTTACTTTTTCTAGCTTCTTGGGGATAGTTGCTCCTTTCCTCTGACCTTTGAATTGTTTTGGGTATTTTCTGAAGAGTTGGTTTCCTGGACATGAATTATTTCATCTTGTATATGTCATGAAAGATTTTTTTTTCCTCCTTCAACCATAATTGACATTTTTGCTCCATACAGTAATCTGGGTAGGCATCTATAGTCATTTAGTACTGGGAAAACTTTGGTCTACATTCTTCTGGCTTTCATTGTTTGCACTGAAAAATCATCTATAATTCTGATGGGTTTCCCTTTATATGTAACTTGTTGTTTTCCTCTTGGGGCCGTCAGTATTTTGCACTTGTTTTTGGCATCTAGTGTTTTAAGTATGATATGGCCTGTGGTATTCTTTTTCCGATCTTGTCTATTTGGTGTTCTCTGTGCTTCTTGTAATATGTATGATTTTGTCATTTTTCAGTTTGGGGATATTTTCTTCTATTATTCTGTTGAAGATCTGATCAATATCTTTGTCCTGAAATTCTTCTCCTTCCTCTATCCATATGATGCAGAGGTTTGATCTTTTCATAGTGTCCCATATTTCCTGATTGTTCTACTCTTGTGATATTTAAAATTTTTCATACTCTTTGTTTGAGCATTGCAGTTCTTCCACCTTGTCTTCCAGTGTTGATATTTTACTTTCTGCTTCATCCAATCTGTTACTGAGGCTTTCTACCACCTTTTCCTGCTGATAGGATGAGTGTGGAATTTCCTTTTTCATTTCATCCTGTGATTTCTGTAGCATTTCCAGGTCCCTTTGGAATTCTCTCCTTCTAGATCCTTAATTTGTTGGTTGGTTTCCTGTTTCATTTCAGTGTGGGATCTTTTCAATGTTTCCACTTCATTCCTGAGTTAGTCTTTTTCTTTCTTGATTTCTTTGAGTTTGTCTATTACTGTTCTTTTAAGATCTGTGTCCTGGGTTATTTCCAGGGAGAACTCATTGTTGGAATCTTGTATAGGACTGACAGATTTTGGTGGGGATTTATTGTTTGCTTTTCCCATGTTGTTGATTTTTCTTTGTGGTCTCGGCATGTGGATTTGATTTGTTGTTTAGAATCTGATATGAAATTCATGTGCTTCTTCATTTGGTTGAAGGTCTTTCCTCTAGGTTGGAAGGTTTGCTATCTCTTCTGTTCCTTTGTGCTCTGAGTCACCTTCTCTGTTCCTGCCATAGCTGTAAGGGGGGTTGGCAGCACTGGATTGCCGGCCCAATCCTGTCACTGCCAAGGTGACCATAGGGCCTTACCCAATCTGGTCTGGCATTTGGAGCAGCTCTAGAGGCCCTGTTCCAGAAGCAATAGGGTTTGGATGGACCTAGAACCCTGTGGTGGAAGTGACTGGGCTCAGATGGTTCTGGAACCTGTCTGCCAAGAAGCCTTTCACTCTCCCTGGCCTGGCAGTGACAGGGATCAATTGGTTCTGGAATCCTGTAGCAGAAGTGACTGGGCTCTGATGGTCCTGGAACTCTGGACTGGAAGGGACAGGGCTTGGATCTAGCTTGTTCTTTAGTGAGGTGAAGGTATAAGTTTGTTTTTTTTTTAATTTTTTAAATGTTGCTTTTTGAAGTTTTGTACAATTCATAGAACATTTCTCAGTCCAAATTAGGCTCATTCCCCATTCTGTCCCTCCAAAAACACCCAAATTAATACATTTGGTATGTATGTCTTGCATATTTTTTCAGTCTTTTTTTTCCTTTTTAAAATTTTATTTAATTTTTATGTGTATGAATGTACTGTCTGCATGCAGGTTTGTGTACATGTGTTGTGCAATGCTACAGAGGTCAGAAAAGGGTGTCAGATTCCCCTGGAACTGGAGTCAAAGACGGTTCTCAGCTGCGGTTTTTCTAGGCAGAGGTTTATTGTTTGGGGCTGACGTTTACTGTTTCAGTTAGCTCTTTGACGCATTCCTTTTCTTGTTATTCCCTCCAAAATGTATTTCTCCAAAATATCAATATATGTTCTTCACACATATAGCAAAATTACGATGTCTGAAAGTAAGTTGTATGTTAATTCCAAAACATGTCAGGAATTCCCATTTTCCCCTTTAATTTTACATTACTCTTTAGAGTAGTGTATGCAACTTTAGTTCCATAGATACTGTCCCCTATATACTACAGTTACAAATTCTGAAAATAAGTGGTAGGTTGTTTCTAGATCCCAGTAAGGTAATCACATTATAATGATACAGTTGCTTTTAGGTAAAATTTCTATATCTATATCTATATCTATTATCTATCTATCTATCTATCTATCTATCTATCTATCTATCTATCTATCATCTACCTATCATCTATCATCTATCATCATCATCATTATCATCATCATCATCATCATCATCATCATCATCATCTATCTGTTGCTCAGTTTGCCTTACTACTGTGTATTTTGTGCTAGTATCCACAAATGAGAGATATCATTCATCATTTGTTTTTCTGGGAGTGTGATATTTCACTTAGCATAATGTCTTCTAGTCCATCCATTTACTTGCAAAGTTCATGACGCTGGCTGATGGAGAAGTTGGTGATTACTCAGGGGAGTCATAGTGTGTATTTGTTTAGTGAGATTGTCTGCTTCTTGATTAAGTGAGACAGGAGAAGTTGGTGATTACTCAGGGAAGTCATAGTATGTATTTTTTTAATGTTATAATTCTTTTTTTATGTTGTTTATTAATTTTATTTTTATTATATATTTTTGTACAAGATTATGTTACTAATCAAATCTACACCCATATCACCCACCCTACACCTACCCCACCAGAGCTCATGCATTCTGCCAAACATGTTTTTCATCTTTGTCTCAGTCTTTCTCAAAATTCTGGATGTGGAAATTGACTGATTTGAGTAGAAGTTCACCGTTTCAGTCTATTCTTTGATGCAGTCTTTTCTATTGTTGTTGTTGTTGTTCTTTCTGATATGCATCACTCCCAACTACTTGGACAAAAGCTTAAGGGGCCATGCACAAGAAATACAACTAGGTAATTAGCGTTAACATCCACAGATGAGGGATACCATTCATCGTTTGTTTTTCTGGGACTGTGTTACTTCACTTAACGTAATATATTCTAGTTCCATCCATTTACCTGCAAAGTTCATGATATCTTCTTTCTTTACTGCTGTACAGACTCTAGAACTCCATTGTGTACATGTATCACATTTTCTCTATCCATTCATTAGTTGAGGGGCACTTGTGTTGGTTCCAGCCTTTTGGTATTGTGAAGAGAGCTGCAGTAAAAAACATGGTTGTGTATGTATCTCTGCGGTAAGATGAATCTTGTGAGTATATACCAAGGAGTGGTATGACTGGGTCAGGTGGTAAGCTCATTTTGAGTCTTCCAAGGGTTCTCCACACTGCTATCCATAGTGGCTGTACACGTTTACATTCCCACTAGCAGTGGATGAATGTTCTCCTTTCCCCACAACCTCTCCAGCATTTGGTATCATTTGTTTTCTTGATCCTAGCTCATCTTATCTGAGTGAGATGATATCTTAAATTGGTTTTCATATGCATTTCCTTAATTATTAGCAACAATGAACATTTTAAAGATGTTTATCAGCCATCTCTAATTCCTCACTTGTGAAGTCTCTGTTCAGCTCTTTGATCTTTTGAGTGATTCATTTGTTTTCTTTCTTCTTTGTTTTTTGAGTAATTTATATATTCTGGAAATCAATGCTTTGTCAGATGTATCTGAAGGTTTCCTCCCACTCTGTGGGTTTTCTCTTCACTTCCTTGATTGTTGCTTTTGATGTATAGAATCTTTTAAGTTTAATGAGGTTCCATTTGTCAATTGTCGATCTTATTTCTTGCACAGCTGTTGTCTGATTTAGGAAGTCTTTTCCTACGCTTATGTCTTGTAGGCTGCTGCCAAATTTTTCTTCTATCACCTTCAGAGTTTTGGGTTTTACCTTGAAGTCTTTGATCCATCTGGAGTTGTCTTTTGTACAGGGTGAGAGGTAGGGGTTTTAATTTATTCTTCTACAAGTGGTGATCCAGTTTTGCCAACACCACTTGTTGAAGATGCTGTCTTTTCTCCATTGTGTCTTCTTAGCCCCCTTGTCAAATATGAGATGGCTGAAATTGTATGTGCTAAAGTTTGGATCTTCAGTTTTGCTCCATTTGTCAACAGGTCTGTTTTTGTGCCAGTACCAGGCTGTTTTTATGTCTATAGGCCTGTAGTATAGTTTGAAGTCTGGTATAGCAATTCCCCCCTCTATTGCTCTTTTCACTCAGGGTTGCTTTGTCTATTCAGTGTCTTTTGTTTTTCCATATGAAATTATGGACTTTTTCCCCAAGCTTGTGAAGATTTTAGGGATTTTAATTGGGGTTGTGTTGGATCTGTATATTAGTACTCCTTTAATTTCCTTTTCTTGCTTTATAGACCCAGCAAGTGTTTCAAGTACTATATTGAAGAGGGATGGTGAAAGGGGGCAGCCTTGCTGAGTTCCTACCTTTAAGGGGAATGTGTCTGACTCTTCTCCATTTAGGATGATTTTGGGTATGGGTTTCCTGTATATGACTTTGATTACATTGAGGAATGATCCCTTCAAACCAATTCTCTTTAGGACTTTAAGCATGAAGGAATGCTGGATTTCGTCAAAGGCTTTTTTCTGCATCAATTGAGATGATCGTGTCTTTTTTGTCTTTCAGTCCATTTATGTGTTTTATGATATTTATTGATATTCATATGTTGAACCATCCCTGCATGTCTGATATGAATCCAACTTGGTCTATCATTAAGAACCCCCAAATGCCAGGGACCCAGAGGCAGATCTGAGTTCTGCCTGCTGGAGTGGCCAGCGTTTCTGCCCTGGCATCTCCAGTGGGAGTGGTGGCGACCACTAGGCCTGAGAGGAGGGCCTTATCTCAGGAGGAGTGTGGCTCATGGTTCAGAGCCAAGAGAGGACAACAGTGCTCCTCACCCAGAGCGGAGACTGGGAGGGGGAGGTGCACCCAGGCTGGGTGCCACTCATTCCTCTGAACCCAGCCTGCAGAGCCCCACTTAGCACGGGTTTGAGAAGAGAGCAGCACAGACCCACTGGGCCACTGGCTGAGCCCTCACCTCCTCTCTCAACATCCAAAATGTTGGTTTTTGAATGTCAGCTCTGGGAAGCTCTCTTAGCCCCCTGCAAATGGGATCTCTGACCCCTAACTCTGCAACCTTGCATTTAGAGCACTCACATTCACTGCTTCTGGACTCTAAAAGAGCTAGCCCCAAACTTGGGGACATTTTAGTTGACAAATGGGATCTGAAAGAGTTTATAGAAAAGACTGAATTCCATCCTGAATGAGGGTTAAATTAGTCGTATGCATGTGTTTGTATCATTGGTCTTCTAGGCCAAATGGGATGTTTCCAGAGAATAGACTGTCAATCTACTTAAAAACATGCATACATTGCTGAGGAAAATAAAAAAAAATCCCTAATGCTTTCCTCAAGCATCAACTACAAGTTGCTCAAAATTTGGAAAACTAGGAGAGAGGATAAAATAACACTCATAATCCATCAACTCATTGTCATTTTGATGTACTTGTGGTATTTTCTTTTTATATTACACATAGATTCCCTTTCAGATTAGCATACATTTTTCTGTATCCTCGTTTCTCCCCTCACTGTTATGCCCTGTGTTCTGTACATTTAGGGAATAGACATAAAGCTCCATGTACCATATGCACAAATGATAAAAAAAACATATTTGTGTTTCTTGCTTGTGTCGTTCAAAAAGAAAAAAAAAAGAATCCCCATATCAGGGAAAGTATAGCTCATGGCACAAGATAGTCCGAGGCCATGTGCGTTAATTTGTAACGCACTATTGAAGAGGCAGTAAAGTTATCCTGTAGACTTAAAACTTCTGCTTTTTGGTCCCATTAGTTTTTATAAATACATGGATTTAATTTCTTGGGGCTTTTTCTAGTGTAATTGTGATTTCCAGAGTTGTATATGGGGGTTAATAAGAAATTTAAAAAGGATCATGGAAATGACAAAGGAACCTGTAGGGCAGAAGTGTCTTATAGAGTAGGAGAGAGAAAACAGAGGTAGGGAGCAAGGGAAATCAGAAGCTGTTATCTACATCATGACATTGTTGAAGAGTAAATTTGATTAATAAATGAGTAAAAAGTATAATTTCGGCTTGGAGAAATGAAGTTTCTGGAGTTGTATGTCTACAATAACCTCATAATGCTGTGAACAATTTGATGCATATTTTCCCTGATAAACATCAAATTAGAAAATTTTGATTAAATTTTAAAAATAATTAGGAACCAATGAAGTGTATAGTCAACATGAGTTTTTTGCAATTTTTTAAATTTATTTTTTACATGTACGAATATACTGTCTGCATGTAGGTTGGTGCACTTGTGTCGTGCAATGCTGTGGAGGTCAGAAGAGGGTGTCAGATTCGCCTGGAACTGGAGTTAAAGATGTTTCTCAGCCGCCATGTGGGTGCTGGGAATCGAACCCAGGTCCTCTGCAAGAGCAGTTGGTGCTCTTAACAACTGGCCATCTCTCCAGCCCCAGTCAACATGAGTTTTAGCTGACATTTATTTTTTTTTCAACTTCTTCCTCCATTAAAGATTCAGGAAATCTTTAGAGATTTGGATCAATACTATGGACTAGTTTTGGTAATTAGCAGTTCTGGGCATTGGGCCTCTAAGGACTTCTAATCATCAACCTCCAGCCATCTCTCCACCCTGCAGTTTGACATCTTCAGTGTTGCTGACCCCATGTTTCTCCTTCTCCTCTCCGTGGCTGTCCTGTACACGTAGCTCCCATCTGGTACTGAGTGCTCTTCAGTCCTGGGGACACTTCCTGAGACATCCCTGGACAGCAGCATGGGAAGGTCTTTGGTTTTGTCCTCCTTGCTCCTGACCCAGCAGAGAAGCAGCAGAACTCAGTAAGAACAGATACTCATGTATCTTGGCAGGGCAATTGGAAGTATTGTTTCCTTTTTGTGATAAGAAACTGAAGGTTTGATGTCCAGGTGATTTAAACTGTATCATTTCTGATGAATTATAAATTTGACATTTTAATTTACCAAAGTTTCATAAATCATATTCCAATCATCATTTCACCACATTCTTCCTACTGTCCATTGGCAATGTGTCCTCCTAAACTGATTACTAAGGAGACAAGATCATGATGGTGATGATAAGGAAGATGAGGAGGATGGCAGTCTCCTAAACACCATGAACTATTTTTGAAAGCTTCTTGTGTTTCAGGCACTGAGCCATGTGACCCATGTAGCTCATTTCACTTCATGTGTTTTATTTTCGTATCTATGAAGGGCAGCTTTTTTGAGATGTCTAATGCGGCCTTAAACCTGCTAGTTTCTAAGGATGACCCTCAGCTCCTGGTCTTCCTGTGTGCAGTTCTCAAGTGCTTGGAATACAGGTGTGTCCTACCACACTGGGTATATTACGGTTACCTTACAAGAAAGAGCACATTATTACATAATCTGTAGTAGACTGTCACTTAGAAAACTGTCCTTAAATATGCTGAGTATAAATTCAGGATATGTTATTTAATTTTATTCTGGCAAGTTGTTTGTTTGAGAACCAGTGAATGATTCTGCTTTCTCTTACCAGAGTAGAGTACCCCTTTCACTGTCTCTGTCTCTGATTTCATTTTATGTCTCTCCATCTCTCTCTTCTTTGTATCCCTGGTACATCACAAAGCAGAGCAATGTTTTTACTAGCCAAACCCATGGTATAGATGCAGATCACAGGATAGGGCCACAGAAAATGTAGACAAACAGGCGGTCACACATCTCTATTTGTCACTCCTGGATATTCATGAAGCTTTCTGCCATCCCCCATGTTTGTTTTATCCCACATATTTTGAAGTAGAGATAAGCTATACCTTGGTTTTGCACCTACTTAGGACCATGCTCATTATTCAAACATTCATTCCTGAAGCCAAGAACTTTCAATTCCTGCTTAAGACCTGATGTCTGGAAAAAAATAAATGAGTTAAGTGCATGTCATAGAGAGTTTCATAATTTAATGTTTATCCTGTCACCTCCACTTAACTCATCCATGGCATAGAGTAGTTTGTTGGTGTCTCCAAAACTCATCACTGTCATCTGAATGCATTAGGACTATAGATCATTGTATTTGTAGTGAGAAAACAGATATTGATGGTTTAATGTGGTTTTAATGTGTACTTTGTAAAATTACAGAAAACTGAGCTGAGGAGATAGTTCTGTCAGTAGAGTGCTTGCCTCAGTGGATTGCTTGTCTTACAAGCCTGAGGACTTTAGATCACCAGAATCCACATTAAAAAGGAGCTAGGCCTGTGTTGTGTGTTGGGAGGGTGGGGAGGTGTGGGCAGACATATCCCTGTTTCTTGCTGGCTACCTGCTCTATTTTACTTGTTGAATTTCAGGGCAGTGTCAGATTGTGTCAAATGTAAAAGAAGGTAGACAGTGCCTGGGAAGGATAGCCAAGCTTCACTGCTTGTCTCCAAATTTACAACAACAACAACAACAACAACAACACACACACACACACACACACCTGCACCTGCATACACAAGAGCATTCACATACAAACATAAAGACACATAGAAACACAAATATAACAGAATTAGGGAAAACTTTGATAGTAGTAACATTAGAAGTAATAGATTTAATGTATGTATCATTCCAGTGAAACGCCCTCTGATGTGGAATTTTCAGGTTTCTGTGAGGACGTTTTATTTTTGTATTGGTATGTTTATTTACATTTGTGGACAATCAGTTTTACTTCTGATTTCTCAGAGCCTATGTATAATTTGTCCTATAGGAATCCATGAAAACATACCATCATATGTAAACACAGAGTGGACACATGTTTTGTTCACCTTAACTCACTTGGTGCTTTCCTAGCTACAAATTCTTCCCTTTTGAGGAATGTTCCACAGAGCTAGAGACAAGAGACAACAGCTGTGTACCTACATCATTAACATGGGAGCCAAAGTTCAATTCAAATGTACAAATCATTTACAGAGCATCACAGATATTTTCATGGGTAATAAAAAGATGAAGTACTAGAAGCATAAGATTAACTGCAAGCCTTGGGGTGAGACCCAGATCAGACACTACATCATTCTGTGTTTCAACTTCTCTAACAATCACTTTCATCAATAAATTCACTATTGCCTTCACGATGGATTTATTTATTTATAAGAAAACCAAAGCTGAGATGTGGATTAGTTAGCTGTCAAACTTTGACCTCTTTTCACACAGTTAGTGGAGCTACATGTTAATCTGATTTTTCTATTTATCAAAAGGGAAAAGAACCATAGAGAGAAGGGGACAGGAAACCATCAAGCTGAATGCCAACATACATTACAGAGCTTCTTATTACTTGGGGTCTGGTGCCATTTAAAAACTGCACTCCATCTAAGCTTGCTGTTTCCATAAAAATGAATACTTCAGTAAAATACATTGATCAGTGCTTATGGAGCTAGGGACGTTCCTCAGTGGTCACACATCCTAGGTCCTGGGATGGAGTAATCTTTTCTCTCAGTAAGAGTGCAGAGAACCGGGCGTGGTGGCACACGCCTTTAATCCTAGCACTTGGGAGGCAGAGACAGGCTGATCTTTGTGAGTTCAAGGCCAGCCTGGTCTACAGTGTGAGTTCCAGACAGCTATGGCCACAGGGAAACCCTGTCTTGAAAAGACAAAAAATAAATAAAAAAAAGAGTGCAGAGAAGAGATACACCATGATAATTATTCAGGACTAAATTATTTATTTATGACCTCCTAACCCAGCACATGAGGCCTCTACTGGAGTCTAAAGAAACATTTTTCTTCATGCAGGATGCAAGATATTGGTGATATTTTAACTGATTGCTACTGGACAAACTTTTGTGGCACAGATGGCAGATCTGGACATGAATCACAATGACAGAATTTTTATTAGGAAAAGAAATATAGGCTCTAAACTGTATTATTTGTGGGAAATATTAGCAACCAACATCTTATACAGCATTATCTTCTTTTATAAAATATGTTTTACTGAGATTTTGTACATTCCATACAACAGCTCTTATTGTATTTAGATGCTCTCTACCATCCATGACCCCCCATGCTGCCCCCTTGCTTTCTGGACCTCAAGCCTTCCTCCATACAGGTTAAGTCCTAGCATCTCAAACCCTTGTGCCCAGATGTCCTGCACTGCAAATTCATCCACTGGAGTCTATTCAGCCTACCTAGAGATTGTAAGTAAGGTCTACTCTCCCTCACCTACTAGTAATCAGTTCCCAGGGTAGGGCTGGCCAGACACCCATTTCCCTTGCTCCACTCTGGACCATGACTGTTGAGTCAGCACGGGTCTTGCATTTGATGGCATCATTGTTGCAAGTTCCCATATGAAGGTTCCAGTGGCCGGAAAGCTCTTTTCCCTCTGTGTTCATGGACCAACCCTGGATTGAGTAGTGTGTGGTGTTCTTGTCTGTAAAAATACAGATCCATATTTAGTGAATCCCAAACATGTTTTGGAATTAACCTATATTTTTTTTTCAGATTTTGTCATTTTGGTATATGTGTGGATTGTATATATGCATATTTTGGAGTAACATAAAATTAAATGGAAAAACGACAACAACAACAACTTGTTCAAAGAACTGACCAAAACAGTAAACTACATAAAATATTTAAAGAAGTCTGATCAAAAGATGCAAGACAAGACTTAACATGTATGGCAGAATGTATGAGCTCTGGTGGGGGGTATGGATGAGGAAACATGGTCTAAATTTGACTGGGAATGGCTATATGAAATGCACAAAATCTCAATAAAAAGTTAAGTTAACCCCCCCCCCCAAATTTAAGAGTCCATATTTAGCATATGATCAGAAATTTCATTTGTCATCTAGATAAATGACATGTGTATGACAGAGATAGGGTTTTCGCTAGGATCCATAATCCCTCCAGCTATGTGTATTTGGCTGTGCCTACAGTGCCACCTATGAGTTCTTTCCCACTGAGAGGGCTTCAGGTTCAATTAGATAGCTACTGCTTATCCCTCAGATAACAGTTCCAGTAGTACACTGATAGTTTGCTGTGCCAGTTGTTATGGTGATTAGGCTTTACAAATGGGTTGGACCACTGATTTTCTCCCTTAGTATGTTGCCTAGTATCCTCTATCACTATGAGAGCTAGACTTCAGATAGAAGGCTTCCTGGTCAGTGCTGCTCTATTGCTCCAAGTCCTATGCCAAAATATGTCCTGTCTTCAGGAGTAGAGTCTTATCTTCTAGTTCTTGGATATAACCAAGGGCTCTAGCAATAGCCTGTGTTACTTTGAGAGTCTACACTGACAAACACCTGTAAGGGAGGTCTCTCCTGTCTTGCACTGTGCTCCTTGTGATACAGCCTCAGGTAAACACTTGCAGACTCTGTATGTGTATTTCTCAGGGGGTTTCTGAATCAAACCATTTTCTTCTGGCTTCTCTAGTCCTACCAAGCTCCATTCATCTATCCTCTATCTCCATTCATGCAACCACCCTCTTCTCCCATCCATGTGCCCCAATTTTCCCCACATTCCTCCCTATTATGCCCATCTCCTACCATTCTCCTCCCCTGAGTTCTCTTCTCTCCCACCACTATGATCCCTTGTACTTCCCTCCTTCCTGCCCTCCCACTCAAACTCTTCCACTTTCTCTACCTCCATCCTGGTAATATTTGTTCCCTTACCATTCCTCTGTTTCAGGCTCTTTCTTTCCCTTTTTCTGTGTCCATCCTTTCCATGTATTGGCTCCTGCTGTTACATCAGGGTATATACTTAAATATAAGGGATTCATATTACAATCCACTAATGAGGGAGAATATACGTCTCTTGCTTTTCTGCATTTGTGTTACTTCTCTTAGTGTAACACAGTCTCTAGTTCTAGCCATGTACCAGCACATTTCAAAATTTCATCCTACTACTGAGTAGAACTACACTGTGTAAATGTACCACATTTTCATTATCCATTAATTGTGGTTAGCACTGTGTCTGCAGGTTCAAAGGGGACAAAAGGGAGGAGGGGAAGAGGAAGCTAGCAGCTTCCTCCTGGGAGTGGAGTTAAGGAAGTTGCATGTCAGATGGCCATGGGGGAATTCTGCCCCACAGCCCAGTCTGGCCAAGATATTTGCCTAGCTCAGACCCTTGGCCTTAGGGTGTGAGCCACTGCCCTGCCGGGGACTTGAACACACCCTAGACAGATATCCCAGACTAGTGGCTCACTGAAAGCCTCTGTCCAGTCAAAACACAGCTGGCTACTCCAGACACACTTCCCAGGCTGGTGGTCTTTCAGAAGGACCCTTTTCCAGCCAATTCCTGTTAGCACTCACACACAAACCCCAAGCCTGATGGGCTTAATTTACACAGGCAGAAATTAATGGACTGAGGACCCTGGTCTGATGGTAAAGAAGAACCTGTTTATTGTTTGTAGTACTTCCCTTAAATAAGCAGAGTGATGTCATCCCTCAGGCCCTGCTTGAAGATCCTTGCCTCCTGCTCTGTATCACACAGTTTGTTGATAAAAGCCTACAAGCCAGTTTTACCTAGGGGCAGATTCTGGTGTGAAAGACAGGTGGTCTTTCTCTTTCTACAGTTAATCAGTTGAGGGACATTTAGGTTTATTCCCTTTCTTAGCTATTGTGAAGAGGGCAGCAAGAAACATGGATCTACAGTAGGATGAGTCCTTTGGGTACATGCTAAGGAGTGGTATAACTGGATCATATGGTAGATTAATTTATAGTTCTTTTGAGAGTTCTTCACACTGCTTTCCATAGTAGTTGCAGGAATTGCATTCTCACCACCTGTGAGTGAGTATTCCCCTTTCTCCACATCCTGGACAGCATTTAGTGTCTTTCAATCTCTTGATCTTAGCTAGATTGACTGGGATAATATAGAATCTTATAGTTGTTTTTATCTGCATTTCTTTAATTAGTATGGATGGTGAACACTTTTTAAGGTGTTTCCTAGCCAATTTTATTATTTCATTTATGACCTTTTTATGTCTCTAGTCCATCTTTCCATTGGGTTTTTTATTTTCTTATTTGTTTTTTTTTTTCAGCTTTTTTTGTGTTTTGGATTTTAATCTTCTGTCAGATGTGTAGCAGGTAAAGATTTTCTCCCACTCAGTGGATTTACTTTTTCCTTCCTTCGTTGGTTCTTTTCTGTAGAAAAACTTTTAGTTTAATGATATTCTCCTCATTGATTATTGACCTTATTGCCTGAGCAACTGATGTCTGACTTAAAACATTCTTCCTACACTTTTATCCTGTAGGATACTGCGTATGTTTTCTTCTAGCAGTTTCAGAATTTCAGGTTTTTGCATTGAGATCTTTGATCAGTTTGGAGTTGACTTAGTGCAGTGTGAAAGGCAAGGGCCCAATTTCATTCTTCTGCCAGTTGAGATCCAGTCCTGCTAGCACAATTTAATGAAGATGCTGTCTTTCCTCTATTGTGTGTTGTTTCACCTGTGTCAGATATCAGGTTAAAATTGCGCATACTCATGTTTGGCTCTTCTATTGTGTTTTACTGAGTTTTTCAATTCCATCTTCATTTCTGTTTGGGTTTTGCTCCATATTTCTGTCTTTTGTAAACTCACTTTTTTTTTCCTTTACAATTATTTTATTATGAGTACTAAGTATAGAGTAGAAGTCAAGAGATACAGAGCTGGTTAACAGAACACATTCCCCATAAGGATGCATAGCCCACCAGAGCACTGCCAACCTCTAACACCGCCACAAGCCATAAGCACCTATGATTTTGTCCCAGTCTAACTGTTTGCCATCTGTGTGACACTAGTTAACTCTCTTCCCTTTTCCACATATATATTTTTTTATTTTCTGTAAATCAAGGATAATAATTCATGCTTTGCTTGATTACTGCTAGATTTAAATTGTAGGTATTAGGGTACAGAGATGCCTCAGCATTTAAAAACACTAGTTCCTCTTGTAAAGGAGCCAGATTTAATTCCTGGGACCCATTTGGCAGTCGTCTTTAATTCTAGTTCAAGAAGGTCCGATGGTCTCCTCTGGTGTCCATGAGCATTGTTTGCATAGGTGCACTTACTTAAATACATGCAGGCAACACAAACACATGCACATAAATATAAATTTATATATCAAAACATGACAGATTTGTGTAACACTAGAATGTCAAGTGTATATATAATTTATAATTTTTAAATCCAGAATAGTTTTTTCAAATTTATTTTACTTTTCTTGTATGTGTATGAGTGTTATGCCTGCATGTATGTAAGAGTACCCATGGTATGCAGTGCACATGAAGGTCAGAGAAGGGGATCAGATTCACTGGAATTGGAGTTATGGGTGGTTGCTAGCCACCATGTGAGCTGGGATTCAAACGTGGGTCTTCTGCAGTAACAGCCAGTTGTTTCAACCATGGAGACATCGCTAGACCAGCGATATTTTTTTTTCCTCTCGTTTTGGAACAATAAATATTTTATTTTTTTCTTTTAGTCTGGGAGAGCTTAGAATGCTCCTTCTGGTTTTTTTTTTTTCATTATGTTCATTGTTCTGTGCAACCCAAATATATTGAACTAATTTCCAAATATTCAATTAGAAAATTGAGCTAATTTTTTTTTGGGGGGGATGGAAAGTCATTTATTTTATTTATTTGTGTTTACATTTTAAAATGATGTTTTATGTATTTCATACATCATTTTTCCATTCAGGTGATTCACATTATTGTATGCTTTCAATAGGACTGGTGGATTTTATCAGTGACAAAGTCTCTTGGTTTTCCATACTACTTGTGATTTTTTTTTTGAGTGTGTGTGTATGAATGTAGTGTCTGCATGTAGGTTGGTGCACCTGTGTTGTGCAATGCCACAGAGATCAGAAGAGGGTGTCAGATTCCCCTGGAACTGGAGTTAAATACATTTCTTAGCAGCCATCTGGGTGCTGGGATTCGAACCCTGGTCCTCAGCAAGAGGAGTCGGTGTTCTTAAAGGCTGAGCCATCTCTCCAGCCCCTAATTGTCATTTTGCATTGCTGTTTGGGCATGTGGATGGATTTGTTGGTTGTGTGCCTGATAGAAAATTCTATTCTCACTTTGTTCATTTGAAATTTTTGTTCTCTTTTTATTTTTGGTGTAACTCTGTTAGTTTTTGATATGGTATGAAGAGTTAGTTAGTATGTGCTTTTGGTTCTTTCATGGTAGTAGGCCTGTCTGGGTGGTAGACAGGCTGCTCAGGGTAGATTGGAGGTGTTAAGGCTGCAACGGAATGGACTAGAGAAGGATTGGTTAGGATATGACTTACCAGGGTCTTAGGATGGCCAGTCTGTGTCAAGCAGATGAGGAGCCATGGGAAAAAGACGACAGGAACAGCTGCGGAGGGACTTTGGAAACAATACTAGAGGTTAACTAGTGGATTATTAAGGTAGTCCAGAGATCTGTGGCAGATGAATTGGAGCAACTATCAGTGTGACAGAGTGGGGGTGGGTAGACTGGAATAATATTATATTCTTTGTGACATGGAGTCATATATGGATGTTGGTAATATTGTCATAATAATAAACTTACAGGCTAAAAGATGTCCTTCCTTCAGATAATGCTTTGCATTAGGTAAGGCATTTGAAATGTTTATTAACAGAGAAATGTATATGTAAAATTTTTATTTTCTGTGTTTGAATGTATTGTCTCCATATCTGTCTATTCACTCATGTTTTGCACTCCCTGCACTCGTCATAATAGGACTTTGGATTCCCCTCTCACCGGAGTTAAGGGCAGTTGTTAGCTGCAATGTTGGTGCTAGGAATCAAACCCTGGTACACACAAAGGTCTGCCTGCCTCTGCCTCCAGAGTGCTAGGATCAAAGTTGCATGCCACCATGCCTGGCTACAAAGTTGTAGTTATTAAAACATCATGGTGAGTACACAGAGCTTAGATCAGCGATTTTCCAAGACCACATGAAGTACAGGTAGGAGCTGGACACTTCAGCCAGGCAGATTGTTGAATGATTGTATCATTGTCTTGTGTGGCTGTGGGAGTGGAATCCCCCTGCTAGCTGATATAAAAGGTGGGCCTGTTGCCACTGTGAGAAGAATGCACAGAGCTTAGATCCAGGATTTCCCAGGACCACTTGCAGCTCAGAGCGGGCTAAGTGAGGCATTCCTCCCTCCCAACTGGAGCTGATGAGGGAGTGTCCAAGTGAGACCAGGATAATGATTCTGGGGCACAAGGCAAGGCCATAAATGAAACAGTGAACCTGAGATACCTCTTGTCCCTCATCACCAAACCCTAGAAACAACCTAAAGAAACTGGATGGCAGGAAGCAGAGTGAGCATAGTGCTTAGCAGGTCCCACCTGGGTTGTTCCCTACCTGTTTTTGGAGAACCTTCAGAACAGAAAGAGAAGAGTGAGCTAGAGCTCCAATATATAAACGAAATTGAAAGCCTGAAACATAGACAAATCAACACTTCAAAAACAATGAGAAAAATAAATGAAGGCATCTGAAGGAGGCAAGCAAAGCAAGCTTTCAACACAGTGAAGAGGCATTTGGCATTTGCATCAGAATTCAAGGAAAGGGAAACCCGCATGCCAGGGGTGTGACAAAGGGACAACATGGGAAAGGTGCAGGATAATTCCACAGCAACCTCTACCAACCCTGTGGTTGATTCTTACAGTGGGATCTCCCTGGGGGTGGCCCAGGAGCCAGATCTTAGAGGAACAATTGCAGACGTATTGAAATAAATAAAAGAATGTAAAGAACAAGTCAGACAAATAAGGAGAGAGAATGAAAAACTCAACAAGAACCTAGAGGGAGAGAACGACAAATGCCAGAAAGAACTAGAGTAAGAGAGTGACAAACTCTGGAAGGAAGTTGAAACACAGAAAAGATCCCATGCTGAAATAAAAAAAGGAATCCAAACAGCAAAGCAAGGAGCTACAGGAAGAGATTGAGAAGCTCCAAAAGGAAGTGGTAATACTAAAGTAATCACAGGATGAAACGAAAAATGAAATTGAAAACTTATCCAATCAATAGGAAAGGAAAAAGCCTCAGAAGTAGAATGGGGGAAGCAGAGCAAAGAATATCTGACCTGGAAGATAACACAGAACAACTTAAAAGCTCAAGTAAAGATCATGAAAAATGTAAAAATACACAAGGGTGGAGCAACCAGGAAATGAGGAACACTATGAAAAGATCAAACCTCCACATCATAGGAATAGAGGAAGGAGAAGATATTGGAGAATGGTATTGGTCAGATCTTCAACAGAATAATAGAAGAACATTTCTCCAAACTAAAACAGGACGAACCCACACAAATACAAGAAGGACATAGAACTCCAAGCAGACAAGATCAGAAAAGGAACTCCCCACACCATATCATAGTTAAAACGCTAGACATTCAAAACAAAGACAAAATTCTGAAAGCCACAAGAGAAAAACAAGTTATATATAAGTGGAAGCCCATCAGAATTATAACTGACTTTTCAGTGCAAACCGAGTAAGCAAGAAAAACGTGGAGTAAAGTTTTCCCAGTGTTAAAGGACTGTAGATGCCAACCCAGGTTACTATACCCAGCAAAAATGTCGATTATTGTTGAAGGAGAGAGAAAAATATTCCATGACATAAACGAGATGATAGAATACATGTCCAGAAAACCATCGCTTCAGAGAATAATTAAAGCAATTCAAAGGACAGAAGAAAGGAGCAAATACCCTCCAGAGACCTAGAAAGAGAAATTAATAAAAGCATAACTGCAGAAGAAGAAACTAGACAAAAAATGCAAATGTTATAATAAGATGAAAGGAAGCAACCCACATCTTTCAATTATAACCTTAAATATTAATGGACTAAACTCGCCAATCAAAAGATATAGACTAGAAGTTTGGATTAGAAAAAAAAATCCATCTATACGCTGTCTATAAGAAACACAACTCACTCTCAAGGATAGGCACCAACGTAAGATGAAGGGATGGAAAAATATTTCAAGCAAAAGGTACCAAAAAGAAATCAGGAATTGCTATTTTAATTTTAGACACAATAGACTTCAAAGTAAAAGAAATCAGAAGAGACAAAGAGGGCCATTACATCTTTATCAAAGTAACAATTGACCATGAAGATTTCACAATCATGAATATATATGCACCAAACTCTGGTACACCAAGCTTTATAAAGACAATTCTTGGGGTTGGAGAGATACCTTAGCAGTTAGGAGCTCTGACTGCTCTTGCAGAGGACCTGGATTTGATCCCCAGCACCCACATGGTGGCTAAGAACTGCCTGTAACTCCAATTCCAGGAGAACTCCAGTTCCAGGGGAATCTGAGAACCTCTTCTGACCTCTGCGGCACTGCACGACACAGGTGCACAAGCATACATGCAGACAGTACATTCATACACATACAAAAATAAAAAAAAAAATTAAAGACAATTCTCCAGGACCTCAAGGCACAGACTAACCCTAGCACACAAATAGTAGGGAACTTCAATACGCCACTGAGCCCTTTGGACAGGTCAACCAGGCAAAGAATAAATAGAGAGATATCTGAAGTGAATGCTACAATACACCAACTGGACCTCACAGACATCTACCAAATATTCCACCCAAATACCAGAGAATACACTTTCTACTCAGCACCCCAGGGAACAGTCTCTAAAATCGACCACATACTGAGTCACAGAAAAAAACCCTCAACAAATACAAAAAGATTGAAATAATTTCATGTATTCTATTAGACCACAGTACAATAAAGCTCAGTATCAACACCAGCATAAGTCCTACTATCTACAAGAACAAATTGAGACTAAACAACACACTCCTGAATAATGAATGTGTTAAGGAAGAAATAAAGGAAGAAATAAAAGCATTCCTGGAACTGAATGACAATGATAATACAACGCAACACAATCCATGGGATACTTTAAAAGCAGTCCTAAGAGGGAACTTTATAGCCCTTGGTGCCTACATTAGGAAAACAGAAAGAGCACAAGTGAACAATCTAACACTGCAGCTAAAAACACTTAAGACAACAACAAATGAACACTAAACACAACAGACAGGAAGAAATAACAAAAATCAGAGCAGAAATCATGAAACAGAAACAAAGAAAACATTTCAAAAAAAAAATCAATGAATCCAAAAGTTGGTTCTTTGAAAGAATAAACAAGATAGACAGACCTCTAGCTCAGTTAACCAAAAGAAAGAAAGAGCAACTCCAAATCATTAGAATTCAAGATGAAAGGAGAAAAATCACAACAGACAATGAAAAGATCCAGAGAATCATATGGGAATACTGCAAAAACCTATACTCTACTAAGTTTGAAACACTAAGACAAATGGATGAATATCTGAAATCCTGGGACTCATCAAAGCTCAACCAAGAAGAGATCAACAGCATAACCAGACTCATAATATATGAAGAAATTGAAGATTTAATAAGAAACATCCCAACTAAAATAAGTGGAGGCCCAGATGGTTTCATATCAGAATTCTATAAAACATTAAAAAAGACTTTATTACTCAAATTGTTCAGAGGGATACAAGCACAGGGAAATCTCCCAAATTCCTTCTATGAATCCAGCATCACTGTAATGCCAAAACCAGGCAAAGATGCAACCAAAAAGGAGAACTATAGACCCATCATATTAATGAGCACAGATGCAAAAATTCTCAACAAAATACTTGCAAACCACATACAGACGCACATCAAGAAGTTCATCCATCATGACGAAGTTGGATTCATATCAGAGATGCAGTGAGGTTTCAACATATAAAAACCAAAAAATATCATCATGCATATAAATGGACTGAAAGACAAAAAACACATGAATATCTCAATTGACGCAGAAAAAGCCTGTGACAAAATCTAGCATCCCTTCATGCTTAAAGTCCTAGAGAGAATTGGATTGGAGAGATCATTCCTCAATGTAATCAAAGTCATATACAGGAAACCCACAGCCAACATCATCCTAAATGGAGAAAAGAAAGAAGCATTCACCTTACAGGTAGGAAAACCTATCACCACTATTCTTCAATATAGTGCTTAAAACACTTGCTAGGGCAATAAGGCAAGTAGAGGAAAATAAAGAAGTACTAATTGGAAAAGGGGAAGTCAAGCTATCCCTTTTTGCTGATGATATGATTGTTTACCTAAAGGATGCTAAAAACTCCACCAGAAAACTCCTGGAAATGATTAAGAGTTTAAGTAAAGTGGCAAGATACAAAATTTACCTAGAAAAATGAGTAGCATTTCTTTTTTTAAAAAAATGTATTTATGTGTATGAATGTACTGTCTGCATGTAGGTTTGTGCACCCGTATCATGCAAAGCCGCGGAGGTCAGAAGATGGTGTCGGATTCCCCTGGAACTGAAGTTCTCCTGAAATTGGAGTTACGGATTATTCTCAGCCACCATGTGGGTGCTGGGGATCGAACCCGGGTCCTCTGCAAGAGCAGTCGATGCTCTTAACTGCTAGGCCATCTCTCCAGGCCCCAGTAGCATTTCTTTACACCAACAACATGCAACTGAAGAAGGAATACAAGGAAACCTTCTTAAACACAGTAGCCTCAAAACCAATAAAATACCTAGGAACAAACCTAACCAAAGACACCAAAGATCTCTAAACAAACAAATTAAACCCCTGAAGAAGGAGATTGAAGAAGACATCAGAACATTGAAAGACCTCCATTGCTCATGGATAGGAAAAATTAATATAGTAAAAATTTCCTTTCTACCTAAATTAATATACAAATTAATGTACAGATTCAGTGCAATCTCAGTTAAAATCCCTAAGAGTTTCTTGACAGGTTTGGAAAAAAAAAATCCTTAATTTCATACGGAAAAACAAAAGACTCCAAATAGCCTAAGCAACCCTGCGTGAAAAGAGCAATACAGGGCAGATCTCTATACCAGACTTCAAACTATATTATAGGGCTATAGTCATAAAATAGTTTGATACAGGCACAAAAAAAAAAATCAGAACTGTTGACCAATGGAGCAAAAATGAAGATCCAAACTTGAGTACATACAATTTTAGTCACCTCCTATTTGACAAGGGGCCCAAGAAGACAGAATGGAGGAAAGATAGCATCTTCAGCAAATGGTGTTGGCAAAATTGAATCACCACTTGTAGAAGAATAAATTTAAAACCCTGCCTGTCACCCTGTACAAAATAAACTACAAATGGATCAAAAACCTCAACATGAAACCCAAAACTCCGCAGGTGATAGAAGAAAAAGTTGGCAGCAGCCTACAAGATGTAGGGATAGGAAAAATCTTCTTTTTTTTTTTTTTTTTTTTTTTTTTTTNATAAATTCAGGTTCATAATATATGTGTTTAATCATTTCAGAAAATGCATGAGCATAAGAGATTTTTCCATATTTATAAAAGAACTTATGGAAATTTCTAAATGATAGTAAGAACCAGAAAAATACACCTTATCATATTCTAAGACAACAGTATACAATCTTTTGTAGCAGATTGTAAATTAGAGCTAAAAGCGCAAAATTTTATGAATTCATTTTTCAAGTTCCTGTTTCATAGGGGAACATCCTGTTATGCTACCGTCTGTATCCTCAACATCTGTCATCCTTGGACTTGTCCATTATCATCCTACGTTTTATCAATTGCTCAAATACTAATAATCATCCAAAGATATTAAATGTGCTGCTCAAACTATTGGCTTTGAGAGACATCAAAGTTTGAAAAGCAAAGATAATCAACTGTATATTTTCCATCCCATCAGACCAGGTTAGGGATTCCTTTTCAGGCCCTGGACACTTCTAAGCAGCTCAGCTATTCTCTGTTTCTTCCAGGAATCTCTGCTGATCACCCCAGCACATTGACTGACCTGAGTGTCTCCCAGCAGACTTTGAGGCTCATGTAAGCTTAGGCATGGAGTGGACTAGTGAAAGTAATCAATTTCACAGATTTGCAGAATCTATTGAGTTCTTTACTTTCTTAGCTTAGCAAGCTTCCCTGCAGAGTTCACCACCCTAAAAACATTATGTTGTTTACTACCTTTTAAGAAAATTCTGTTTGTGTTCTTGTTCTGTAGAACAGTCTTTTACCAAGCCTCCCTCTAAGATGGAAGGAAAGTTTTATTTTGGAAAACATTGCTAGACAATAGTTTCCATGTTGGTATTGCTTTTTGAGTCCATAGGAAGATTGTGTGTGTGGATACAGGGTCTTCCTGTTAGCCCCCAAGCGTGGCCTGGAACTCACCTGTAGATTAGGCTGGCCCTTGAACTAACTGAGATCGGCCTGCCTCTGTCCTCCTGAGTGATAGATTAAAGGTGTGCTCCGCCATACCCAGCAAGAAGTTTTTATCTCATTTCTTAATTTCTAAGGATGTTGAGAAGTTTAAAATTATTTCTTTCGTTGCATTTTTATTTCTTTATGTTGAGAAATCTCTCCATTCTAACCAACCACAATCATGTTTATTGGCCATTTATTTCTTGGTAGTTTTTGATTTTTTTTGTGAGTTCCTTGTATATTATAGATTTAAAATATAAGCCTCTTGTCGAATGTTGCTGATGAGGATTTACAAAACACCCACTCACTGGGTTTCTTCCTTGTTTTCTTGGTTGTTTCTTTTGCTTTGCTTTGTAGCTTGATGAGGTTCCCCTCCTTGACCATTGACCTTAATAAATAATCCACTGGTTTCTGATTAAGAAAGTCCTTTCCAAGCCATGTCGTGGACAACTACTGTCTCGTAGTATTCTCTACGTCTAGCAGTTTCAAAGTTTCAGATTGTATACTGAGGTCGTTGATCCATGTGGAATTGACTTTTATGCACGAGAAAGTTAAAGGTCCAATTTCATTTTCCTACAGGTGGAGTCCGTCCTATCACCCAATTTGCCTGAAGATTCTCTTTTCCCTCAATGAGTGGTTTTCAACACCTGTGTCAAACTGCAGGTGGTTATTTTTAATTGATACATACTAATTGGGTTTTCTTTTGTGTTCCATTGAGCTACTTTGATAATTTTTGTGATACCATTCTGCTTTTTTTTTTTTTCAAGCCAATTTTTTAATTAAGCTTTTTGCACTTCATCAATACAGAATTTAAAATCAATCTAAGACGCCTTGCCCCCCACATCACGAGCTCGCTTGCATTCTGCCAAAAGGTGTTTAATTATTTCCAGTTTTCCTCACAAAATTACGCAATGCAGCAGTGTATCTGTTTCGAGCGATTCCCCCTTTGGAGTCAGTTTTGGGACCCAGTCTTTTTGTTGTTGTGGCTGTTGTTGCTGATGCTGCTGCTGTTTGTAATTTCCTTCCAATATGCACATTCCAAATATGGCTATAGGTATGCCACATATATCACGGTTTTAGCATCTTCAGCTTGTGATTTCTTTTCTTTATTAGGCTGAAAGAATGCACGTTTGTAGGCTCCTCATTGGCAAGCCCAAAACACAGTCAGTTCTGCCCGTGTTCCACACCAGGGTTTTCCCTTCCTTCCAGGGTCACCAAATGAGGTCCAGTAAGCCCCACTTGCAGCCCTGTCTTGCCTCTTCCTGTACCTGGTCTCCATGATACAGCCTGGGTAGTCAGCAATGGCAGTCTATACTTTGAAGAGGTTGAAACCTCAGTAGTAACTCAGTTCCACAAGTTGGATGTCTCACAATCAACCATCTGGAATCGAAGATTTGGAGGATTCTTGGAGGATATGAGTCTTCAGTCCATATTGGGAAGGTTGAAAAGCTGTTCTCTGTCTTTGAAGAATGGAAAGCGTGACAGCGCACAAGATAGCTCACATGCTGGTAAGACAACCAAAACAACAGTATCTTTTTGTTTTTTTTTTTTTTTTTTTTTTTTTTTTTTTTTTTTTTTTTCACTGTTTTGTCCTTTTTAATAAGATCTCAAGTTTTTTAAAATACCTGAAATTACAATTTCTTCTCAGGTCTTACTAGTTACTATTCTGGTTATACTTTTCCTTTGGATGTTTAAGGCCACACAGTTAGCCCAGATTAACAGGTTTTTGTGTTCTCAAGATCACTTGGGATCTGGTCCTCAAGGTACTCAGGAGGTTGTGGGGAAGGGAGCCCTGGCTCTTTGGCTTTTCAGTCCCCAAGTTCCATCCCGTGAGGAAGAAGTCAGTCTGCTACACCAGGCTTTCCTATTTTGAAGCAAGAGAGCAACTTTTCCTCTTTTTAGAATGGACACTGGCTAGTCCTATTAGGGAACTCCAAAATCCCCTCCACAGGAGGCCTGTGACTCACATTTGAAAGGACATTTTCAAAGAGAATGCCCCCATGCATAGGGTCCCCCCCTAGGACTTAATTGTCCTCTGAGGGAAAGGAACAAAGTTAGCCCTTAAGACCCTTGGCCAATTATTTGTATGGGCATTAAGTACGGTCATAAGCATCCAGAAAGGCTAATGACACCAGCGCCGGATAATTTTTAACTACGGGGAAATATTTAGACAGACCTTGGACAAAATCAAGCGAGTTGTATTAGAAAACTAAGAACCTCCCATAAAATAAATAAACTGGGGGTAGACAATAATGTCATGACAAACTATTTTTCCTCATTCTTTTGAATCTTATATTACTCTAAAATATGCATGCGTACCCTCCCCCCATTTTTCAATCAAATATTCCTAATCTGAAAATAAATGATTAGCGTAGTTTTCGAGAATGTTAACAATCACAATATAAAGCCATTTTGTCATTGTCTGTAGATCATGAGGAATATAACATTAACATTGCTCAGTTGTTTTGGCCACACAAATAGGAAATTGGTTCTAGCATCCATATATGAGGGATACCTTTGCTGTGGTGGTTTTTTTCGGGGACTTTGTTACCACCTAACCACCCTCACGTAACTGATATCGTCTAGTTCCCATCCATTTTAACCACCTGCAAATTTCATGGTGCCATCTTTCTTCTTTACCACTGCTAGAATTTCGTGTGTAGATTAAGCTCACATTCTTAGCACTGGTCATTTGAGGGCCTTGGGTGGGGTTTTCCAACTCTGCACTACTGTGAAAATGGCTGCAATAAACATGGCTGTGCATGTATCTCTGTGGAAGAATGAATAGAGGCTTATTCCCAGGAGTGTTTTATGGCTAGGTCCAGGGCAAGCTCATTTTTGAGTCTTTAAGGGTCTCTATACTGCTTTGTCCATAGTGGTTGTAAATGTGAGTTTACATCCCCAACAGAAGTGGAGGAGTGTTTCCCGTTCCAGACAACCTCTACAGCAACATCAGTAATCATTTTGTTTTCTTGATCAGAGCCAGTCCTTATTGGAGTGAGATGACATCTTAAGCAGTTTTAATAAGCTTGCATTTGTTTTTTTTAATTATTAAACAAAGTGAACATTTTTAAGGTGTTTCTCACCATCTCTAATTCCTCACTTGTGAAGTCTCTGTCAGCTCTTGCTCCATCTGTTGAGTGACTCATTTGTTTTTTCTTCGTTGTTTTGTGAGTAGTTTTTATATATTCTGAAATCAATACTATGGTCAGATGTATCTGTGTGAAGGTTTCCTCCCACGCGGTGGGTGTTCTTGTCCTTTCTTGGGCTTTCATTTTATAGAAGCTTTTGAGTTAATGAGATCCCATTTGTCCATTGTCGACTTTATTTACTGTGCAGCTGCTGTCCCGATTAAAGATATTTTTTCCTGGGGCTGGAGAGATAGCCTAGCGGTTAAGAGCACCGACGCTCTGCAGAGGAAACCCGGGTTCGATCCCCATCACCCCACAAGGGCGGCTAAGAAACCGTCTGTAACTACTTCCAAATTCCAGGAGAACTCCAGTTCCACCAGGGGAATCCTCCGAGACCTCTTCTGACCTCCGCGGGCATTGCAGGACACGGGCGTGCACAGACCTGCTGCAGACAGTACATTCATTCACATACTGTCTGCATGCAGGTCTGTGCACCCGTGTCGTGCAATGCCGCGGAGGTCAGAAGAGGGTCTCGGATTCCCCTGGAACTGGAGTTCTCCTGGAATTGGAGTTACAGACGGTTCTTAGCCGCCATGTGGGTGCTGGGGATCGAACCCGGGTCCTCTGCAAGAGCGTCGGTGCTCTTAACCGCTAGGCTATCTCTCCAGCCCCAGGAAAAATCTTCTTAAATCAGACAGCAGCTGCACAGTAAATAAAGTCGACAATTGACAAATGGGATCTCATTAAACTCAAAAGCATCTGTACATCAAAAGGAACAGCCAAGGAAATGACAAGAAAACCCACAGAGTGGGACGAAACCTTCACCACAGATACATCTAACATAGTATTGATTTTCAGAATATATAAACTACTCAAAAAACAAAGAACAAAAGAAAGAAATGGTTCACTCAAAAGATGGAGCAAAGAGCTGAACAGAGACTTCACAAGTGAGGAATTAGAGATGGCTGAGAAACATCTTAAAAAATGTTCAGCTTTGTTAATAATTAAAAAAATGCAAATTAAAACTGCTTAAGATGTCATCTCACTCCAATAAGACTGGCTATGATCAAGAAAACAAATGATAGTAAGTGCTGGAGAGGTTGTCTGGAAAGGGAAACACTCATCCACTTCTGTTGGGGATGTAAACTCATACAACCACTATGGAAAGCAGTACAGAGAACACGTAAAAGACTCAAAATGAGCTTGCGCCCTGACCTAGCCATAATAGTCCTGGGTATATACCCTCTAGTCTCATCTTCCCACAGAGATACATGCACAGCCATGTTTATTGCAGCCATCTTCACAGTAGTGAAGAGCTGGAACCCACCCAAGTGCCCCTCAAATGACCAGTGGATAGAGAAAATGTGGTACATCTACACAACAGAATTCTATGCAGTGGTAAAGAAAGATGGCACCATGAACTTTGCAGGTAAATGGATGGAACTAGAAGATATCATGTTAAGTGAGGTAACACAGTCCCAGAAAAACACACAGCAAATGGTATCCCTCATATATGGATGCTAGCACCAATTACCTAGTTGTGTGGCAAACTGAGCAATGTTAATGTTATATTCCTCATGATCTGAAGACAAATGTGCTCTTATATTGTGAATTGTTTAACAGGTTCTAGAACTAAGCTACCATTTATTTTCAGACTTAGGAATTTTTGAAAAATGGGGGGAGGGTACGCATGCATATTTTAGAGTAATATAAGATCAAAAGAATGAGGAAAAAACTAGTTTGTCATGACATTATGTCTAACCACAGTATTTATTTTATGGGAGTGCTTCTTAGTTTTTCTAATACAACTCTGCTTGAGCTTTTGTCCAAGTCTTTTCTAAACTATTACACAGTAGTTAAAATTATCAGGCTGGTGTAACTTAGCCTTTCCGGATGCTTAGAGACCATACTTAATGCTCATACTAATTTGGCCAAGGGTCTTAAGGGATAACTTTGTTCCTTTCCCTCAGAGGACAATTAAGTCCTAGGGGACTATGCATGGGGGCATCTCTTGAAATGTCCTGCAAATGTGAGTCACCAGGCCTCCTGTGGAGGGAGATCTTGGAGTTCCACTAATAGGACTTCAGCCAGTGTCCAGTCTAAAAAGAGGAAAGTCTGCTCTTGCTTCAAAAAGGGAAGCCTGGTGTAGCAAGACCTGACTTCGTCCTCAAGTGGATGGAACTGGTGACTGAAAAGCCAAAGAGGCCAGGGGCTCCCTTCCCCCACAACCTCTGAGTGACCTTGAGGACCAGATCCTCAAGTGATCTTGAGAAAACAAAAACCTGTTTAATCTGGGCTAACTGTGTGGCCTTAAACATCCAAGAGGAAAGTATAACCAGAAATTAGTAAATAGTAAGACCTGAGAAATTGTATTTCAGGTATAAAACTTGAGATCTTATTAAAAAGACAAACAGTAAAAAAAGTTTTACCTGTTTCACTGGCAAATGCAGATACCCTGTGGCTGTCACTTCTTTTGCTGTCCTTCAAAGACATGAGAAGACACAGCTTTTCAACCTTCCAATATGGACTGAAGACTCATGTCTCTCCAAGAATCCTCCAAATCTTTAGTCCCAGATGGGGACTGCTGAGACATCCAACTTGTGGACTGAGCTACTACTGGGGTTTCAGCCTCTTCAGTGTATTGCTGGACTACCCAGGCTGTATCATGGAGACCAGTACAGGAAGAGCAAGACAGGCTGCAGTGCTTACTGGACCTCATTTGGTGACCATGGGAAGGGAAAACCCTGGTGTGGAACACGGGCAGAACTGACTGTGGTTTGGGCTTGCCAATGAGGAGCCTACAAACGTGACATCTTTCAGCCTAATAAAGAAAAGAAATCACAAGCTGAAGATGCTAAAACCTGTGATATATGTGGCATACATATATGCATATTTTGGAATGATGCATATTTGGAAGGAATTACAACAGCAGCAGCAGCAGCAACAACAGCCACAACAACAAAAAGACTGGGTCCAAGAACTGACTCAAATGGTGAACTGCTCGAAACAGTACACTGCTGCATTGAGAATTTTGTGAGAAACTGAGAAATAATTAAACACATGTTTGGCAGAATGCAAGAGCTCTGGTGAGGTGGGGGGCAAGGGTCTAGATTTGATTTGAAATTCTGTATGAAGTGCACAAAGCTTTAATAAAAAATTGGCTTTGAAAAAATAACAAAAAGCAGCATGGTACTCACAAAATTATCAAGTAGATCAATGGAACACAAAAGAAGAACCAATCATGAGTATGTACAATTTCAACCACCTGCTATTTGACAAAGGTGTTGAAAACACTCATTGAGGGAAAGAGAATCTTCAGCAAATGGTGCTGATAGGACTGGATCTCCACCTGTAGAAGAAAGAAATTGGATCCTTATCTTTCTCTGTGCACAAAAGTCAATTCCACGTGGATCAACGACCTCAGTATACAATCTGAAACTCTGAAACTGCTAGAAGAATACTAAGGCAGTATTGTCCAAGACATAGGCTTAGGAAAGGACTTTTTAATCAGAAACCAGTGGATTATTTATTAAGGTCAATGGTCAAGGAGGGGAACCTCATGAAGCTACAAAGCAAAGCAAAAGAAACAACCAAGGAAGTGAAGAGGAAACCCAGTGAGTGGGTGTAAATCCTCATCAGCTACACATCTGACAGAGGATTAATATCTAGAATATACAAGGAACTCACAAAAAAAATCAAAGTACCAAGAAAATAAATGGCCCAATAAACAGATGTGGTGTAGTTTAGAATGGAGATTTCTCACATAAAGAAATAAAAATGGCAAAGAAATAATTTTAAACTTCTCAACATCCTTAGTAATTAGAGAAATGCAGATAAAAACTTCTTGCTGGGTATGGCGGAGCACACCTTTAATCCTAGCACTCTGGAGACAGAGGCAGGCAGATCTCTGTGAGTTCAAGGCCAGCCTAATCTACAGAGTGAGTTCCAGGCCAGCTGGGGCTACAGGAAGACCCTGTATCACACACAAAATCTTCCTATGGACTCAAAAAGCAATACCAACATGGAAACTATTGTCTAGCAATGTTTTCCAAGATAAACTCTTCCTTCCATCTTAGAGGGAGGCTTGGTAAGAAGAATGTTCTACAGAAAGATAAACAACAGAATGTTCTAAAGGTAGTAAACAACATAATGTTTTTAGGGTGGTGAACTCTGCAGGGAAGCTTGCTAAGCTAAGAAAGTAAAGAACTCAATAGATTCTGCAAATCTGAAATTGACTACTTTCACTAGTCCACTCCATGCCTAAGCTTACATGAGCCTCAAGGACTGCTGGGAGACACTCAGGTCAGTCAATGTGCTGGGGTGATCAGCAGAGATTCCTGGAAGAAGCAGAGACTAGCTGAGCTACTTGGAAGTGTCTAAGGCCTGAATCGGTAATCTCTAACCTGGTCTGATGGGATGGAAAATATACAGTTGATTATCTTTGCTTTTCAAACTTTGATGTCTCTCAAAGCCAATAGTTTGAGCAGCACATTTAATATCTTTGGATGATTATTAGCATTTGAGCAATTGATAAAACACGGGATGAAAATGGACAAGTCCAAAGATGACAGATGTTGAGGATACAGACGGTAGCATAACAGGATGTTCCCCTATGAAACAGGAACTTGAATTCTTATAAAATTTTGCGATTTTAGCTCTAATTTACAATCTGCTACAAAAGATTGTATACTGTTGTCTTAGAATATGATAAGGTGTATTTTTTTGCTTCTTACTATCATTTAGAAATTTCCATAAGTTCTTTTCATAAATATGGAAAAATCTTTCTTATACTCATATTTTTCTGAAATGATTAAACTACATATTATTATGAACATGAATTTATTACCTGTAATGTTCTTGGTCTTCTAGTTTTGTCCAGTTGAGAGGTTCCCACAAAGAGGTATATTGTGGAAGAAGAATGGGAAGTATTGTTCAAGATGCTTACATCTGAGTTATAAAGATTTCAGTTGCTAATTCTAATTGTAAAAATTATATATTGTATGGTGTCCATGCTTGTAGTCAGAGGACTTGGAAGATCAAGGAATGATGACTTTTTTGGTCTTTTTCATACAGGGTCTCCTTTGAGTCTTAGCTGGTGTGGAGCTTGCTCTGTGGACCAGGCTGGCCTTGAACTCACAGAGATATGCCTGCCTCTGCCTCCTGAGTGCTGGGATTAAAGACATGGGCCACCACACCCACCTTGTTTTATAGGACTTTTCTTTTGAGAACAGTTTGTACTACAGACTGTGTTCGAGGATAGATGAGCTGTTCAGCAAGACCCAATCTCCAAGTAAACAAAATAAAACCAAACAAAGGAAAGCATCACAAAGTAACACATTCTGAATATAAAAAAGTCCTCAAAAACAAACACCAACTCTCTCTGTCCCTCTCTTTCTATTTGTCTGGTATAAAAAGTATCTTGATATGTTGGGAAATATTTATAAATCCAGTGTTCAAGAACCTGAGACAAGAAAATTACTCCAACCATGCCTTCAAGACAATGTAGTCTGAAATAGGGATAGCCAATAAAGAAAACAGAAAATAAAGTTTTTACATTTCATGTATGTATGCATATGTATACAGGTTGATGGATGTATCAATTGATCTACTTATCCTTTGAAGAATTGGTCACTGTACTACATAGTGATGTTTTTGATTGGTTTTGTTTTTCTGATCTTCTTTTTTATTTTGAAGGTGTCCTAGCAATACAGAATCTCAAAATCTGACACTTGTCTCAGAATTCTACCTGATGGGATTATCTGAAGACCAAGAACTTCAACCTGTTCTCTTTGGAGTGTTCCTGTTCATGTACCTGGTTTCTGTGTTTGAGAACCTGCTCATCATCCTGGCTGTTATCTTTGACTCACACCTCCACACCCCCATGTATTTCTTCCTCTCCAACTTGTCCTGGGCTGATATTGGTTTAATCTCAACCACAGTACCAAATTTGATTGTGAACATCCAAATTCAAAGCACAGTTATGTCCTATGTGGGATGCCTGACCCAAATGTCTCTTTTTATCATTTTCATATGTATAGATGTCATGCTTCTGACTTCAATGGCCTATGACCAATTTGTGGCCATCTGCCATCCTTTGAATTACTCAGTCATCATGAACCCATGCTTCTGTGTCATTTTAGTTCTTGTGTCTTTTTTCTTTAGCTTTGTGGATCTCTACTTGCATCTTTTGTTTGCATTACAGATGACCAACTTCAAGGATGTCAAAATTGCTAACTTCTTCTGTGACCCTTCTCAGGTCCTTACTCTTTCCTGCTCTAACACCTTCACAAATTACATAGTTCAATATTTGCTTGGTGTCATGTATGGAATCGTTCCCATGTTAGGGATTCTTTTCTCTTACTATTTCCTCCATTCTAAGCATGCCATCCTTGGATGGGAGGTATAAAGCCTTCTCCACTTGTGGGTCTCACCTCTCAGTGGTTTGTTCCTTCTTGGGAACAGGGATTGTTGTGTATATTGGATCAGTTCTTTCAAATTCTTCCAGAAACAGTGCTGTTTCCTCTTTGATGTACTCTGTGGTCACCCCTATGTTGAATCCCTTCATCTACAGCCTGAGGAACAAGGACATTAAAAGAGCCCTGAGAATGATCTATGTTAGAATAATTTAATCTCAGTATCATATCTTCTATTTCTAATGCATCATCAGGAGCCAGGAAAGAGAAAAATCAAACAAACAAATCAACAAAAAGTGCTGAGCTAAGGAGAAAGAAAGATCCCGAGGGAAGGGAATAGGAAGAAATAGATGTTATTAAGTGAGAAATGGGGGAAAATGAGGGAAGGGATAAGGAGAGGACATTCAGGGAACCATGGTGGTAAAGGACAAAAGGAATTCGTGGGAGGGGGGATAATAGGAGACAGGTATCAGTGGAAGAAAATGAGGAACATGAAAGTACTGAAGCAAATGGGGAAGGAGGGAGGTTAGACAGGGGGAGAGAAGGTGGATAAAGAAATCTTAGTTAGGGACTGAAGAGATGGATCAGAGGTTAAGAGCACCGACTAGTCTGCAGAGGACCTGAGTTCGATTTCCAGCACCCTTATGGCGGCTAAGAACCATCTTTAACTCCAGTTCAAGGGGAATCTGATGCCCTCTTCTGACCTCTGTGGCATTTTACAACACAGGTGCACCACCTACATACAGACAAGTACACTCATACACATAAAAAATAATAAATAAATAAATAATTTTTAAAAAGAAATCTTACGTAGCTCAAAAAGCCAGAAGCAAGCATATTATCTCCACCTTCCCTTGAAAAATACACATATAATATCTGAACATGGAATGCACGCATATACCTGAAAATTATATAACCAGGAACATAGGGCTAGACAGGAAAAAACTCCCTTTGAGTTGCTCTGTGGGCCAAAGAGAGGAAGGGGAAGTGAAGGCAAGAGTAGTTTGGCACAAATTCTAGGCAGGGAGCCAGGAGAAATCAGAAATAGGGCGAATTTTAAATGTTCAAATCAGAGGCTCTTGATAAGGGCTTCCAAAAGCATTAAACTATTGAGTTTCTCCTCATTTTGCTTTTCTTTTTTTTTTTTTTTTGTTTTTTTNTCTCTCTCTCCCTCTCTCGTCTGTTTTTTTTTTTTTCCTCTCTCCTCCCTAAATGGAGGAACTCACACTAGATTCTCGCCACTCCAACAATCTATCATGTGACGGAAAAGCAAAAGAGAGGGGCTGGAGAGATGGCCTAGAAGTTGGGAGCGCCGACCCGGCTGCAGAGCCTTCCCGGTTCGATCCCAGCACCCACATCCCAGAGCGTCTAACTCCAAGTTCCAGATCTCCATCTCCAGAATCCATAACACCTCTTCTGACTCCGCGGGCATTGCAACGACACGGGTGCACAGACATCATGCCCAGACAAGTAACTTCATACACATACAGAAAAAAAAAAAAAAAAAGAAAAACAAAGAAAACTCCCTTTGAGTTGCTCTGTGGGCCAAAGAGGGGAAGGAGAAGTGAAGGCAAGAGTAGTTTGGTACAAATTCTAGGCAGGGAGCCAGGAGAAATCAGAAAGAGGGTGAATTTTAAATGTTCAAATCAGAGTTTCTTGATAAGGGCTTCCAAAAGCATTAAGCTATTGATTTTTTCCTCATTTTGCTTTTCAGTCACATTGATAGCTGTTGGAGTGGCTAGAATCCTAGTGTGAGTTCCTCCATTTCAGAGAGAGAGAGAGAGAGAGAGAGAGAGAGAGAGAGAGAGAGAGAGAGAGAGAATGAATTTAGCCATCAGTTAATTTTTAGATAAGAACAATTCTGGGTTTGGCCTTTTGGCTGTAGGTAGGGTGTAGAGTTGACTAGGCCAAGGTTTGAGAACACTTTCTAATTAAGAAGAAAGTCATTAATAATTGTCTAAATAACATTTACTATGAACTGAAGCATAATGTTTGGGAAGCGCACTCTTTTGAACTCTTTTTTTTTGGTCTTTTTGAGACAGGGTCTTCCTGTAGCCCCAGCTGTCCTGGAACTCACTCAGTACACCAGGCTGGTCTTGAATTAGAAAGATCCACCTACATCTGCCTCCTCAGTGCTAGGATTAAAGATGTGTAGCACCTAGCCTGGCTTCCTTTAAATTCTTAAATATTCAAATCTTTTTTAAAGTTTAGTTATACTTTTTTTTTCTGGGCGTTTAAGAGCATGCTTTTGACACAAATAAACCAATGTATTTTTACACTTAAGGTTAATTAAGGATCTGTTCCTCAGTGGTCACATGGGCTTGGGAGGGTCCTCTTGCTCCTTAGGCCTTTCTTTGATCAGTTCCATCTATGCGAGGATAAGTCAGATGGCCTCTGTTGACTGTGGCTTCACATGGAAACAGCAAAGTTTCCTCTCGATTGACCCTCCTCTTTGTAGACTAGACAGTGGTTTGAGACCTTCTAGTGGGGCCTCCATGGCCTCCCTGAACAACAGGACCAGTGACTCATCACAGTTACAGGAAATTCAGAGAGAGGCCCCGTAGTCCCCTGGGACTTAGAGGACCTTAGTGAGCAAGGGGCAAAAAGTTGTCCCTTTACCTCCATCTGACCAGATTTGTGTAGGCCTTTAGCACAGTCGTGAAACATCTAAGATGGTCAGTTACACCAGTATGGGACCTTGAATTACTGTGTAATATGTAGATAAAACTTTAATAAAACCCAAACATTCTTTAATAAACTCTGACTTGAAGAGTTTTAACATCACAGGTAAAATTTTTTGCCTCAACAGTAATTATTGTAACAACAGCCCTGTATCACTATAAATATGCTCAGGCCATCAATAATCTACAAAACACTACTCTTTTCATATACCAAAAACAAGCAATTGGAGAATGAGTACATGGAAACCCTCCCATTCACAACAGCCTCCTCCCAAAATCTTGAAATAAACCTGATCAAACACATTAAAGGCCTCTGCAATTAAAATGTTAAACCATTAAAGAAAGAAATTGAGGAAGAAAACAGTAGATGGATAGATCTCCCATGCTCAGGGATTAAAAGAATTAATATTGTGAAAAGAGCCATCCTACCAAAAGCAATTTATAGATTCAGTACAATCCCAATCAAAATCCCCATGACATTCTTCACAAAATAGGAAAAATGCATCCTAAAATCCATATGGAAGTAGAAAAGAACCCAGATAGCCAAAGAAATCCTGACCTCAAAGAGCAATGCAGGATGGATTGCTGTACCATATTTCAATCTACATTACAGAGATATAGTCATCACACACCATGGTACTGGCACAAAAATTGGCTCATAGATCAACGGAACATTATTGTGGACCCAAACATGAATACATGCAATTTCAGCAACCTAATATTCGACAAAAGGCTCAAGAACACTCACTAGAAGAAAGGTAGTGTATTCAGCAATGGTGTTGGCAAAACTGGATCTCCACCTATAAAAGAATGACACTAGACCCTTATCATTTGCTTTGCACAAAAGTCAATTCCAAATAGAGCAAAGACCTCAAGGTGAAACCTGCAACTCTGAAAATGTTGGAAGAAAACATTGGCAATAGCTTATAAGGTATAGTTGCAGGAAAGAACTTTCTCAGTCAGATAATATTTGCTTGGGAATTAAGGTATAAAAAATCAGCAAGTGATACCTCATTAAACTAAAAAGTTTGTACATCAACAGAAACAACTAAGAGAGTGAAGAGAAAACCCACAGATTGGGAGAAAATCTTCACCAGTGAAACATCTGACAGAGGTTAAATATCCAGAATTTACAAAGAACTCAAAACAAATACTCAAGAAAAAAGGGACCCAGTTAAAAGAGGCTATGGATCTGAACAGAGAGTTCTCAAAAGAAGAAATAAAGACGATGAAGAAATATCTTTTTTATTGCTGTTTTTGAGACAGTTCTCCCTGTATCCCCAGCTTTCCTGGAACTCCCTATGTAGACCACGCTGACCTTGAACTCATGGAGATCCACCTGCCTCTGCCTCCTGAGTGCTAGGATTAAAGGCATGGGCCACCATGCTTGTGAGTTCAAGGCCATCCTGTCATTCTTAGTAAGCTTCAGGCCAGATGGGACTAAAGGGAGACCCTGCCTCAACCCCCCCCCCACAAAAAATCCTACAAAACTATAACAAAGAAACATACGAACAAACAAACAAACAAAAAACTTTAAAAATGGGAAGCCCTTCCCAATGCTCTAGGGGTAGAATCCTCTGTTCTTGGGCACAGATCAAGAAATTTCAAGCCCACTTAAGAGTGCCTGAAACTGGCCTCCACATGCAGTGAGCTTCCCCAGTTGCAGCTATGCGGACCTTTGCTAAGCACTGCTGCTGCCCACACAACTTGATTGCACTGACCACTCAGCCCATGCTGTGGCCCCTCACCCCCAGCTACTTTCTCTTAAAGGGCCAGAAGCACCCATCCCTTTAGCTACTTCCCTCTCTGCCACACAAAAACGGTGCCAGATCAGAGATAACCAACACTTTCATTTGTAGGCGTTTCCCGTTAATGTAGCCCCAACTCGATGTTGCAAAAATTTATAACCAAAATCATTTCTCAGGAAAGAAAAAGAGACCTGTGTGCCAAGTTCTATGTGCTTCTTGTATTTGCATAGGTTTGTCTTTTTTCAGTTTGGGAATTTTTTTTTCTATTTTCCTGTTGAAGATCTGATCAAAACCATTGTCTTGGGATTCTTCTCCTTCACGTATCTCTATGATGCAGGGATTTGGTCTTTTCACAGTATCTCACATTTCCTGGTTATTTCACACTTGTGTTTTTTTTTAATTTTTCATAATCTTCACTTGAGCATTTTAGATGTTCTGTGTTATCCTGCAGGTCTGGTATTCTATTATTTTTAGAGAACTCTTTAATGTCTTTGGCGAGGTTTATTCCTAAATATTTTCTTTTTGACATTGTTGTGAATGGAGGGGCTTCCTTGAATGTTTTTCTTATCATTGTTATTGGTATATAGAAAGGCTACTCAATATTGATTGGGGGCTTTGGTCAGACCAGCTGGGGCACATGGTAGGGGCTAGGCACTTCAGCCATGTGGATTATTGGATTATTGGCTTGTGGAGCTCTGGAGGTGGAGCAACTCACCACCCCCCTAACTGGAATTGTAGAGTGAATGATGAAGTAGGACTACAGTAGCAATTCTGGGGAGCAAGGCAATAAAAGAAATAGTGAAACTGACACTGCTCCAGTCCTGAAACACCAAACCCCACAACCAAAAGGAACTGGCTGCCAGGAAACAGAGTGGGCACATTGCTTAGCAGGGTTCCGACCCAGTTGTTACCTACCCAGTTTTTGGAGCAACTTCAGAATAGAAAGGGAAGGGCGAGGTAAACCTTCAAATATATAAACAAGATAGAAACCCAAAGCCTAGACATCTCAACATTCCATAAGCAAGGAGAAAACAACGAAGGCATCTGAAGGAAGCAATCAAAGCAAGCCTTCAATGCAGTTAAGAAACATTTGAGATTTGCATAAGAGTACAAACAAAAACAGCCTCACATGCCAAAAACACAATGAAAGAACAACATGTGAGAAGCACAGAATAATTCCACACCAAAGTCTACCAACCCTATAGAAGATACCTACAGCCCAGAACACAAATCTTAGAAAAATAATCATAGACATATTCAAAGAAATCAAAGAATATAAAGAACAAATCAGAGAACTAAGGGGAGATAATGAAAAACTCAGGAAGGACCTAGAGGGAGAGAAGGACAAACTCTGGAAAGAATGAAAGGGAGAGAATGACACACTCTGGAAAGAACTTGAGGGAGAGAATGACAAACTCCAGAAGGAAGTGGAAACACTGAAAAGAACCCATGCTGAAATGAAAAAGGAAACCAATCAGTGAAGCAAGGAGCTACAGGAAGAGATTAAGAAGCTCCAAAAGGAATTGGAAATACTAAAGAAATCACAGGATGAAATGAAAAAGGAAATTGAACACCCATCAAATCAAGAGGCACATATGGGAAAAAGCCTCAGAAACAGAATGAAGGAAGCAATATCTGATGGAAGATAACACAGAACAACTAAAAAGCTCAAGTAAAGATTATGAAAAATTTTAAAATACACAAGGGTGGAAAAACCAGGAAATGTGGGACACTATGAAAAGATCAAACCTCCACATCATAGGGTAGAGGAAGGAGAAGAATCCCAAGAGAAGGGTATTGATCAGATCTTCAACAGAATAATAGATGAAAATTTCCCCAAACAAACTTTTGTATGGGTTTGTCTAAACCCATACAAATACAAGAAGCACACAGAACACCAAAGAGATGTGAACAGAGAAGAAACTCCCCATACCATATCATAGTTAAAACGCTAGACACCCAAAAACAAAGTCAAAATTCTGAAAGCTCTAGGAGAAAAACAAGTTACATACAAGAAGAAACCCATCAGAATTGAAGCTGACTCTTCAGTGCAAACTATGAAAACAAGAAGTATGTGGACCAAAGTATTCCCAGTACTAAAGGACTATAGATGCCAACCCAGGTTTCTATACCCAGCAAAAATGTCAATTATAGTTGAAGAAGAAAGAAACATTTTCCCTGAGATAAACAAGATGATAGAATACATGTCTGGAAAATGAACCCCTCAGAGAATACTTGAAACAATTCAAAGGAAAGAGGAGAGGAGTAACTATCCCCAGACACTTAGAAAGAGTAATTAATAAGAACATAACTGTGGAAGTAGAAACCTATACCAAATATGCAAATGGATAATAAGGTGAAAGGAAGAAACACACATCTTTCAGTTATAACCTTAAATATTAATGGACTAAACTCCTCAACCAAAGACATCAACTAGGAGAATGGAGTAGGAAACAGAACACAACTATGTTCTGTCTATAAGAAACCCATTTCACCGTCAAGGATAGGGACCAACTTAACGTGAAAGGATGGAAAAAATTCGAAGCAAATATTACTAAAAAGCAAGCAGGAGTTACTATTTTAATATGAGACAAAACAGACTTCAAAGTAAAAGTAATCGGAAGCAAGATTGAGGGCTATTGCATCCTTGTCAAAGGAATAATTAGCCACGAAGTTTTCACAATCATGAATATATATGCACCAAACTCTGGTGCAACGAACTTTACAAGCACAATTCTCCAGGACCTCAGGGCACAGATTAACCCTAGCACACTCATAGTAGGGGACTTCAATACCCCACTGAGCCCTTTGGACAGGTCAACTGGACAAAGAATAAACAGAGAGACATCAGAACTGAATGATACAATACACCAAATGGACTTCACAGACATCTACCAAATATTCCACCCAACACTAAAAGAATACAGTTTCTACTCAGCACCCCACGGAACATTCTCCAAAATTGAACACATACTGGGACACCGAAAAAACCTCAAGAAATACAAAAGATTGAAAAAATTTCATGCATTCTATCAGACCACACCACAATAAAGCTCAATATCAACACTAGGATAAACTGTACTATCGACAAGAGCACAGTGAGACTGAACAACCCACTACTGAATAATGAATGGGTGAAGAAAGAAATAAAGAAAGAAATAAATGTGTTCCTGGAATTAAATGAAAATGAGAATACAACACAACAAAACCTATGGGACAATTTAAAGGCAGTCCTAAGAAAAAAGTTTATTGCCATGTTTGCCTACATTATTCATTTGTGCTCTATTTAATTAAAATAGAAATAAACACAAACCATCTAACACTGCAGCTAAAACACTTGAGAGACAACAACACATGAACCCTAAACTCAACAGACAGAGAGAGATAACAAAAATCAAAGCAGAGATCACTGAAATTGCAACAAAGAAAACAATAAAAAAAATGAATCCAAATGTTGGTTTTTTTGAAATAAGAATAAACAACGTAGGAAGAACTCTATCCCAGTTAACCAAAAGAAAGAAAGAGCTAATCCAATTCAACAGAGCTTATGATGAAAAGGGAAATATCACAACAGACAATGAAAAGATCCTCATATGAGAATATGACAAAAACCTATATGCTATTAAATTTGAAAACCCAAGAGAAATGGATGAATATCTGAAATCCTGGGAACCACAAAAGCTTAACCAAGAAGATTGACAGTTTAAACAGACCCATAATATATGAAGAAATTGAAAATGTAATACGAAACCTTCCAACAATAAAAGTGCAGTCCCAGATGTTTTCACAGCATAATTCTATAAAACATTTAAAGAGGATTTACAACCATTTTTACTAAATCTGTTCAGAAGGATACAAGCAGAGAGAAATCCCCCAACTTCCTTTTATGAAGCCAGCATCTAATACCAAAACCAGGGAAAGATACAACCAAATAATGGAACTATAGACCCATCTCATTAATGAACACAGATGCAAAAATTCTCAACAAAATACTCACAAACTGCATACAGAACCACATCAAAAAGATCATCCGTCATGATCGTTGGATTCATTCCAGAGATGCAAGGATGGTTCAACATGTGTAAATCAATAAATATCATAAAACACATAAGTGGACTGAAAGACAAAAACCACCATCATCTCAATTGATGCAGAAAAAGTCTTTGACATTATTCAGCATCCCTTCATGCTTAAAGTACTAAAGGGAACTGGACTGAAGGGAATGTTCCTCAATGTATTCGAAGCCATATTCAAGAAACCCACAGCTAAAGTCATCCTAAATGGAGAAAAGTTATAAGCATTCTCCTTAAAGATAGGAGCTAGGCAAGGCTGCCTCCTGTCACCACTCCTCTTCAGTATAGTGCTTGAAACTCTTGCTGGGGCAATAAGGCAAGAAAGGGAAATTAAAAGTGTATTAATCAGAAAATAGGACATCAAACTATCCTTTTTGCTGATGATATGATTGTTTTCCTAAGGAATGTTAAGAACTCCACCAGAAAACTCCTAGAAATGATTAAAAATTTCAGCAAAATGTTGAGATAAAAAATTAACCTAGAAAAATGAGTAGGCCTTTTTTTTACACAAACAACTGAAGCAACTGAAGAAGGAATACAAGGATACCTTCACACTCACAATAGCCTCAAGAACAATAGAATACCTAGCATCAAACATAACCCAAAACACCAAATATCTCTACAAAAAAATTAAATCCCTGTAGGAGATTGAAGAAGACATCAGAAGATGGAAGGACCTCCCATGCTCATGGATTGGGAAAATTAACATAGGAAAAATGTCCATTCTACCGAAATTAATATACAGATTCAATGAAGTTCCAATTAAAATCCCCAAGAGTTTCTTCACAGGCTTGGAAAAAAAATCCTTAATTTCATATCGAAAAACAAAAGATCCTGAATAGCTAAAGCAACCCTGAGTGAAAAGAGCAATACAGGAGGGATCTCTATACAAGACTTCAAACTATACTACAGGGCTATATTAATAAACACAGCCTGGTCCTGGCACAAATCAGACCTAAAGACAAATGGAACAAAACTGAAAGTCCAATCTTGAGCACATACAATTTCAGCCACCTCATATTTGACAAGACTCAATGGAGGAAAGACAGCATCTTCAGAAAATTGTATTGGCAAATCTGGATCATCACTTGTAGAAGAATAAAGTTAAACCCCTAGACCTCAACATGAAACTCAAAACCCTGAATGTGATAGAAGAAAAATTTGGCAGCAACCTAGAAGACACAGGCATAGGAAAAGACTTCTTAAATCAGTTAGCAGCTGTGCAGGAAATAAGGTCAACAATTGACAAGTGGGCCCTCTTTGAACTCAAAAGCTTCTTAACAGCAAAAGAAACAATCAGGGAAGTGAAGTGAAAACCCAAAGAGTGGGAAGAAATCTTCACCAGTGATATATCTGACAGAGCATTAACTTCCAGAATATATAAACTACTCAAAAAACAAAGAAGTAAGAATATAAATGACAATCAAAAGATGGAGTAAAGAGCTGATCAGAGACTTTACAAGTGAGGAAATAGAGATGGCTGAGAAACAAAAAGTGTTCAACATCGCTAATCATTAAGGAAATACAAATTAAAACCACTTTAAGATATCATCCTACTCTGATGAGACTGGCTAGGATAAAGAAAACAAATGATACCAAATGCTGGAGAGGTTGTGGGGAAAAGGCAACACTCATCCACTGCTGTTGGGAATATAAACTTGTACAGTCACTATAGAATGCAATGTGGAGAACCCTTAAGAGACTCAAATTGAGCTAACCACCTGACCCAGTCATACCATTCCTGGGTATATATCCACAAGACTCATCCTTCTGCAAAGAGACATACACAGCCATGTTATTGGAGTTCTCTTCACAATAGTGAAGAGCTGGAACCAACCCAAATGCTGGTCAACTGAGGACTGGTTGACAAAAATGTGGTACATCTACACAATGGAGTACTATTCAGCAGTAAAGAAAGATGACATCATGAACTTTGTAGGTAAATGGATGGAAATTTAAGCCATTATGCTAAGTGAAGTAACACAGTCCCAGAAAAACAAATGGTGAATGGTTTCCCTCATTTGTGGATGCTAACACCAAATCACCAGATGAAAGGCAAGATGAACAATATTTTATATTTCTGTTTATCTGAAAGAAACTATGTTGTTATGAGGTAAATCTCTTAACGGGCTCTAGGATTGACCCACCACTTACTTTCAGACTCCGTAATTGCTGTATATGGGTGGAAAGTATGTATTCATATTTTAGAGGAATACAAAATTGAAGGAGGAAAATGTGAATTCCTAACCATACAAAAAAAAAAAAAAAAAGACTGAGAGAAAGATGCTGGTCAGTTATGGCAGAATGCATGACCTGGGGTGGGGTGGGGGAAAGGGAAAGGGGACTATGTCTAAATTGAACTGAAAAATGATGTCTGAAATGAATAAAACAATAAATGCAAAAAAAGAAAACTTTAAAACAAGTTTTGACGTGAGAAAGGAACTTAGGAAGGATCAAACGGTAGAGGAGAGTTTAGATGTTATAATATTTTATACTTTTTAATTGAGTATTTGTACATTTCACGCAATGGTTCCTGATCAAATATAACTCCCCATACCTCAACCTTACCATCAGAACTTATGCATTACATCATCCATGTCAAGTCCAAACCAGTCAAGTTTTTGAATCCAGGTCCCCTTCTGTGTAAATTCATCCACTGAAGTCCAGCCACCACATCTTAAGAAAGCCATGCTCTTCCTCACCCAGCAGCATTTAGTCTCCCGCAGTTCTCAGTTCAGGACCAGTCCCCCACCCATTACTCTTGTTCCACTCTGACACCTTGTCTGAGTTGGCATGGTCCCATACTTGATGCCAACATTGCCAGAGGTTCACATGTGAAAGCTTCCAGTAGTCTGTAAGTCACTGCTTCCTCACATTCATGCACCAGCCCTGCCTCTCCCCCAGCCTCATATCACTTAAAATATTCTATTTTATTATTATTTTAAAATTTTATGTATATGAGTATATTGCCTGCATGTAAGTGCACCCATGTCACACAATGTCCATGGAGGTCAGAAGAGGACATTGGATCCTCTAGAACTGGAGTTATAGACAGATGTTAGAGACCATGTGGGTGCTTGGAATCGAACATGGATTCTCTTTGAGAACACACAGTGCTCTTAGCCCCTGAGTCATCTCTTCAGCTCCAATTTTAGTTGTTTTAGGAGCCTCCACACTGATTTCCATAGATGCTGCAGCAGTTTGTACTCCCACCAGAGGTGAAAATCTCACATCCTCACGAGCATTTGGTGCCATTTGTTTTATATTTTAAATAAGCCTTTCTTATATTTAGAGAGGAGAGAGAGAGAGAGAGAGAGAGAGAGAGAGAGAGAGAGAGAGAGAGAGAGAGAATGATACCATGGTCATTAAGGGAAGGTCAGAAGACATCTGGCTAGAGTAATATTTCTTCTATACCTTGGTCTCGAAGATTATTATTCATGTTTAAATTTTGGTAGTTTATTGTACAGTTGTCTACTTTGTGTCTATCTTAACAGATTAACTTCTTACTTTTGGATGGACTTATGTTATGCCCTCTGTTGACTGGTTTGTGGCCACCAGTTATCCTTTAAGTTATTCTATAATCAACATTCACCTTCATGGTTTTTGAGATTTGGTATCTTTCTGAAATGTCCACTTCCAAAATTGACTATGTTGTTGACTTTACTGATGTAGAAAACTCGAATTTCTTCTGTGATTCTTCTTAGAACCTCGGTCATGTCCCTTCTGCGCAGTCTCTCTAACCACACTGATACATGTATTTCTGGTGCCATGCTTTCCTCCTATTTCTGAATATTTTTTTCTTACTCTAAAATGCTGTCGTCTTGCATTACGAATCCCCAAATGCCAGGGACCCGGATCCCCAAATGCCAGCCCTGAGTTTGGGCTGCCCGAGTGGCCACCGCTTCTTCCCTGGCATCTCCAGTTGGAACCTTGGCGTCCTCTAGGCCTGAGAGAAAGGCCTTATCTCAGGAGGAGTGTGGCTGGAGGGTCAGAGCCAAAAGAGGACAGCGGTGCTCCTCACTGGGAGAGAAGACTGTGGGGGGGGGGCACGCCCTGGCTGGGTGCGGTTCATTCCTCCTTGTCTGGGCTGCGGAGCCTCACTCAGCACCGGACCGGACTGAGAGGAAAGCAGCACGGACCCACTGTGCCATCGGCTGGACCCTCACCTGGTCTCTCAACTCCCAAAACGTTGGTTTTGAAGGTCAGATCCAGGAAGTTCTCTTAGACCCCTGCAAATGGGATCACTGACCCACAGCCCTGCAACCTTGCATTTAGAACTCCCATTCACTGCTTCTGGGCTCTGAAAGACCTAGCCCCAAACTTGGGGACATTTTAGTTGACAAGTGGGATCTGAAAGAGTTTATAAATAAGATTTGATTCCTTTCTGAACTATGGCTAAAATAGTCCTATACATGTGTTTGTATCACTGGTCTCCTAGGCCAATGGGATGTTTCCAGAGAATAGACTGTCAATCTATTTAAAAACATGCATACATTTGCTGAGGAAAAGAAAAAGAAATCCCTAATGCTTTCCTCAAGCATCAACTACCAGTTGCTCAAAATTTGGAAAACTAGGAGAGAGGATAATATAATACTCATAATCCATCAATCCATTGTCATTTTGATGTACTTGTGGTGTTTTCTTTTTATGTTACACATAGATTCCCTTTCAAATTAGCATACATTGTTCTGTATCCTCACTTTCCCCCCATCACCATTATGCCCTGTGTTCTGTACAGTTAGGGAATAAACATAAAGCTATATGTACCATATGCATAGATGATAAAATGATAATAAAATATATTTGTGTTTCTTGCTTGTGTTGTTAAAAAAATAATCCCCAAATCAGGGAAAGTATAGCACCCAGCACAAACTAGTCCGAGGCCATGTGAATTAATTTGTAATGTAGTATTGAAGAGGCAGTAAAGTTATACTGTAGACTCAAAACTTCTGCTTTTTGGTACCATTATTTTTTATAAATACGTGGCTTTAATTTCTTGGGAACTTTTCTAGTGTAACTGTGATTTCCAGAGTTGTATATGGGAGATTAATAGGAAATTTAAAAAGGACCATGGAAATGAGAAAGGAACCTCTAGAGTGGAAGTGTCTTATAGAGTATGAGAGAGATAGAAGAGGGAGGGAGCAAGAGCAATCAGAAGCTGTTATCTACATCATGACATTGTTGAAGAGTAAATTTGATTAATGTAAGAGTAAAAATTATAATTTTGGCTTGGAGTAATGAAGTTTCTGGAGTTGTATGTCTTCAATAACCTCATAATGCTGTGAATAATTTGATGCATATTTTCCCTAATAAACATCAAACTAGAAAATTTTGATTAGACTTTAAAAATAATTAGGAACCAATGAAGTCGACAGTCCACCTGAGTTTTAACTGACATTTGTTTTCTCTACTTCTTCCTCCATTAATGATTCAGGAAATCTTTAGAGATTTGAACCAATACCATGGACTAGTTTTGTAATTAGCAATTCTGGGCATTGGGCCTCTAAGGACTTCTAATCATCAACCACCAGCCATCTCTCCACCCTGCAGTTTGACATCTTCAGTGTTGCCCACTCCATGTTTCTCCTTCTCCTCTCCGTGGCTGTCCTATACATGTAGCTCCAATCTGGTACTGAGTGCTCTTCGGTCCTGGGGACACTTCTTGAGATTTCTCTGGACAGCAGCATGGGAAGGTCTTTGGTTCTGTCCTCCTTGGTCCTGACCCAGCAGAGAAGCAGCAGAACTCAGTAAGTACAGATAACCTTGTATCTTGGGAGGGCAATTGGAAGTATTGTTTCCTTTTTGTGATAAGAAACTGACAGTTTGATGTCCAGGTGATTTAAACTATATCTAATGAATTATAAGTTTGACATTCTGATTTACCAGTTTCAGAAGTCATCTTCCTATCCTCTTTTCATCGCATTCTTCCTACTGTCCATTAGCAAATGTGTCCTCCTAAACTGATTACTAAGGAGACGGGATCATGATGGTGATGATAAGGAAGATGAGGAGGATGGCAGTCTCCTAAACACCATGAACTATTTTTGAAAGTTTCCTGTTTCAGGCACTGAGCCATGTGACCCATGTAGCTCATTTCACTTCATGTGCTTTATTTTCCTATCTATAAAGGCAGCTTTTTAATTTTTTAAATTATTTTATTACTTATTATCTATGTGTATGAGTGTACTGTCAGCTTGTAGGTTGGTGCACCCGTGTCATGAAATGCCATGGAGGTCAGAAGATGGTGTCAGATCCCCCTGCAACTGGAGTTAAAGACAGTTCTTAACCGCTGTGTAGGTGCTGGGAATTGAACCCAGATCCTCCACAAGACAAGGCTGTGCTCTTAACTGCTGAGCCATCTCTCCAGCCCCACAAGGGCACCTTTTTTGAGATGTCTAATGTGGCCTTAAACTTACTAGTGTCTGAGGATGACCCTTGGCTCCTGATCTTCCTGTGTGCCATTCTCAAGTGCTTGGATTACAGGTGTGTCCTACCACACTTGGCATATTATTGTTACCTTATAAGAAACGAAAAAGCAAGTTATTATGTAATCTGTTGTCCACTGTCACTTAGAAAACTGTCCTTCAATATGCTCTCATGAGTACAAAGGCAGGGCATGTTATTTAATTTTATCCTGGCACATTGTTAATTTGAGAACCAAAGAATGATTTCACTTTCTCTTACCTGAGTAGCGTACCCCTTTCTCTGTCTCTGTCTCTGTGTCTGTGTCTCATTTCATTTTGTCTCCATCTCTCTCCTCTTTGTATTCCTGGTCCATAACAAAACAGAACAGCGTCTTTAGCAACTGAACCCACTGCAGCTCACAGGGTAGGGCCACAGAAAGAGCAGACAGACACATGGGCACACATCTCTATTTGTCAGTCCTGGATATTCACACAGCTCTCTGCAATCCTACATGCTTGTTTTATCCCACATATTTTCAAATAAAGATAAGCTATACCTTGGTTCTATTCTTACTTAAGACCATGCACATTATTCAAACATTCATCCCTGAAGCCAAGATCTTTCAATTTCTGCTTAAGACCTGATGTCTGGAAAAATTAATGAGTTAAGTGCATGTTATACAGAGTTTCCTAATTTAATGTTTATCCTGTCACCTCTGCTTAACTCATTTGTAGCATAGAGTAGTTTGTTAGAGACTCTCAAAGTCAGCATTGGTATCTGAATGCATTAGGACTATAGACCACTGGATTTGTAATGAGAAAAAGAGATATTGATGGTTTCACACGTTTTCAATGTGAACTTTGTAAAATTATGAAAAACTGAGCTGAGGAGATATTTCTGTCAGTAGAGTGTTTGCCTCAGTGGATTGCTTGACTTTGAGCATGAAGACCTTGGCTTGATCACAATCACCAGAATCCACATTTAAAAGGAGCTAGGTCTGTGTTGTGTGTTGGGAGGGTGGGGAGGTGTGGGCAGACATATCCCTGTTTCTTGCTGGCTACCTGCTCTATTTACTTGTTGAATTTCAGGGCAGTGTCAGATTGTGTCAAATATAAAAGAAGGTGGACAGTGCCTGGGAAGGACAGCCAGGCTTGACTACTGGTCTCCGCATGTACACACACGCACACACACACACACACTCACACACACATGCATACACATGAGCATTCATACACAAACATAATCACACATGTAAACACAAATACAATAACATTAGGGAAAACTTTGATAGCATTAAAAGTCATAGATTTAATGTATTTATCATTCCAGTGAAATGCCCTCTGATGTGGAGTTTTCTGGTTTCTGTGAGGATGTTTTATTTTTGTATTGGTATGTTTACTTACATTTGTGGTAAAATGACTTAAGTCAGCTTTGCTTCTGATTTCAGAGAGCCTATGCATAACTTGTCCTGTAGGAATCCATGAAAAAATACCATCATATGTAAACAAAGAATAGACACATGCTATGTTCACTTTAACCCACCTGGTGCTTTCCCAGCTGCAATATCTTCCCTTTGGAGGAATGTTCCACAGAGCTAGAGACAATACAAAACAGCTGTGTCTACATCATTAACATGGGAGCTATATTTCCATTCAAGTGTACCAATCATTCATAGAGCATCACAGATATTTTCATGGGTTAGAAAAAAGAATCAATGCCGGGCATGGTGGCACACACCTTTAATCCTAGAACTTGGGAGGCAGAGACAGGAGGATCTTTGTGAGTTCAAGGCCATCCTGGTCTACAGAGCAAGTTACAGGACAGCTGGGGCTACAGGGAGACCCTGTGTCAAAAAGACCAAAAAAAAAGGGATGAAAAAGTAGAAGAATCTGGTTACCTCTAAGCCTTGGGGTGAGATCCAGATCATATGCTATATCATTCTAAGCTTCAACTGTTCTTAACAATCAATTCTTCAATAAGGACACTATTGCCTTAATGATGGATTTGTTTATTTAAAAGAAAACCAAAGTTGAGATATGTATTAGTTCGCTGTGAAACTTTGACCTCTTTTCATACAGTTAATGCAGATACATGATAATCTGATTTTCCTGTTTATAAAAAGGGAAAAGAATCATAGAGAGAAGGGGACAGGAAAATGTCAAGCTGAATGCCAACATACATTACAGAGCTTCTCAATACTTGGGTCTGGTGTCATTTGAAGACTATACTCCACCATAAGCTTTGTTGTTTCCACAACAATGAATACTTCATTAAATAATACATTGATCATTGCTTATGGAGTTAGAGACTTTCCTCAATGGTCACACATCCTGGATTCTGGGAATAAGTAGTCTTTCCTAGCTGTCAGTAAGAGCACAAAGATGAGATACATCTGGATAATTATTCAGGACTAAATTATTTGGTTATGACATGTGATCCCAGCATATGAGGCCTCTACTGGAGCCTAAAGAAACATTTTACCCCATGCAGAATGCCATATATTGCTGTGTGGTTATAATGTGATTGGTACTGGACAAGATGTTGTGGTATATATGGCAGTTGTCAAGAATAAAAGGGCCTGCATCATAATGGCAGAACTTTTATTAGGAAAACAAATATAGGCTGTAAACTGTAAGACTGAATATGTATTATTTGTAGGAAATATTACCCATTCACATCGTATACAACATGTTCCTTTATAAAAATATTTTTACTGAGATTTTGTACATTTCATACAATAGTTCTTAATCAAATTTGACACCTTCTGCCATCCAGGAACCCCCACAAACTATCTGCCTGCCTGCTGGACTTCATGCATTCTGCCATACGTGTTAGGTCCTATCATCTCAGACGTTTGTACCCCGTTGTCCTTCACTGCAAGTTTACCCACTGGAATCTCTTCAGACTATCTAAAGATTGTCAGTAAGGTCTACTCTCCATTGCCCAGTAGTAATCAGCCTACAATAGTTCTTAGACCAGGGCCGGCCGGACACCCATTTCCCTTGCTCCACTCTGGGTCCTTGTTTAATTGAGTTAGCATGGGTCTTGTGGTTGTTGCCACCATTGTCACAAGTTCGCACATGCAAGTTCCCGTGGCCTGGAAGCTTCTGTTACCCTATGTTCATGGACCAACCATGGGGCTTGCAATATTTCTCCCCCTTTATCTGAAATGGTCCTTGAGCCATGGGTGGTTGAGTTTTAATATGAGTCCTATCCAGGAACATGCAGTCTGTAGTCTCTTCCCTAAAATTCAGCTGGTTGTGGCCTTTTGTGTGCATTGTACTCTGGTATATAAGGAAGCTTCCCTGGTGAGAGTTGAGGGATGCACTAGGATTTTCTCTACCCTCCTGTTTCAGTATGTTCCATGAGCCTTAGGTGTAGCGGTTCCACTGCAAATATGTCACCTTGGACTGGACATCTCTTGGTTTCTGTCTTTCCTCCACTGTGTGTCTTGACACCGTTGTCAAATATCAGGTGGTTAAATATTCATGTGCTCATGTTTGGCTCTATTGAGGTTTTTTTTGGGGGGGTCTTTTCGAGACAGGGTCTTCCTGTAGCCCCAGGTGTCCTGGAACTCACTCTGTAGACCAGGGTGGCATTGAACTCACAAAGATCCGCCTGCCTCTGCCTCCGGAGTGCTAGGATTAAAGGCGTGCACCACCATGGCCAGTGGCTCTATTGAGTTTTTAACTTCCATCTTAATTTCTGTTTGTGTTTTCTTCAAGTCAAAATTGTTTTTGCTCTTTCATTATGCTGAATGTTTATATTTATATTTGTATTTTCTTGAGCTTCCATCAAAAGTTTATGTTCATCGTCTCTGATTTCTTTGTCCGTATTTCCTTTATTTCTTTAATACCTTGATCATGTTTATGATTGCTTTTTAAAAAATATTTATTTTTTATATGTATGAATTTACTGTCTGCATGTAGGTTGGTGCAATGCTGCAGAGATCAGAGAGGGTCTCGGATTCCCCTGGAACTGGAGTGAAAGTAGGTTCTCAGCCGCCGTGTGGGTGCTGGGGATTGAACGTGGGTCCTCTGCAAGAGCAGTTGGCACTCTTAACCACTGAGCCATCTCTCCAGTCCCATGATTGCTCTTTTAAATTATGTGTTGTGAGATTCCTCTGGGTGATTTTCACCATAGTGTGCTTCTGTAGGGCTGGTGTGTTTTGTTAGGGAAATAGTCTCCAGGTTTTCCATTTTATTTGTGTTTTTGAATTGCTGTTTGTGCATATGGATTTTTATTTTTGGTTGTGTGTCTGATAGGAAATTCTATTCTCCCTTTGTTCAGTTGAATTTTGGTTCTGTTCATATTATCGATGTTGCTCTGTTACTTTTTGTCCCAGTATCAGGTGTGAGTTGGTGTGTGCTTCAGGTTCTTGCATGGTTGTAGGCTGGTTTTAGTAGTTGGTGGATCAGGGTAGTAGGCAGGCTGAGAGGGTGTGGTGGGTAGATTTCATGGTGTTCAGGTTGCAGGGGAATAGAATAGAGAAGCAACGGACCTGATCTGACTTACCTGGGTCTTAGGATGCTGGTCTGTGTCAAGCAGATCAGGATCAGAGGAAGTTATGGGTAGTGACTGCCTGTGGAGGGACTTAGGAAACCAGAGGGTTTAGCAATTGTGGTTTAGTAAGCTAGTCTAGAGACCCAAGGCAGGAGAATTGGAGACAGAGTGAGGGTGGGTATTTTGGAGTAGCATTATATTCTTCGTGATATGGAGACATGGATTTGGGAAATATTGTCATAATAATAAACTTACAGGTCAAAAGATGTCCCTCTTAGCCAGGATTGGTGGAGTGCACCTTTAATCCCAGCACTCGGGAGGCAGAGGCAGGTGGAGCTCCAGGCCAACTGGGACTAAAGGAAGATCCTGTCTCAAAAATACAAAAAAAAGATGTTCCTCCTGCAGATGATGCTGTGTATTAACTAAAGAATTTTAAATCGGTGTTTATTAACATAGAAATTTATTTATTTATTTATTTATTTATTTATTTATTTATTTATTCCCTGTTTCTTGCTGGCTATCTGCACTATCTTACTTGTTGAGTTTCAGGCCAGTGTCAGATGGTCTGAAATGTGAAAGAAAGTGGACAGTGCTTGCTGATGACAGTTGAGCTAGACAGCTGGTCTCCAATATGTACACACACACATTCAAGTGCACCTAAACATATATGTACATTCATTCATTAATATAAACACATGTAGAGATACAAATAAAATTAGGGAAAAGTTTGATAGTAGTAACACTGAAAGTCATAGATTTAATGGTTATTCCATTCCTGTAACATTCCCTCTGATGTGAAGTGTTCTGATTTCTGTAGGAGGATATGTTATTTTTGTCTTTGTATGTTTACTTATGTTTGTAGATAAATGACTAAGTCAGTTCTACTTCTGATTTCTCAGAGTATGCATTATCTTGTCATGTAGGAATCATGACAAAATAAGATCCTATGTGAACACTGAATGAACATAAGCTATGTACTCTTTAACCTACTTGGTGCTTTCCTGGATGCAGTTTCTTCCCATTTCAGGAATGTTCCACAGAGCTAGAGACAAGACAAAACAACTGTGTGTGTCCATGTCTTTAACATGGGGACCTACAGTTCAATTTAAATGTACAAATCATTCACAGACCATCACAGATATTTTCATGGGTTTAAAAATAAATGAAGTACTAGGAGCACCAGATTAACTGTAAGCCTTAGGGTGAGACCCATAGAAGACACTGTCATTCTAAATTTCAATTGCCCTTAACAACTGCATCCATCAATAAAGACACTATTGTCTTAATGATGGGTACATTTATTTAAAAGACAACCAAAGCTGAGATGTGTATTAGCTCTCAAACTTTAGACTTCTTAGGCTGGGTCTCGTGGTTCATGCCTTTAGTCCCAGAACATGGGAGGCAGAGGCAGCCGGATCTCTGTGAGTTCAAGGCCAGGCTGGTCTACACAGTGAGTACCAGGCCAACTGTGGCTACAGGGAGAACCTGTCTCAAAAAGACCCAACAAATGTAGACTCATTTTCACTCAGTTAGTGGAGCTACATGTTAGTCTGATTTTTCTGTTTATAAAAAGGGGAAATAACCATAATTAGAAGGGGAGAGGAAAACATCAAGCTGAATGTCGAGGTACATTACAGAGCTTCTCATTATTTGGATCTACTGCCATTTGAAGACTGCACTCCACCATAGACTTTCTGTGTCCATCAAAAGCAATACTTAATTAAAATATATCAGGGCTTATAAAGCTAGAGATTTTTCTCAGTGGTCATACATCCTGGAACCTGAAATTTAACCAATCTTTTTCTATCTGTCACTAAGAGTGCAGAGAAGAGATAATCAGGCTAATTATTTAGGACTAAATTATTTATGACCTTCAATCCTAGCATCCTGTGGGCTCCACTAGAGCCTAAAGAAACATTATTCTCCATGCAGGATGTGTGTGGTATCATAAAGTCAATGCTTTATAACGGGAGAAACTGTTATACTTTTAAATTTAAGCAGTTGTACATTTCAACGCGATGGTTTTCCTGCAATATAACTCGCCATATACCCCAACCTTACCATCAAACTTATGCATACCAGCATCCATGATAAGTCCAACCAGGCAAGTTTTGAATCCAGGTCCACTTCTGTGGAATTCATCCACGGGATTCAGCCACCACATCTTAGGAAAAACACGCACAGGACAGAAAAAGAAAAAAGTAAAAAAAAGAAAAGAAAATGGGAAAAAAAAAAAAAAGAAGAAAAGAGAAAAAAAGAGAGAGAAAAGGGGGGGGGGGAAAAGGAAAAGAGAGGAAAAGGAAAGGGGGGGGGAAAGGGAGGGGGAAGAAGGGGGGGGGGAGAGGGGGAGGGAAAGGGGAAGAGAGGGGAGAAGGGTGAAGGAAGAATGGAAAGGTTCAAATTGGAAAATATGGAAAGGGGGCATCAAGTAATGGGACATGCCAACGCAGACAAGTGTCAGAGGGGACAGAGTAATCGGGTGGGAGACTGTGTCTGACTGAGAACTTCGAGTATAACTCAATACTTACTGCTGTTTTATTGCAGAGTAACCAAAACAAAAAACGCCATTCTCTTCCTCACCCAGCATATTTAGTCTCCCCATTCTCAGTTCAGGACCAGTCCCCCACCCTTACTCTGTCCACTCTGACACCTTGTCTGAGTTGGCATGGTCCCATACTTGATCCAACCTGCCAGAGTTCACATGTGAAAGCTTCCAGTAGTCTGTAAGTCACTGCTTCCTCACATTCATGCAAGCCCCCTGGCTCTCCCAGCCTCAATCACTTAAAAATATTCTATTTTATCATATTTTTAAAATTTTATGATAATGAGTATATTGCCTGCATGTAAGTGCACCCATGTCACACAATTGTCCATGGAGGTCAGAAGAGGACATTGATCCTCTGGAACTAGAGTTTTATCAGACAGATGTTAGAGACCATGTGGGTGCTTGGAATAAACATGGATTCTCTTTGAGAACACACAGTGCTCTTAGCCCCTGAGTCATTCTTTCACTCCAATTTATTGTTTTAGGAGCCTCACACTATTTCCATAGATGCTGCAGCAGTTTGTGCTCCCACCTGAGGTGAAAATCTCACATCCTCACGAGCATTTGGTGCCTTGTTTATGTTTTATATTTAATAAGCCTTTCTTATATTTAAGAGAGAGAGAGAGAGAAAGGAGAGAGAAGAGAGAGAGAGAGGAGAGAGAGAGAGCGGAGAGGAGAGAGATACCATGGTCATTAAGGGAAGGTCAGAAGACATCTGCTAGATAATATTTCTTCTATACTTTGGTCTCGAAGATTATTATTCATGATTAAATTTTGGTAGTTTAGTGCAGTTGTCTACTTGTGTCTATCTTAACAGATTAACTTCTTATTTTGGATGGACTTATGTTACTGCCCTCTGTTGACCTGGCTTGTGGCCACCAGTCTCCTTTAAGTATTCTATAATCAACATTCACCTTCATGGTTTTTGAGATTTGGTATCTTTCTGAAATGTCGACTTCCAAAATTGACTGTGTTGTTGACTTTACTGATGCAGAAAACTCGAATCTCTTCTGTGACCCTTCTTAGAACCTCGGTTATGTCCCTTCTGCGCAGTCTCTCTAACCACACTGATACATGTATTTCTGGTGCCATGCTTTCCTCCTATTTCTGAATATTTTTTTCTTACTCTAAAATGCTTTTGTCTTGCATTAAGAATCCCCAAATGCCAGGGACCCGGATTCCCAAATGCCAGCCCTGAGTTCCGGCTGCCCGAGTGGCCTCCGCTTCTTCCCTGGCATCTCCAGTTGGAACCTTGGCCTCCTCTAGGCCTGAGGAAAAGGCCTTATCTCAGGAGGAGTGTGGCTGGCGGGTCAGAGCCAAAAGAGGACAGCAGTGCTCCTCACTGGGAGAGAAGACTGTTGGGGGGGGGCACACCCTGGCTGTGTGCGGTTCATTCCTCCGTGTCTGGGCTGCAGAGCCCCACTCAGCACCAGACCGGACTGAGAGGAAAGCAGCACGGACCCACTGGGCCATCGGCTGGACCCTCACCTGATCTCTCAACTCTCAAAACGTTGGTTTTGAAGGTCAGCTCCAGGAAGTTCTCTTAGACCCCTGCAAATAAGATCACTGACCCCCAGCCCTGCAACCTTGCATTTAGACCACTCCCATTCGATGCTTCTGGGCTCTGAAAGACCTAGCCCCAAACCTGGGGAAATTTTAGTTGACAAGTGGGATCTGAAAGAGTTTATAAATAAGATTTAATTCCATTCTGAACGATGGCTAAAATAGTCCTATACATGTGGTTGTATCATTGTTCTCCTAGGCCAATGGGATGTTTCCAGAGAATAGACTGTCAATCTATTTAAAAACATGCATACATTTGGTGAGGAAAAGAAAAAGAAATCCCTAATGCTTTCCTCAAGCATCAACTACCAGTTGCTCAAAATTTGGAAAACTAGGAGAGAGGATAATATAATACTCATAATCCATCAATCCATTGTCATTTTAATGTACTTGTGGTGTTTTCTTTTTATGTTACACATAGATTCCCTTTCAAATTAGCATACATTTTCTGTATCCTCTTTTCCCCCATCACATTTATCCCTGTGTTCTGTACAGTTAAGGAATAAACATAGAGCTATATGTACCATATGCATAGATGAAAAATGATAATAATTATTTGTGTTTCTGCTTGTGTTTGTTAATAATCCAATCAGGGGTTAGCACCCGCTCCAAGCCTTAATGATAATATGTACAGTGTAGTATTGATTTGAATGTAGTATTGAGGCACTAAAGTTAACGTGCTAACTCTGTTTTTGAGCCCTTTTTTATAATACTTGGCTTTTTTTTCTTGGGTCTTTTCTAGTGTAACTTGTGATTTCCACGGTTGTAGATGGGACGATTATAGGAAATTTAAAAAGGACATGAAAATGAAAAGGAACCTGTAGCAGAATGTCTTATAGTAGGAGAGAGATAAAAGAGGTAGGGACAAGGCAATCAGAAGCTTTATCTACATCATGACATTGTTGAAGAGTAAATTTGATAATTAATGAGTAAAAAATTATAATTTTGGCTTGGAGTAATGAAGTTTCTGGAGTTGTATGTCTCAATAACCTCATAATGCTGTGAATAATTTGATGCATATTTTCCTTAATAAACATCAAACTAGAAAATTTTGATTAGACTTTAAAAATAATTAGGAACCAATGAAGTCGACAGTCCACCTGAGTTTTAACTGACATTTGTTTTCTCTACGTCTTCCTCCATTAATGATTCAGGAAATCTTTAGAAATTTGGACCAATTCCATGGACTAGTTTTTGTAATTAGCAGTTCTGGGCATTGGGCCTCTAAGGAATTCTAATCATCAACCACCAGCCATCTCTCCACCCTGCAGTTTGACATCTTCAGTGTTTGCACCCCAGGTCTCCTTCCCTCTCCGTGGTGTCCTGTACACGGTAGCTCCATCTGGCACTGATGCTCTCGGTCCTGGGGACACTTCCTGAGACGTCCCGGGACAGCAGCATGGGAAGGTCTTGGGTTCTGTCCTCCTGGTCCTGACCCAGCAGAAAGCAGCAGAACTCAGTAAGAACAGATACCATGTATCTTGGGAGGGCAAATGGAAGTATTGTTTCCTTTTTGTGATAAGAAACTGAAAGTTTGATGTCCAGGTGATTTAAACTATATCTGATGAATTATAAGTTTGACATTTTGATTTACCAGTTTCAGAAATCGTCTTCCAATGCTCTTTTCACCACATTCTTCCTACTGTCCATTAGCAAATGTGTCCTCCTAAACTGATTACTAAGGAGACGGGATCATGATGGTGATGATAAGGAAGATGAGAGGATGGCAGTCTCCTAAACACCATAAACTATTTTTGAAAGTTCCTGTTTCAGGCACTGAGCCATGTGACCCATGTAGCTCATTTCACTTCATGGGCTTTATTTTCCTATCTATAAAGGCAGCTTTTTAATTTTTTAATTATTTTATTGCTTATTATCTTTATGTGTATGTGTATTGTCCTTGTAGGTTGGTGCACCCGTGTCATGCAATGCCATGGAGGTCAGAAGAGGTGTCAGATCCCCCTGGAACTGGAGTTAAAGACAGTTCTTAACCGCTGTGTAGTGCTGGGAATTGAACCCGGATCCTCCACAAGACAGTCTGTGCTCTTAACTGCTGAGCCATCTCTCCAGCCCCACAAGGGCACCCTTTTTGAGATGTCTAAGTGGCTTAAACTTACTAGTGTCTGAGAATGACCTCGGCTCCTGATCTTCCTGTGTGCCATTCTCAAGTGCTTGGATTACAGGTGTGTCCTACCACACTTGGCTTATTATTGTTACCTTATAAGAAAGATTTATAAGCAAGTTATTTTGTAATCTGTTGTCCACTGTCACTTAGAAAACTGTCCTTCGTATGCTCTCATGAGTACAAAGGCAGGGCATGTTATTTAATTTTATCCTGGCACATTGTTAATTTTGAGAACCAAGAATGATTTCACTTTCTCTTACCTGAGTAGCGTACCCCTTTCTCTGTCTCTGTCGTGTCTCATTTCTTTTTGTGTCTCATCTCTCTCCTCTGTGTACTCCTGGTCCATAACAAAACAGACAGCGTCTTTAGCAGCTGAACCCACTGCAGCTCACAGGGTAGGGCCACAGAAAGAGTAGACAGACACATGGCACACATCTCTATTTGTCAGTCCTGGATATTCACACAGCTTTCTGCAATCCTACATGCTTTGTTTTATCCCACATATTTTAATACAGATAAGCTATACCTTGGTTCTATTCTTACTTAAGACCATGCACATTATTCAAACATTCATCCCTGAAGCCAAGATCTTTCAATTCTCTCTTAAGACCTGATGTCTGGAAAAATTAATGAGTTAAGTGCATGTTATACAGAGTTTCCTAATTTAATGTTTATCCTGTCACCTCTGCTTAACTCATCTGTAGCATAGAGTAGTTTGTTAGAGTCTCTCAAACTCAGCATTGGTATCTGAATGCATTAGGACTATAGACCACTGGATTTGTAATGAGAAAAAGAGATATTGGTGGTTTCATATGTTTTCAATGTGAACTTTGTAAAATTATGGAAAACTGAGCTGAGGAGATATTTCTGTCAGTAGAGTGCTTGCCTCAGTGGAATGCTTGACTTTCGAGCATGAAGACCTTGGCTTGATCACAATCACCAGAATCCACATTTAAAAGGAGCTAGGCCTGTGTTATGTGTTGGGAGGGTGGGGAGGTGTGGGCAGACATATCCCTGTTTCTTGCTGGCTACCTGCTCTATTTTACTTGTTGAATTTCATTGGGCAGTGTCAGATTGTGTCAAATGTAAAAGAAGTTGGACAGTGCCTGGGAAGGAGAGCCAGGCTTTACTACTGGCCCCCACATGTACATACACACATACACACACACATGTAACACATGAGCATTCATACACAAACATAGACACACATGTAAAACACAAATACAATAACATTGAGGAAAACTTATAGCATAAAAGTCATATTTTAATGTATACATTCCATGAAATGCCCTCTGATGTGGATTTTTCTGGTTTCTGTGAGGAAGTTTTATTTTTGTATCGGTATGTTTACTTACATTTGTGGAAAAATGACTTAAGTCAGTTTTGCTTCTAATTTCAGAGAGCCTATGCGTAACTTGTCCTGTAGGAATCCATGAAAAAATACCATCATATGTAAACAAAGAATGGACACATGCTATGTTCACTTTAACCCACCTGGTGCGTTCCCAGCTGCAATATTTTCCCTTTGGAGGAATGTTCCACAGAGCTAGAGACAAGACAAAACAGCTGTGTCTACATCATTAACATGGGAGCTATATTTACATTCAAGTGTACCAATCATTCACAGAGCATCACATATATTTTCATGGGTTAAAAAAATATTAATGCTGGGTGTGGTGGCCGCACACATTTAATCCTAGAACTTGGGAGGCAGAGGCAGGAGGATCTTTGTGATGCAAGCCAGCCTGGTCACAGAGGCAGTTCTAGGACAGCTGGGCTACAGGGAGACCTGGTCAAAAAGACCAAAAAATAGGGATGAAATAGTAGAAGAATCTGATTAACTCTAAGCCTTGGGGTGAGACCCAGATCATATGCTACATCATTCTAAGCTTCAACTGTTCTTAACAATCAATTCATCAATAAGGACACTATTGCCTTAATGATGGATTTGTTTATTTAAAAGAAAACCAAGTTGAGATATGTATTAGTTCGCTGTGAAACTTTTACCTCTTTTCATACAGTTTATGCAGATACATGATAATCTGATTTCCTGTTATAAAAAGGGAAAAGAACTATAGAGAGAAGGGGACAGGAAAACGTCAAGCTGAATGCCAACATACATTACAGAGTTTCTCATTACTTGGGTCTGGTGCCATTTGAAGACTATACTCCACCATAAGCTTTGTGTTTCCAAAAAATGAATACTTCATTAAATAATACATTGATCAGTGCTTATGGAGTTAGAGACTTTCCTCAATGGTCACACATCCTGGATTCTGGGATTAAGTAGTCTTTCCTAGCTGTCAGTAAGAGCACAAAGAGAGATAAATCTGGATAATTATCAGGACTAAATTATTTGTTTAGACATATGACTCCCAGCATTTGAGGCCCTACTGGAGCCTAAGACCATTTTACCCCATGCAGAATGCCATATATTGTGTGTTGTTATAATGTGATTGGTACTGGACAAGTGTTGTGGTATAGTGGCAGTTGTCAAGAATAAAAGGGCTGCATCATAATGGCAGAACTTTTATTAGGAAAACAAATATAGGCTGTAAACGTAAGACTGAATATGTATTATTTGTAGGAAATATTACCCATTCACATCGATACACATTTCAAACAATGTTTATAAAAATATTTACTGAGATTTACATTTCAACAATAGTTCTTAATCAATTTGACACCTCGCCATCCAGGAACCCCCACAAACTCTGCCGGCCGGCGGGACTCAGCATTCTGCCATACGTGTTAGGCCCTATCATCCTCAGACGTTTGTACCCCGTTGTCCCACTGCAAGTTACCCACGGGAATCTCTTCAGACTATCTAAAGATTGTCAGTAAGGTACTACATACGTCCATGCCCAGTATAAACACTACAAAGTTCAGACCAGGGCCGGCCGGACACCCATCCCTTGCTCCACTCTGGGTCCTTGGTTTAATTGAGTTAGCATGGGTCGTGTGTTGTGGCCACCATTGTCACAAGTTCGCACATGCAAGTTCCCGTGGCCGGAAGCTCTGTACCCAGTGCATGGACCAACCATGGGGCTTGCAATATCTCCCCCTTACGGAAATGGTCCTTGAGCCATGGGTGGTTGAGTTTAATATTGAGTCCTATCCAGGAACATGCAGTCTGAGTCTCTCCCTAAAATCAGCTGGGGTGTGGCCTTTGTGTGCATGTACTCTGGTGTATATAAGGAAGCGTCCCTGGTGAGAGTTGAGGGATGCACTAGGATTTTCTCTACCCTCCTGTTTCAGTATGTTCCAGAGCCTTAGGTGTAGCGGTTCCACTGCAAATATGTCACCTTGGACTGGACATCTCTTGGTTTCTCTTTCCTCCACTGTGTGTCTTGACACCGTTGTCAAATATCAGGTGGTTAAATATCAGTGCTCATGTTTGGCTCTATGAGGTTTTTTTGGGGGGTCTTTTCGAGACAGGGTCTTCCTGTAGCCCAGGTGTCCTGGAACTCACTCTGTAGACCAGGTCTGGCATTGACTCACAAAGATCCGCTGCCTCTGCCTCCGGAGTGCTAATTAAAGGCGTGCACCACCTGGCCAGTGGCTCTAGTTGAGTTTTTAACTTCCATCTTAATTCTGTTTGTGTTTTCTTTCAAGTCAAAATTGTTTTTGCTCTTTCATTATGCTGAATGTTATATTTATATTTGTATTTTCTTGAGCTTCCATCAAAAGTTATGTTCACGTCTCTGATTTCTTGTCCGTATTTCCATTTTCTTAAATCCTTGATCATGTTTAGATTGCTTTTTAAAAAAATTTATTTTTTATATCTTTTTGTTTACTGTCTGCATGTAGGTTGGTGCAACTGCTGCAGAGATCAGAGAGGGGCCTGGATTCCTGGAATTGGAGTGAAAAGTAGGTTCTCACAAAGAAAACAAATGATACCAAGTGCTGGAGAGGTTGTGGCGAAAGGGGAACAGTCATCCACTGCTGGTGGGAATGTAAATTTGTACAATCACTATGGAATACAGTGTGGAGAACCCTTAAGAGACTCAAATTGAGATTACCACCTGACCCAGTCATACCACTCCTGGGTATATACCCAAAAGACTAATCCTTCTCCAAAGATACATGCACAGCCATGTTGTTGGCATTCTCTTCACAATAGCAAAGAGCTGGAACCCACCAAAATGCTGGTCAACTGAGGAGTGGATGATAAAAATGTGTTACATCTACACAATGGAGTACTCTTCAGCAGTAAAGAAAGATGACATCATGAACTTTGTAGGTAAATGGATGGAACTTGAAGCCATTATGCTAAGTGAAGTAACACAGTCTCAGAAAAACAAATGGTGAATGGTTTCCCTCATTTGTGGATGCTAACACCAAATCCCCAGATGAAAGTCAAGATGAACTATATTTTATATTTCTGTTTATCTGAAAGAAACTATGTTGTTATAATGTAAATCTGTTAACGGGCTCTAGGATTGACCCACCACTTACTTTCAGACTCTGTAATTAGTGTATATGGATGGAAAATATGTATTCATATTTTAGAGAAATACAAAATTGAAGGAGGAAAATGTGAATTCCTAACCATACAACAACAACAAAAAGACTGAGAGAAAGACGCCTGTCAGTTATGGCTGAATGCATGACCTGGGATGGGGTCGGGGAAAGGTAAAGGGGACTATGTCTAAATTGAACTGAAAAGTGATGTCTGAAATACACAAAACATCAATAAAAGCAGAAAAAGAAAAATTTAAAACAAGTTTTGACATGAGAAAGGAACTTAGGAAGGATCAAATTGTAGAGGTGAGTTTTTTTTTTCATTTAACATTTTTTTTATTGATGCTTTGTGCATTTCATACATCATTTTCCAATTCAGTTCAGGCATATTTCCCTTTCTCTTCCCTTCCCCCACCCCAACCGAGATCATGCATTCTGCCATAACTGTCCTGCATCTTTCTCTCAGTTTTTTTTTTCATTTTTTAGCTATAAGTGATAATCCATGAGTATAAGCATCCTTCATGTAAAACCAATTTGCAGGCTGTTGTGCCGAAACCCCCACAGCCCCACCTTCCAGCGTGTGGTGAGGGGTTGTATGTTCAATCAGGTTGATCAAATGAGGGTCCAGACTACATTGCTGTAGTTTCACCATTCACCCCAATCGCAGCCCTTACATTCTACCACGCCCCCTCTTCCGCAGATTGTTCCGGCTAGGCTTAGAAAGGGTAAGTGCAATGGAGCAAAAACCAGTCCACTCTCTCTGGACCTGTTGACTTGGACACTTCGCTCTGGTCAGTTCTGGCTGTTCCTTTTCATGGGCTGACAGTTTGTCCAGGAATAACCTTCGAATCCTACTAATGAAGCACAAGCAATTAGAATATATAGGTATTTAAACAGCATTAAGTAGTTATGGTAGGTTGCTTTGGTATAGACACATATATTTATATGATATGTTGATCCATGAATTACATTTTTATCCTGTTAAATATGACAGGTTCATTACTGTGGCTTATGAGATCCCCTAACCTGTAGAGGATGTAAGCTTGTGGCATCAGCCATGGGTTATTCCTCCAAGGAGAGAGGCCAATAGCCAATAGATTTAGGAATATACAGCAAAAGAAAGGCAATTGGCTGTCTCTGCTGCACAGTATTCCAGGCAGATAAGGTGTAGGTGTAGCTGGTGCTGATGGTGACGTCTTGCTTGACTCAAGGAGACCCGGTATTTGCTTTATTGTTTAGTGGCCTTTGGAAACACTCTCTTGGTGTTCCTCAGAGTCCATCTGTAACTTGCATGTGTGGTCTCAATACATTTTTACATCTTTCCCATGTTAATGTCAGGTATTCAGCAGCAGGGCCTTATTCGCCCCCTTCTTGCAGGTATCATCAGTTTAGAGGCAAGGAGCCTTTACCTTTTTGTTGGGGCCTTAGATCCCCTGGCCAACATCTCCCCGGTAAGAATATCCATTACTGATGTCAGGCTCCTGTATTGATATATTTTGCTTTAAGTGCATAGTTTAAGGACTTTAGTATTAATGTTTGGTTCTGAACAGAGAATAATCCTTTTCACAGTTCTTATGTCTCTTATGTCAAATTAAGGAAGGCAGTTTTACCAGTTTTGTAAGAAATTGACCATCTATAATAGTTGTCTCCAATTTAAAGTTGGAGGCGACCATCATCATCATCATATTTTCTCCTTGATTCTGGTGGGGAGGTAAGAAAGTCTTCTCATATCAAAACCTTTTGCGGCATCTAACGAAGGTAAGTTTCATTAGGACTCATTTAAATAGTTGTTACATGTAGGGGCACCAAGAGGGGTTCGATGTTTATGCCATTTGAAGGCTTTTCTTCCTTTCTATGTTCAGACGGGTCAACCTTTCAGTGGCACTTTCTGGTACATCCTACTCAATGCAAAGCTGTATCTTTCCTTTCTAAGCCGTTAAGTTGGTGACATGTTTGTCCTGTGGAACACCAAATCTTCCCATAGGTTAGTTTTAAGATTTGAATGCAAGGTTTTTTGACGAGAAGGTTTCATGTCTATCTGTACCCCCCTTTTTTGGGGGGTACAGATAGACATGATTGGGGTGATTGGGGTGAATGGTAAGACTACAGCAATATAGACAGGACACTTAATTTGATCAACATGATTGTAGATGACGAGGCCCCCCATTTGTATGGTGGGACCCTTGGGCCATGTGTGTTTGGGTGCTGCACAACTGCTTGCCAAATTGGTTTTACATGAAAAATGCTTGTATTCTCATAAATTTTACTTTTGTCAAAAAAATGAAAAAAAAAATAAAGAAAGAAGAGAAAAAATAAATAAAATAAAATATAAAACAAATGGCACCAAATGTTGGTGAGGATGTGAGCTTTTCACCTCAGGTGGGAGTACAAACTGCTGCAGCATCTATGGAAATCAGTGTGGAGGCTCCTAAAACAACTAAAATTGGAGCTGAAGAGATGAATCAGGGGTTAAAGAACACTGGCATGTCTCAAGAGGAATCCATGATCGTTCCCAGCACCACATGGTCGCTAACAATCTGTCTAATAACTCCAGTTCTAGAGGATCCTATGCCCTCTTCTGACTCCATGAACACTCCATGAAATGCATGCACTTACACAAATACAAATAAAATAAAAAAAAAAAACTTTTTAAAATAATAAATAAAATAAGAATGATTTTAAGTGATCTGAATGGCTGGGGGAGAGCCAGGGTCTGGGTTCATGAATATAGGGAAACAGGCTTTCAGGCTACTGTGAGCTTTCACATGTGAACCTGTAGCAGTGTTGGCATCAAGTATGGGACCATGCCAACTCAGACAAGGTGTCAGAGTGGAACAAGAGTAATGGGTAGGGGATTGGTCCTGAACTGAGAACTGCGGGAGACTAAATACTGCTGGGTGAGGAAGAGTATGGCTTACCTAAGATGTGGTGACTAGACTCCAGTGGATGAATTTACACAGAAGGGGACCTGGATTCAAAACCTTGACTGGTTTGGACTTGACATGGATGATGAAATGAATAAGTTCTGATGGTAAGGTTGGGGTATGGGGAGTTATATTTGATCAGGAACACTTGCATGAAATGTACAAATGCTCAATAAAAAAGTATAAAATGAAAAAAAATTGTAACATATAATCTCACCTCTCCAATAAGACTGGCTAGGATCAAGAACACAAATGATACCAAGTGCTGGAGAGGTTGTGGAGAAAGGGGAAAACTCATAGCCGATTGCTGGTGGGATTGTAAATTTGTACATCCACTATGGAAAGGCAGTGTGGAGAAGCCCTTAGAAGACTCAAACGAGCCTTCCATTTGAACCAGTCATACACCTCCTGGGTATATTTACCCACAAGACAAATCTTACTGCAAAGATAATGCACATCTATGTTTATTGGCGCTCTGTTCACAATAGCAAAAAGGCTGGAACCAACCCAGGTTCCCCTCAACTGACGAGTTGATGATGAAAAAGTGGTACATGTATACAATGAGTTCTATGGCAGCGGTAAAGAGGGACAACATCAAATGAACTTTGGCGGTAAATGGATGGAGCTAGAAACATTATGTTAAGTGAAGTAACTAGTCCCAGAAAAACAAACGAAAAAATGGGTGTGCCCTCAATACTGTGGAGAGGGATGAATAGTAAAAGAATAACAACAGAAAGACTGCATCAGAAACGGACCGAAATGGTGAAATGGGAAGGGGAGGGGTGGGAGAGGGACAACGGGTGTATATTCGCTTAATGCATATTTAATTGCATGAGTTTCAACAAGTACCCAGTTTTGGCCAGACACTGTCTAACAGGATACATGGTGTTTTTAGGACTTAGTAAAAGTAAATAATGTGTATATTAAACAGATTGGTTTACAGACCTCTGATAAAATCGGTAATGCATCTTAGTTAAAAGGAGATATAAATCGCTGTTTTGTCCACATTTGTTTACATAAAATTTGTAGAGCATTAACTCTGGGATTGGCACATACAAATGTTCGTCTATAGTTTCTCTGTTGTACAGTAATCACCAATGTAGCATTCTCTTTTAAGATGATTTAACATAAAAATTAAGTTTGCTCCCCAAAGTAATCATATATATAGTCATCCAAAACAACATGGGTAAATTTGATGAAATCTGAGCTTAGATTCCACGCTAATAGTTATGTATAATTACAACTGTCTTCTGGAGACTCCATGGGTTAAAAAAAAAAAGGGGCCCTTATCCATTCTAAACCATGCCCCCTCTTCCACAGATTGTTCGCTAAGTGCTTTTGTAAAAAGGGGCACAGGTCGGATGGAGAGAAAATCTGTCTACTGTTCTCTGGAGCTGTCATTTTGGACTCTGGTCAATTCTGTTTCCTTTCATGGGCTGACAGTTTGTCTCAGGGGATGAATGCTTTCGATCCTATTAATGAGGCACAAGCAATTAAGGTATAATATAGGTATTTAACAGTACTAATTGTTATGGTAGGTTACTGTTGGTATAGGACACAGCTGGTTTGGATTGGTATATTAATTCAATGGAATTACTTTTTTTTTCTGGGTAAAAATATTACAGGGTTCTTGGCCGTGGCTTAATATCATCTCCTAACCATTAGAAGATTGTAAGCTTGTGGCATCAGCCATGGGTTATCTCCAAGGAGAGATCTAATAAGACCAATTAGATTTGGGAATATACAGACATATAGCTGCCATGCTGCACAGTATTTCCAGGCAGGTTAGGTACAGCTAGTGCTGAGAAAGGAGTCTTGGCTTGACTCAAGGAGACCTATGATTATGCTTTATTGTTTGTTTAGTGGCCTTTGGTAAACTCTCTGGTATTCCAGAGAGCAACTCTACACTTGCAAGGTGGTCTCAATGCATCTTGCCCAATGCTTACATCAGGTCTTCAACCAGCCAGGGCCTTATCCCGTTCTTCTTGCAGGTATCCCAGTTTACAATCAAGAAGCCTTTACGCCCTTGGGGGGGGGGTTTGGATCCCCTGGCCAACATCTCTTTGGTAGAATAAAATCCATTGCTGATATCAGAGCTCTGTGTATTAATATATTTTGGTTATATGTGTGAGGCTTTAAGGAGACTTTAGTATCTATATTTGGTTCTGAATAGAGAATAATCCTTTTCACGATTCCTATGTCTAGTTAGTTAGTTAAAGAAGGCAGTTTTAAGCCAGGCGTGGTGGTGCACACCTTTGATCCTAGCCACTTGGGAGGCAGAGGCTAAGGTGGATCTTTGTGAGTTCCAAAGCCAGCCTGGTAGACAGATTGAGTTCCAGGACAGCTGGGGTTACAGGGAGACCCTGTCTCAAAAAGTCCAAAAAAAAAAAAAAAAAAAAAAAAGGTCAGTTTTACCGGTTTTATAGATTACCTTTATAAACAGTTGACTCCAATTTACAGTTAAAGAACTGCCTCATCATCATCATATTCCTCCTTGTTCTATGAAGGGGAGGTAATAAAGTCTCTCATATTGGGGCTGGAGAGATGGCCTAGTGGTTAAGAGCGCTGACCGCTCTTACAGAGGACCAGGGTTCAATACTCAGCATCCACATGGCGGTCGAGAACCGTCTGAAACTCCAGTTCCAGGAAAACTCCAGTTCCAGGGGAATCCGACACCCTCTTCTGAATGCAAGACACTGTCTTCATGCAAGTGTGTGCACGACACAGGTGCACACACTTGCATGCAGACAGTGCATTCATAAACATACAGAAATAAAAAAATTAAAAAAAAGAAAGTCTCTCATATTAAAGCTTTGTGGCACCTAAAAGGTAAGTTTCATTAGGACTCATTATAAACAGTTATTACAAGTAGGATCCACAGAAGGGTTTTGATGTCTGTAGCAATCTGGGGCTTTTTCTTCCTTTCAATGTTAGACCCGTGCAACTTTTTGCTGGCACTTCCTGATACATCCTACACAATGCAAAGCTTATCTTTTCTTTCTCAGTCGTTAATTAGCATAGTACATTTTTCTGTATTCTCACCACCCCCGCCCCATCACCTTTATGCCTTGTGTTCTGTACAGTTAGGGAATAGACATAAAGCTCGCATGGTAGCATAATGATACAAAATGATAAAATGATAATAAAATACTGCATTTGTGTTTCTTGGGCTTGTGGGTTTGGGTATTAAAAAAAAATTCCATATCAGGGAAAGTATAGTGCCCAGCACAAGATAGGCCGAGGACATGTGAATTAATTTGTAATGTAGTATTGAAGAGTTAGTAAAGTTATACTGGACTTAACTTGCTGTTTTTGTCCTTTATCTTTTCTTTTCTTTTCTCTTTCTTTCTTTCTTGCTCTTTTTCTTCTCCTTTCTTTCTTTCTTTTCTTTCTTTCTTTCCTTTCCTTTCTTTCTCTTTTTATTATTCGCTTTGTGTATTTCATACATCTTTTCAATTCAGTTCAGCGTATATCCCTCTTCCCTTCCCCACCCACCCCTACCCATCCCAAATCATGCATTCTGTGATAACTTTTCTGCATCTTTCTGGTTTTTTTTTTTGTTTTGTTTTTTGTTTTCATTTTTTTTAATAGGTAAGTGATAATTTGTGAGTACAAGGCATCCTTCATGTAAAACCAATTTTGGAGCATTGTGCCCCAAAACCACACAGCTCATGGGTCCACCATCTAGCAGGGCGGTGGCTTGTATGTTCAATCGAAGTTTGATCAAATGAGTGTCCAGTCAACTACTTGTTGTAGTTTCACCATTCACGCCCAATACGCAGCTCTTACATGCTATCCGGATGCCCCATCTTCTGGAGATTGTTCCCTGGGCTTAGGAAAAGGGGCACCAGGTGGATGAAGTAAGCAAAACAGTTACTTTCTCTGGAGCTGTTGTCTTGGTCTCCGGTCAATTCTAGCTGTTTCCATTCATGGGCTGTCACGAGCTTTGGTCGCAGCATAGACGCTTCAATCCTACTAACGGAGAGCACATGGCAATTAGATCATATAGCGTATTTGATAAACAGTATAGAGAGTATGAGGTGAGGCCGTGTTTGATCGAATGACTAGCGATGAAAGCACTCGCAATTGGATATATAGGTAATTTAAACAGTACCTAATTGTTATGGTAGGTTACTTTGGTAAATAATGACAGCAGATGTTTGGATGGTATGTTAATCCATGGAAATTAACATTTTCTTCTGTTAAGTAAGACAGGGTCTTCGTGTGTTTATAACATCTCCTAACCATTAAGGTATGTAAGCTTGTGGCATCAGCCGCGTGGGTTATTCCTCCAAGGAGAGGAGCTAATAGCCAATTAGATTTGGGTTATACTGACATAATGGCTGCCACTGCTGCACAATTTTCCAGGCAGGTGGAGGTGTAGCTGGTGCTGACGGAGAGTCTTGCTTGACTCAAGGAACCTATATTTGCGCGCCTTATTGATTTAGTGGGCCTTTGGTAACACTCTCTGGCATTCCAGGAACCAACTTCGCGTATGCTTGCAAGTGGGGCGGTCTCCATAACATGCTTTCACCATTGTTTAAATATGCCAGGTCTTCAAACCAGGGCAAGGGCCTTATCGCCTCGTCTTCCTGCAGAATTCCAGTTTGGAGGCAAGGAGTTTATCTTTTGTGGGGGCTTGGGATCCCCTGGCCAACATCTCCTTGGTAGAATAATTCACATTGTTGAATGTGTCAGAGCTCTCCTGTATTAAATATATTTTGCTTAAGTGCGTAGCTTAAGGAGACTTTAGGCATTATATTTGGTTCTGAATAGCGAATAATCATTTTCATAGTTTCTATGTCCCTTAGTCAATTTAAAAGAAGGCAGTTTTAACTGTTTTATACAAGAGAATATACCTCTATAACAGCTGGCTCCAATCTACAACTGGAGAAGCGACCTCATCATCATCAATTATTTTCTCCTTATTCTATGGGGGTAGTTAAGAAAGTCTTCTTGTATTAAAACATTTGGGGCACCTAGAAGGTAAACTTCATTAAGAATCATTAAAAATTGGTTTGTTACTAGTAGGATCCACTGAGGGGTCTGATGTCTGCAGTAATCTGGGCATTTCTTCCCTTCAATGCCCGGAAGAGTCAATCCTTCTGCTGGCACTTTCTGGTACATCCTACTCACTGGAAAAGCCGCATTTTCTCTTTCTCAGCCATTAAATTGCTGATGACTCTGGCCTTGTTTGGAACATACAAATTCTTTTCCCATTAGTTAGTTTTTAAAGATTTGGATTGCAAGGTTTTTTTTTTTTTTTTTTTTTTTTTTTTTTTTTTTTTTTTTTTTTTTTTTATTTTAGGGTTTTTATTTTGACCCATGAGTCTCAAAAAGCAGTTGTATTTATATATACTTATAGGGTGGAAAATGAGGCACGGATTGTCACTCAAGTTCACCCATGCTGTGTTGGGTTACTGTATGTGATTAACTTGGGAAACAAAAAAAAAAAACTTTATTTTTTAAAATTCTCCCATATCTCTCTTTAGTCTCTGTATTAGTCAATTTTCTACTGCTGTGATAAAAAAAAAAAAAAAAAATTATAGAAAACATTTGTTTATACCAAAACCAAGTAATTGTTATACAGTTTTTTAATTAAAGAGCTAATATGGACAACAGCAATTTCTATCACCAATTAACTCAGATGGATTACCATTTTTTATCAGAACCTTTAAACCAAATGTTGTTTAATATGCATCAATATTTACTTTTGTTAAATCCTAAAACACCATGTATCCTGGTAGACAGGAGGTCTGGCAAAACTGGATACTTGTTGAACCTCACGTCAATTAAATATGCACCAATCGAATATGACACCCGTGTCCCTCTCCCCAACCTGCCTCCCACCCTTCCCGAGTCACCATTTCAGTTCAGTTTTTGGGATCAATCTTTTTTGTTCTTTTAATATGCATCCTCTCCCACAAGAAATATTTATAGACTTGGGTTATTGGGTAAACTGAGCAATCACATATGAGACGCATTTGTTTTGTTTTTCTGGGTGTGTTAACTTCACTTAAAACATGATTTCTTCAAGCTCCATCCATTTAACCTGCAGAAAGTTTCATGATGTTGTCTTTCTTTACTGCTGCATAGAATTCCATTGTGTACATGTACCACATTTTCTCTATCCACTCATCAGTTGAGGGGCATTTGGGTTGATTCCAGTTTTTTGCTATTGTGAACAGAGTGGCAATAAATATAGCTGTGCATGTATCTCTGCAGTAAGATGAGTCTTGTGGGTATATACCCAGGAGTGGTATGACTGGGTCAAATGGCAGGATCATTTTGAGTCTTCTAAGGGTTCTCCACACTGTTTTCCATAGTGGCTGCACAAGTTTACATTCCCACCAGCAATGGATGAGTGTTCCCCTTTCCCCACACCCTCTCCAGCACTTGGCATCATTTGTTTTCTTGATCCTAGCCAGTCTTATTGGAGTAAGATGGTATCTTAAGGTGGTTTTAATTTGCATTTCCTTAATTATTAGCGATGTTGAACATTTCTTAAGGTGTTTCTCAGCCATCTCTAATTCCTCCTCTGTGAAGTCTCTGTTCAGGTCTTTGCTCCATCTTCTGAGTGATTCATTTGTTTTCTTTCTTCTTTGTTTTTTTGAGTAGCTTGTATACTCTGGAAATTAATGCTTTGTCGGATGTATCTGCTGTGAAGGTTTCCTCCCATGCTGTGGGTTTTCTCTTCACTTCCTTTAATGTTTCCTTTGATGTACAGAAGCTTTTGAGTTTAATGAGGTCCTGATTGTCAATTGACGACCTTATTTCTTGTGCAGCTGCTTGTGTTGATCAAAAAAAAATAATAATCCCCAAATCAGGGAAAGTATAGCGCCTGGCACAAGATAGGCCGAGGACATGTGAATTAATTTGTAATGTAGTGTTGAAGAGGTAGTAAAGTTATACTGTAGACTTAAAACTTCTGCTTTTTGTTCCCATTATTTTTTATAAATACATGGATTTAATTTCTTGGGACTTTTTCTAGTGTAATTGTGATTTCCAGAGTTTATATGGGAGATTAATATGAAATTTAAAAAGTATCATGGAAATGAGAAAGGAACCTGTAGGGCAGAAGTGTATTATAGAGTAGGAGTGAGATAAAAGAGGGAAGAGCAAGGGAAATCAGAAGCTGTTATCTACATCATGACATTGTTGAAGAGTAAATTTGATTAATATATGAGTAAAAATTATAATTTCATCTTGGAGTTACCAAGTTTCTGGAGTTGTATGTTTTTAATATCCTCATAATGCTGTGAATAATTTGATGCATATTTCCCTAATAAGCATCAAACTAGAAAATTTTGATTAAACTTTAAAAATAATTAGGAACAAATGAAGTGACTAGTCAACATGAGTTTTAACTAACATTTATTTTTTCCACTTCTTCCTCCATTAAAGATTCAGGAAATCTTTAGAGATTTGGACCAATACAATGGACTAGTTTTGTAATTAGCAGTTCTGGGCATTGGGCCTCTAAGGACTTCTAATCATCAACTACCAGCCATCTCTCCACCCTGCAGTTTGACATCTTCAGTGTTGCTGACCCCATGTTTCTCCTTCTCCTCTCCGTGGTTGTCCTGTATACATAGCTCCCATCTGGCACTGAGTGCTCTTCAGTCCTGGGGACACTTCCTGAGACATCCCTGGACAGCAGCATGGGAAGGTCTTTGGTTCTGTCCTCCTTGGTCCTGACCCAGCAGAGAAGCAGCAGAACACAGTAAGTACAGATACCCTTGTATCTTGGGAGGGCAAATGGAAGTATTGTTCCTTTTTTGTGATAAGAAACTGACAGTTTGATGTCCAGGTGATTTAAACTATATCATTTCTGATGAATTAGAAGTTTGACATTTTGATTTACCGCAGTTTCAAAAATCATACTCCAATCATCATTTCACCACATTCTTCCTACTGTCCATTAGCAAATATGTCCTCCTAAACTGATTACTAAGGAGACAGGGTCATGATTGTGGTGATCAGGAAGATGAGGAGAATGGCAGTCTCCTAAACACCATGAACTATTTTTGAAAGCTTCCTATGTTTCAGGCACTGAGCCATGTGACCCATGCAGATCATTTCACTTCATGTGTTTTATTTTCCTATCTATAAAGGGCAGCTCTTTTGAGATCTCTAATGTGGCCTTAAACCTGCTAGTGTCTGAGGATGACCCTCAGCTCCTGATCTTCCTGTGTGCAGTTCTCAAGTGCTTGGATTACAGGCGTGTCCTACCACACTTGGCTTATTATTGTTACTTTACAAGAAAAGAAAGAGCACGTTATTATGTAATTTGTAGTAGACTGTCACTTAGAAAACTGTCCTTCAATATGCTCTTATGAGTACAAATGCAGGGCATGTTATTTAATTTTATCCTGGCAAATATTTTTTTTTTGAGAACCAAGGAATGATTTTGCTTTCTCTTACAGAGTAGTGGACCGCTTTCTCTGTCTCTGTCTCTGCATCTCATTTCATTTTGTGTCTCTCCATCTCTCTCTTCTTTGTATTCCTGGTACATCACAAAGCAGAGCAGTGTTTTTAACAACTGAACCCACTGTATTAATAATAGCTGCAGATTACAGGGTAGGGCCACAGAAAGATTAGACAGTCAACAGGGTCACACATCTCTATTTGTCAGTCCTGGATATTCGCGCAGCTTTCTGCAATCCTCCATGTTTATTTTATCCCACATATTTTCAAATAGAGATAAGCTATACCTTGGCTCTGTTCCTACTTAAGACCATTATTCAAACATTCATTCCTGAAGCCAAGAACTTTCAATTCCTGCTTAAGACCTGATGTCCGGGAAAAATAAATGAGTTAAGTGCATGTTATACAGAGTTTCCTAATTTAATGTTTATCCTGTCACCTCTGCTTAACTCATCCATGGCATAGAGTAGTTTGTTAATGTCTCCAAAACTCAGCATTGTCATCTGAGCACATTGGACTATAGACCACTGTGTTTGTAGTGAGGAAACAGATATTGATGGTTTCATGTGGTTTTAATATGTACTTTGTAAAATTATGGAAAACTGACCTGAGGAGATAGCTCTGTTAGTAGAGTACTTGCCTCAGTGGATTGCTTGCCTTGTGCGCATGAGGACCTTAGCTCAATCACCAGAATCCACATTAAAATGGAGCTAGGTCTGTGTTGTGTGTTGGGAGGGTGGGGAGGTGTGGGCAGACATATCCCTGTTTCTTGCTGGCTACCTGCTCTATTTTACTTGTTGAATTTCAGGGCAGTGTCAGATTGTGTCAAATGTAAAAGAAGGTGGACAGTGCCTGGGAAGGACAGTCAGGCTTGACTGCTGGTCTCCCCATGTACAACAACAACAACAACAACAACACCAGGTCCTGAAAAAAAAATTTTGGGGTCCCCAAAAATTTTGGAACGACCTTTTTCTGTGTGAGCTCTGCTTGTTTTAGTTAAAAAAAAAAAGATCCCAAATCAGGGAAAGTATAGCGCCTGGGTAAGATGAATCTTGTGAGTATATACCAAGGAGTGGTATGACTGGGTCAGGTGGTAAGCTCATTTTGAGTCTGCAAAGGGTTCTCCACACTGCTATCCATAGTGGCTGTACACGTTTACATTCCCACTAGCAGTGGATGAATGTTCTCCTTTCACCACAACCTCTCCAGCATTTGGTATCATTTGTTTTCTTGATCCTAGCTCATCTTATCTGAGTGAGATGATATCTTAAATTGGTTTTCATTTGCATTTCCTTAATTATTAGCAACAATGAACATTTTTTAAGATGTTTATCAGCCATCTGTAATTCCTCACTTGTGAAGTCTCTGTTCAGCTCTTTGATCTTTAGAGTGATTCATTTGTTTTCTTTCTTCTTTGTTTTTTGAGTAGTTTATATATTCGGGAAATCAATGCTTTGTCAGATGTATCTGAAGTGAAGGTTTCCTCCCACTCTATGGGTTTTCTCTTCACTTACTTGATTTTTGTTTTTGATGTACAGAATCTTTTAAGTTTAATGAGGTCCATTTGTCAATTGTCAATCTTATTTCTTGCACAGCTGCTGTCTGATTTAGGAAGTCTTTTCCTACGCTTATGTCCTGTAGGCTGCTGCCAAATTTTTCTTCTATCACCTTCAGAGTTTTGGGTTTTACGTTGAAGTCTTTGATCCATCTGGAGTTGTCTTTTGTACAGTGTGTGAGAGGTAGGGGTTTTACTTTATTCTTCTACAAGTGGTGATCCAGTTTTGCCATCACCACTTGTTGAAGATGCTGTCTTTTCTCCATTGTGTCTTCTTAGCCCCCTTGTCAAATATGAGATGGCTGAAATTGTATGTGCTAAAGTTTGGATCTTAAGTTTTGCTCCATTTGTCAACAGGTCTGTTTTTGTGCCAGTAACAAGCTGTTTTTATGTCTATAGGCCTGTAGTATAGTTTGAATTCTGGTATAGCAAGTCCCCCCTCTATTAGTCTTTTCACTCAGGGTTGCTTTGTCTATTCAGTGTCTTTTGTTTTTCCCTATGAAATTATGGACTTTTTTTTCCCCAAGCTTGTGAAGATTTTAGGGATTTTAATTGGGATTGCGTTGGATCTGTATATTAGTCCTCCTTTAATTTCCTTTTCATGCTTTATAGACCTAGCAAGTGTTTCAAGTACTATATTGAAGAGGGATGGTGAAAGGGGACAGCCTTGCTGAGTTCCTACATTTAAGGGGAATGTTTCTGTCTCTTCTCCGTTTAGGATGATTTTGGGTATGGGTTTCCTGTATATGGCTTTGATTACATTGAGGAATGATCCATTCAAACCAGTTCTCTCTAGGACTTTAAGCATGAAGGCATGCTGGATTTTGTCAAAGGCTTTTTCTGCATCAATTGAGATGATCGTGTCTTTTTTGTCTTTCAGTCCATTTATGTGTTTTATGATATTTATTGATATTCATGTGTTGAACCATCCCTGCATCTCTGATATGAATCCAACTTGGTCTCTCATTAAGAATCCCCAAATGCCAGGGACCCAGAGGCAGCTCTGAGTTCTGCCTGCTGGCGTGGCCAGCGTTTCTGCCCTGGCATCTCCAGTGGGAGTGCTGGCAACCACTAGGCCTGAGAGGAGGGCCTTATCTCAGGAACAGTGTGGCTCATGGTTCACAGCAAGAGAGGACAACAGTGCTCCACACCCAGAGAGGAGACTGGGTGGGGGAGGTGCACCCAGGCTAGGTGCCACTCATTCCTCTGAGCCCAGCCTGCAGAGGCCCACTCAGCACCGGACTGAGAAGAGAGCAGCACAGACCCACTGGGCCACTGGCTGAGCCCTCACCTGGTCTCTCAACCTCCAAAACGTTGGTTTTGAATGTCAGCTCTGGGAAGCTCTCTTCGCCCCCTGCAAATAGGATCACTGACCCCTAACTCTGCAACCTTGCATTTAGATCACTCACATTCACTGTTTCTGGACTCTGAAAGAGCTAGCCCCAAACTTGGGGACATTTTAGTTGACAAATGGGATCTGAAAGAGTTTATAGAAAAAACTGAATTCCATCCTGAAAGAGGGTTAAAATAGTCGTATGCATGTGTTTGTATCATTGGTCTTCTAGGCCAAATGGGATGTTTCCAGAGAATAGACTGTCAATCTACTTAAAAGCATGCATACATTTGCTGAGGAAATGAAAAAAAAAATCCCTAATGCTTTCCTCAAGCATCAACTACAAGTTGCTCAAAATTTGGGAAACTAGGAGAGAGGATAAAATAACACTCATAATCCATCAACTCATTGTCATTTTGATGTACTTGTGGTATTTTCTTTTTATATTACACATAGATTCCCTTTCAGATTAGCATACATTGTTCTGTATCCTCGTTTCTCCCCTCACTGTTATGCCCTGTGTTCTGTACACTTAGGGAATAGTCATAAAGCTCCATGTACCATATGCACAAATGATAAAATGATAATAAAACATATTTGTGTTTCTTGCTTGTGTTGTTCAAAAAAAAAAGATCCCAAATCAGGGAAAGTATAGCTCCTGGCACAAGATAGTCCGAGGCCATGTGAATTAATTTGTAATGTACTATTGAAGAGGCAGTAAAGTTATCCCGTAGACTTAAAACTTCTGCTTTTTGGTCCCATTATTTTTTATAAATACATGGATTTAATTTCTTGGGGCTTTTTCTAGTGTAATTGTGATTTCCAGAGTTGTATATGGGGGTTAATAAGAAATTTTAAAAGGATCATCGAAATGACAAAGGAACCTGTAGGCAGAAGTGTCTTATAGAGTAGGAGAGAGATAACAGAGGTAGGGATCAAGGGAAATCAGAAGCTGTTATCTACATCATGACATTGTTGAAGAGTAAATTTGATTAATATATGAGTAAAAAGTATAATTTCGGCTTGGAGAAATGAAGTTTCTGGAGTTGTATGTCTTCAATAACCTCATAATGCTGTGATCAATTTGATGCATATTTTCCCTAATAAACATCAAATTAGAAAAGTTCGATTAAATTTAAAAATAAGTAGGAACCAATGAAGTGAATAGTCAACCTGAGTTTTTTTCAATTTTTTAAATTTAGTTTTTATATGTACGAATATACTGTCTGCATGTAGGTTGGTGCACCTGTGTCGTGCAATGCTGTGGAGGTCAGAAGAGGGTGTCGGATTCCCCTGGAGCTGGACTTAAAGACGGTTCTTAGCCACCATGTGGGTGCTGGGAATCGAACCCAGGTCCTCTACAAGAGCAGTTGCTGCTCTTAACAACTGGCTATCTCTCCAGCCCCAGTCAACCTGAGTTTTAGCTGACATTTATTTTTTTTCAACTTCTTCCTCTATGAAAGATTCAGGAAATCTTTAGAGATTTACCAATAAAATGGACTAGTTTTGGTAATTAGCAGTTCTGGGCATTGGGTCTAAGGACTTCTAATCATCAACCACCAGCCATCTCTCCACCCTGCAGTTTGACATCTTCATTGTTGATGACCCCATGTTTCTCCTTCTCCTCTCTGTGGCTGTCCTGTACATGTAGCTCCCATCTGGTACTGAGTGCTCTTCAGTCCTGGGGACACTTCCTGAGACATCCCTGGACAGCAGCATGGGAAGGTCTTTGGTTCTGTCCTCCTTGGTCCTGACCCAGCAGAGAAGCAGCAGAACTCAGTAAGAACAGATACTCATGTATCTTGGGAGGGCAATTGGAAGTATTGTCTCCTTTTTGTGATAAGAAATTGAAAGTTTGCTATCCAGGTGATTTAAACTGTATCATTTCTGATGAATTATAAGTTTGACATTTTAATTTACCACAGTTTCATAAATCATATTCCAATCATCTTTTCACCACATTCTTCCTACTGTCCATTAGCAAATGTGTCCTCCTAAACTGATTACTAAGGAGACGGGATCATGGTGGATAAGGAAGATGAGGAGGATGGCAGTCTCCTAAACACCATGAACTATTTTTGAAAGCTTCCTATATTTCAGGCACTGAGCCATGTGACCCATGCAGATCATTTCACTTCTTGTGTTTTATTTTCCCTATCTATGAAGGGCAGCTCTTTTGAGATGTCTATTGTGGCCTTAAACCTGCTAGTGTCTGAGGATGACCCTCAGCTCCTGATCTTCTTGTGTGCAGTCCTCAAGTGCTTGGATTACAGGCGTGTCCTACCACACTAGGTATATTATGGTTACCTTACAAGAAAGAGCACATTATTACATAATCTCTAGTAGACTGTCACTTAGAAAACAGTCAAATATGCTGTTATGAGTACAAATGCAAGATATGTTATTTAATTCTGGCAAGTTGTTTGTTTGAGAACCAATGAATGATTTCACTTTCTCTTACCTGAGTAGCTGACCCCTTTCTCTGTCTCTGTCTCTGATTTCATTTTGTGTCTCTCCATTTCTCTCTTCTTTGTATTCCTGGTACAACACAAAGCAGAGCAGTGTTTTTACCAGCCAAACTCACTGTGTTAATAATAGCTTCAGATCATAGTGTAGGGCCACAGAAAGAGTAGACAGACACACAGTCACACATCTCTATTTGTCTGTCCTGGATATTCATGAAGATTTTCTGCAATCCTACATGTTTGTTTTATCCCACATATTTTCAAATAGAGATAAGCTATACCTTGTTTCCGTTCCTACTTATGACCATGCTCATTATTCAAACATTCATTCCTGAAGCCAAGAACTTTCAATTCCTGCTTAAGACTGATGTCTGGGAAAAATAAATGAGTTAAGTGCATGTCATACAGAGTTTCATAATTTAATGTTTATCCTGTCACCTCCGCTTAACTCATCCATGGCATAGAGTAGTTTGTTAGTGTCTCCAAAACTCAGCATTGTCATCTGAATGCATTAGGACTACAGACCACTGTATTTGTAGTGAGAAAACAGATATTGATGGTTTCATGTGGTTTTAATGTGTACTTTGTAAAATTATGGAAAACTGAGCTGAGGATATAGCTCTGTCAGTAGAGTGCTTGCCTCAGTGGATTGCTTCCCTTGTGAGCATGAGGACCTTAGCTCAATCACCAGAATCCACATTAAAATGGAGCTAGGCCTGTGTTGTGTGTTGGGAGGGTGGGGAGGTGTGGGCAGACATATCCCTGTTTCTTGCTGGCTACCTGCTCTATTTTACTTGTTGAATTTCAGGGCAGTGTCAGATTGTGTCAAATGTAAAAGAAGGTGGACAGTGCCTGGGAAGGACAGCCAGGCTTGACTGCTGGTCTCCACATGTACAACAACAACAATAACAATACACACACACACACACTCACACACACACACACCTGCACCTGCATACACATGAGCATTCATACACAAACATAAACACACATATAAACACAAATACAATAGAATTAGGGACAACTTTGATAGTAGTAGCATTAGAAGTCATAGATTTAATGTATTTATCATTCCAGTGAAATGCCCTCTGATGTGGAGTTTGAGTTCCTGAGTGGACTTTTTATATTTGTATTTGAGTGTTTACTTACATTTGTGAGTGATCAGTTTTACTTCTGATTTCTCAGAGCCTATAAGAATGTCCAGTAGGAATCCATGAAAAAATACCATCATATGTAAACACAGAGTGGACATATGCCATGTTCACGTTAACCCACTTGGTGCTTTCCCAGCTACAATTTCTTCCCTTTGGAGGAATGTTCCACAGAGCTAGAGACAAGAGAAAACAGCTGTGTGTACCTACATCATTAACATGGGAGCCATAGTTCCATTTAAATTTACAGATCATTCACAGAGCATAACATCTATTTTCATGGGTTAAAAAAAGAGGAAATAGAAGTATCAGATTAACTCCAATCCTTGGGGTGAGACCCAGATCAGACACTACATCATTCTAAGTTTCAACTTCTCTTAACAATCACATTGATCAATAAATATACTATTGCCTTCATGATGGATTTATTTATTAAAAAGAAAACCAAAGCCGAGATATGTATTAGTTAGTTGTCAAACTTTGACCTCTTTTCACACTGTTAATGGAGCTACATGTTAATCTGATTTTTCTGTTTATCAAAAGGGAAAAGAACCATAGAGAGAAGGGGACAGGAAACCATCAAGCTGAATGCCAACATACATTACAGAGCTTCTTATTACTTGGGGTCTGGTGCCATTTAAAAACTGCACTCCATCTAAACTTGCTGTTTCCATAAAAATGAATACTTCATAGCCTAGCGGTTAAGAGCACTGACGCTCTTACAGAGGACCCGGGTTCGATCCCCAGCGCCCACATGGCGGCTGAGAACCGTCTGTATCTCCAATTCCGGGAGAACTCCAGTTCCAGGGGAATCCGAGACCCTCTTCTGACCTCCACGGCATTGCACGACACGGGTGCGCAGACCTGCATGCAAACAATACATTCGTACACATACAAAAATAAATAATAAAAAAAAAAATGAATACTTCAGTAAAATACATTGATCAGTGCTTATGGAGCTAGGGATGTTTCTCAGTGATCACACATCCTAGGTCCTGGGATGAAGTAAACTTTTCTCTCAGTAAGAGTGCAGAGAGCCAGGTGTGGTGGTTCAGGCCTTTAATCCTAGCACTTGGGAGGCAGAGGCAGGCAGAACTTTGTGAGTTCAAGTCCAGCCTGGTCTACAGAGTGAGTTCCAGACAGCTATGGCTACAGGGAAACCCTGTCTTGAAAAGACAAAAAAAAAAGAGTGCAGAGAACAGATACATCGTGAAAATTATTCAGGACTAAATTATTTATTTATGACCTCCAATCCCAGCACATGAGGCCTCTACTGGAGTCTAAAGAAGAATTTTTCCCCAGGCAGGATGTAAGATACTGGTGTTATTATAACTGATTGCTACTGGAAAAACTGTTGTGGTACAGATGGCACATCTGGACATGAATTTCAATGACAGAATTTTTATTAGGAAAAGAAATATAGGCTCTAATCTGTATTATTTGTGGGAAATATTACCCATCGACATCTTATGCAACATTATCTTCTTTTTTAAAATTTTATTTATTTTTGTATGTGTTTTAAAGTACTGTCTGCATGTAGGTTTGTGCACCCATGTCGTGCAATGCTGTGGAGTTCAGAAGAGGGTGTTGGATTCTCCTGGAACTGGAGTTAAACACAGTTCTCAGTTGCCACGTGGGTGCTGGGGATCAAACCCATGTCCTCTGCAAGAGCAGTCAGCGCTTTTAACCACTAGGCCATCTCTCCAGCCTCAGCATTATCTTCTTTTATAAAATATATTTTACTGAGATTTTGTACATTTCATGCAACAGCTCTTATTGTATTTAGATGCTCTCTACCATCCATGACCCCCCATGCTGCCCCCTTGCTTTCTGGACCTCAAGCCTTCCTCCATACAGGTTAAGTCCTAGAATCTCAAATACTTGTATCCAGATGTCCTGCACTGCAAGTTCATCCACTGGAGTCTATTCAGCCTACCTAGAGATTATAAGTAAGGTCTACTCTCCCTCACCTACTAGTAATCAGTTCCCAGGGTAGGGCTGGCCAGACACCCATTTCCCTTGCTCCACTCTGTACCGTGACTGTTGAGTCAGCATGGGTCTTGCATTTGATGGCATCATTGTTGCAAGTTCCCATATGCAAGGTTCCAGTGGACTGAAAGCTTTTTTCCCTCTTTGTTCATGGACCAACCCTGGATTGAGTAGCGTGTGGTGTTCTTGTCTGTAAAAATACGGATCCATATTTAGCAAATCCCAAACATATGTTGGAATTAACCTATAGTTTATTTTCAGACTTTGTCATTTTGGTATATGTGTGGAGTGTATATGCACATTTTGGAGTAACATAAAATTAAATGGAAAAGTGACAACAATAATAACAACTTGTTCGAAGAACTGACCAAAACAGTAAACTACATAAAAAGTTGAAGAAGACTAATCAAAAGACACAAGACAGGACTTAACATGTATGGCAGAATGCATGAGCTCTGGTGGGGGGTATGGATGGAGAAACAGGTCTAAATTTGAGTGGGAAAGGTTGTATGAAATGCACAAAAGATCAATAAAAAGATAAGAAAAAATCCCCATCCCAATTTAAGAGTCCATATTTAGCATATGGTCAGAAATTTCATTTGTCATCTAGATAGATGACATGTGTATAACAGAGATAGGCTTTTCTCTAGAATACATGATGCTTCCAGCCATGTATATTTGGCTGTGCTTACAGTGCCACCTATGTGTTCCTTCCCACTGAGAAGGCTTCAGGTTCAATTAGATAGCTGCTGAGTACCCCTCAGACAACAATTCCAGTAGTGTACTGATAGATAGTTTGCTGTGCCCGATGTTATGGTGATTAGGCTTTACGGATGGGTTGGACCACTGATTTTCTCCCTTAGCATGTTGCATAATGTCCTCTAGTACTATGAGAGCTAGACTTCAGATAGAAGGCTTCCTGGTCAGTACTGCTCTATTGCTCCAAGTCCTATGCCAAAATATGTCCTGTCTTCAGGAGTAGAGTCTTATCTTCTAGTTCTTGGATATAACCAAGAGCTCTGGCAATAGCCTGTGTTACTTTGAGAGTTTACCCTGACAAACATCTGTAAGGGAGGTCTCTCCTGTTTGGTACTGTGCTCCTTGCCATACAGCCCCCAGGTAAACACTTGCACTAATGTTCAGACACTGTATGTGTATTTCTCAGGGGGTTTCTGAGTCAAACCATTTTCTTCTGGCTTCTCTAGTCCCCCAGGCTCCATTCATCTCTCCTCTCTCTCCACCCATCCAAGTGCCCCAATTATCCCCACACTCCTCCCTATTATGCCCATCTCCTATGATTCTCCTCCCCTGAGTTCTCTTCTCTCCCACCACTATGGTCCCTTGTACTTCCCTCCTTCCTCCACTCCCACTCAAACTCTCCCATTTTCTCTACCTCCGTCCTGGTAATATCTGTTCCCTTACCATTCCTCTGTTTCAGGCTCTTTTTTTCCCTTTTTCTGTGTCCATCCTTTCCATGTTTCTGGCTCCTGCTGTTACATTGGGATATATATTCACATATAAGGGATTGGCGCTACAATCCACTAATGAGGGAGAATATACGTCTCTTGCTTTTCTGCATTTGTGTTACTTCTCTTAGTGTAACACAGTCTCTAGTTCCACCCATGTACCTGCACATTTCAAAATTTCATCTTGCTACTGAGTAGAACTGCACTGTGTAAATGTACCACATTTTTATTATCCATTAATTGTGGTTAGCACCATGTCTGCAAGATCAAAGGGGACAAAAGGGAGGAGGGGAAGAGGAAGCCAGCAGCTTCCTCCTGGGAGTGGAGGTAAGGATGCTGCATGTCAGATGGCCATGGGGGAATTCTGCCCCACAGCCCAGTCTGGCCAAGATATTTGCCTAACTCAGACCCTTGGCCTTAGGGTGTCAGCCACTGCCCTGCCGGGGACTTGAACATGCCTTAGACAGATATCCAGGACTAGTGGCTCACTGACAGCCTCTGTCCAGTCAAGACCCAGCTGGCTACTAGAGACACATTTCCCAGGCTGGTGGTCATTCAGAAGGACCCTTTTCCAGCCAATTCCTGGTAGCACTCACACACAAGCCCCAAGCCTGATGGGCTTAACTTACAAATTAGATATTAATGGACTGGGGACCCTCGTCTGATGGTAAAGAATCCATTTATTGTTTGTAGTAGTTCCCTTAAATAAGCAGAGTGATGTCATCTCTCAGGGCCTGCTTGAAGATCCTTGCCTCATGCTCTGTATCACACAGTGTATTGATAAAAGCCTACAGAAAGATAGGCAGCAGGATGTTCTAAAGGCAGTAAACAACACAATGTTTTTAGGAAGGTGCACCCTGCAGGGAAGGTTGCTAAGCTAAGGAAGTAAAGAACTCAGTAGATTCTACAAATCTGTGAAATGGACTACTCTCACTAATCCATTCCATACATGAGCCTCAAGGACTGCTGGGAGACACTCAGACCAGTCAAGGTGCTGGGCTGATCAGCAGAGATTCCTGGAAGAAACAGAGAATAGCTGAGCTGCTTAGAAGTGTCCAGGGCCTGAAACGGTAATCTCTAACCTGGTATGATGGGATGGAAAATGCCCACCTGATTATCTATTCTTCTCAAAATTCAATGTCTCTCAAAGCCAATAGTTTGAGCAGGATGTTTAATGTCTTTAGATGTTTATTAGTATTTGAACGATGAAAATGGACAAGTCCAACGATGACAGATGTTGAGGATACAGACGGTAGCATAACAGGATGTTCCCCTATAAAACAGGAACTTGAATTCTTAGAAAATTTTGCAATTTCAGCTATAATTACAATCTGCTACAAAAGATTGTATACTGTTGTCTTAGAATATGATAAGGTGTATTTTTCTGGTTCTTACTATCATTTAGAAATTTCCATAAGTTCTTTTCATAAATATGGAAAAATCTTTCTTATCCTTATATTTTTCTGAAATGATTAAACTGCATATTATTATGAACATGAACTTATTACCTGTAATGTTCTTGGCCTTCTAGTTTTGTCCAGTTGAGAGGCTCTCATAAAGAGGAATAGTGTGGAAGAAGAATGAGAAGTATTGCTCAAGATGCTTACATCTGAGTTATAAAGATTTCAGTTGCTAATTCTAATTATAAAAGTATATATTGTATGGTGTCCATGCTTGTAGTCAGAGGACTTGGAAGATCAAGGAATGATGACTTTTTTTGGTCTTTTTGATACAGGGTCTCCTTTGAGTTGAAGCTGGCACGGAGCTTGCTCTGTAGACCAGGCTGGCCTTGAACTCAGAGATCTGACTGCCTCTGCCTCCTGAGTGCTGGGATTAAAGGCATGGGTCATCACGCCCAGCTTTTTTATATGACTTTTCTTTTGAGAACAGTTTGTAATACATACTGTGTTCAAGGATAGATGAGCTGTTCAGCAAGACCCAATCTCCAAGTAAGCAAAACAAAACAAAACAAAAGAAAGCATCACAAAGTAACACATTCTGAATATAAAAAAGTCCTCCAAAACAAACACCAAGTCTCTCTGTCCCTCTTTTTCTCTCTGTCTGGTATAAAAAATGTCTTGATTATTTTGGAAAACACTTGTAATTCCAGTGTTCAAGAACCTCAGGCAAGAAAATTGCTCCAACCATGCCTTCATAACAATGTAGTCTTAAATAGGGATAGCCAATATAGAAAACATAAAATAAACAGTTTTTACATATCATGTATGTATACATATGTATGCGGGTTGATGTATGTATCAATGGATCTACTTATCTATTGAAGAATTGGTCACTGTACTTCATAATGATGTTATTGATTGGTTTTGATTTTCTTATCTTCTTTTGTATTTTGAAGGTGTCCTAGCAATACAGAATCTCAAAATCTGACACTTGTCTCAGAATTCTACCTCATGGGATTCTCTGAAGGTGAAGAACTTCAGCCTGTCCTCTTTGGAGTGTTCCTGTTCATGTACTTGGTCTCTGTGTTTGGGAACCTGCTCATCATCCTGGCTGTTAGCTCTGACTCCCACCTCCACACCCCCATGTATTTCTTCCTCTCCAATTTGTCCTGGGCTGATATTGGTTCAATCTCTACCACAGTACCAAATTTGATTGTGAACATCCAAATGCGAAGCACAGTCATCTCCTATGTGGGATGCCTCACCCAAATATCTCTTTTTATCATTTTCCGATGTATGGATGTCATGCTTCTGACTGTGATGGCTTATGACCGATTTGTGGCCATCTGCCATCCTTTGAATTACTCAATCATCATGAACCCTCGCTTCTGTGTCATTTTAGTTCTTGTGTCTTTTTTCTTCAGCTTTGTGGAACTCTACATGCATCTTTTGGTTACATTACAGATGACCAACTTCAAGGATGTCCAAATTGCTAACTTCTTCTGTGACCCTTCTCAGGTCCTTACTCTTTCCTGCTCTGATACCTTCATAAATAACATAGTTCAATATTTGCTTGCTGTCATGTATGGAATGTTTCCCATGTTAGGGATTGTTTTCTCTTACTATAAAATTGTTTCCTCCATTCTGAGAATGCCATCCTCAGCAGGGAGGCATAAAGCCTTCTCCACTTGTGGGTCTCACCTCTCAGTGGTTTGCCTATTTTTGGGAACAGGGATTGGTGTGTATATTGGATCAGTTCTTTCAGATTCTTCCAGAAACAGTGCTGTGCCCTCTTTGATGTACTCTGTGGTCCCCCCTCTGTTGAATCCCTTCATCTACAGCCTGAGGAACAAGGATATTAAAAGTGCCCTGAGAATGATCTATGTTAGAATAATTTAATCTCAGTATCACATCTTCTA
>VZQC01012647.1:1118642-1173958 GCA_009823505.1 Rhizomys pruinosus
AGTTCCTACATTTAAGGGGAATGTTTCTGTCTCTTCTCCGTTTAGGATGATTTTGGGTATGGGTTTCCTGTATATGGCTTTGATTACATTGAGGAATGATCCATTCAAACCAGTTCTCTCTAGGACTTTAAGCATGAAGGCATGCTGGATTTTGTCAAAGGCTTTTTCTGCATCAATTGAGATGATCGTGTCTTTTTTGTCTTTCAGTCCATTTATGTGTTTTATGATATTTATTGATATTCATGTGTTGAACCATCCCTGCATCTCTGATATGAATCCAACTTGGTCTCTCATTAAGAACCCCCAAATGCCAGGGACCCAGAGGCAGCTCTGAGTTCTGCCTGCTGGCGTGGCCAGCGTTTCTGCCCTGGCATCTCCAGTGGGAGTGCTGGCAACCACTAGGCCTGAGAGGAGGGCCTTATCTCAGGAACAGTGTGGCTCATGGTTCACAGCAAGAGAGGACAACAGTGCTCCACACCCCGAGAGGAGACTGGGTGGGGGAGGTGCACCCAGGCTAGGTGCCACTCATTCCTCTGAGCCCAGCCTGCAGAGGCCCACTCAGCACCGGACTGAGAAGAGAGCAGCACAGACCCACTGGGCCACTGGCTGAGCCCTCACCTGGTCTCTCAACCTCCAAAACGTTGGTTTTGAATGTCAGCTCTGGGAAGCTCTCTTCGCCCCCTGCAAATAGGATCACTGACCCCTAACTCTGCAACCTTGCATTTAGATCACTCACATTCACTGTTTCTGGACTCTGAAAGAGCTAGCCCCAAACTTGGGGACATTTTAGTTGACAAATGGGATCTGAAAGAGTTTATAGAAAAAACTGAATTCCATCCTGAAAGAGGGTTAAAATAGTCGTATGCATGTGTTTGTATCATTGGTCTTCTAGGCCAAATGGGATGTTTCCAGAGAATAGACTGTCAATCTACTTAAAAGCATGCATACATTTGCTGAGGAAATGAAAAAAAAAATCCCTAATGCTTTCCTCAAGCATCAACTACAAGTTGCTCAAAATTTGGGAAACTAGGAGAGAGGATAAAATAACACTCATAATCCATCAACTCATTGTCATTTTGATGTACTTGTGGTATTTTCTTTTTATATTACACATAGATTCCCTTTCAGATTAGCATACATTGTTCTGTATCCTCGTTTCTCCCCTCACTGTTATGCCCTGTGTTCTGTACACTTAGGGAATAGTCATAAAGCTCCATGTACCATATGCACAAATGATAAAATGATAATAAAACATATTTGTGTTTCTTGCTTGTGTTGTTCAAAAAAAAAAGATCCCAAATCAGGGAAAGTATAGCTCCTGGCACAAGATAGTCCGAGGCCATGTGAATTAATTTGTAATGTACTATTGAAGAGGCAGTAAAGTTATCCCGTAGACTTAAAACTTCTGCTTTTTGGTCCCATTATTTTTTATAAATACATGGATTTAATTTCTTGGGGCTTTTTCTAGTGTAATTGTGATTTCCAGAGTTGTATATGGGGGTTAATAAGAAATTTTAAAAGGATCATCGAAATGACAAAGGAACCTGTAGGCAGAAGTGTCTTATAGAGTAGGAGAGAGATAACAGAGGTAGGGATCAAGGGAAATCAGAAGCTGTTATCTACATCATGACATTGTTGAAGAGTAAATTTGATTAATATATGAGTAAAAAGTATAATTTCGGCTTGGAGAAATGAAGTTTCTGGAGTTGTATGTCTTCAATAACCTCATAATGCTGTGATCAATTTGATGCATATTTTCCCTAATAAACATCAAATTAGAAAAGTTCGATTAAATTTAAAAATAAGTAGGAACCAATGAAGTGAATAGTCAACCTGAGTTTTTTTCAATTTTTTAAATTTAGTTTTTATATGTACGAATATACTGTCTGCATGTAGGTTGGTGCACCTGTGTCGTGCAATGCTGTGGAGGTCAGAAGAGGGTGTCGGATTCCCCTGGAGCTGGACTTAAAGACGGTTCTTAGCCACCATGTGGGTGCTGGGAATCGAACCCAGGTCCTCTACAAGAGCAGTTGCTGCTCTTAACAACTGGCTATCTCTCCAGCCCCAGTCAACCTGAGTTTTAGCTGACATTTATTTTTTTTCAACTTCTTCCTCTATGAAAGATTCAGGAAATCTTTAGAGATTTACCAATAAAATGGACTAGTTTTGGTAATTAGCAGTTCTGGGCATTGGGTCTAAGGACTTCTAATCATCAACCACCAGCCATCTCTCCACCCTGCAGTTTGACATCTTCATTGTTGATGACCCCATGTTTCTCCTTCTCCTCTCTGTGGCTGTCCTGTACATGTAGCTCCCATCTGGTACTGAGTGCTCTTCAGTCCTGGGGACACTTCCTGAGACATCCCTGGACAGCAGCATGGGAAGGTCTTTGGTTCTGTCCTCCTTGGTCCTGACCCAGCAGAGAAGCAGCAGAACTCAGTAAGAACAGATACTCATGTATCTTGGGAGGGCAATTGGAAGTATTGTCTCCTTTTTGTGATAAGAAATTGAAAGTTTGCTATCCAGGTGATTTAAACTGTATCATTTCTGATGAATTATAAGTTTGACATTTTAATTTACCACAGTTTCATAAATCATATTCCAATCATCTTTTCACCACATTCTTCCTACTGTCCATTAGCAAATGTGTCCTCCTAAACTGATTACTAAGGAGACGGGATCATGGTGGATAAGGAAGATGAGGAGGATGGCAGTCTCCTAAACACCATGAACTATTTTTGAAAGCTTCCTATATTTCAGGCACTGAGCCATGTGACCCATGCAGATCATTTCACTTCATGTGTTTTATTTTCCCTATCTATGAAGGGCAGCTCTTTTGAGATGTCTATTGTGGCCTTAAACCTGCTAGTGTCTGAGGATGACCCTCAGCTCCTGATCTTCTTGTGTGCAGTCCTCAAGTGCTTGGATTACAGGCGTGTCCTACCACACTAGGTATATTATGGTTACCTTACAAGAAAGAGCACATTATTACATAATCTCTAGTAGACTGTCACTTAGAAAACAGTCAAGTATGCTGTTATGAGTACAAATGCAAGATATGTTATTTAATTCTGGCAAGTTGTTGGTTTGAGAACCAATGAATGATTTCACTTTCTCTTACCTGAGTAGCTGACCCCTTTCTCTGTCTCTGTCTCTGATTTCATTTTGTGTCTCTCCATTTCTCTCTTCTTTGTATTCCTGGTACATCACAAAGCAGAGCAGTGTTTTTACCAGCCAAACTCACTGTGTTAATAATAGCTTCAGATCATAGTGTAGGGCCACAGAAAGAGTAGACAGACACACAGTCACACATCTCTATTTGTCTGTCCTGGATATTCATGAAGATTTTCTGCAATCCTACATGTTTGTTTTATCCCACATATTTTCAAATAGAGATAAGCTATACCTTGTTTCCGTTCCTACTTATGACCATGCTCATCATTCAAACATTCATTCCTGAAGCCAAGAACTTTCAATTCCTGCTTAAGACTGATGTCTGGGAAAAATAAATGAGTTAAGTGCATGTCATACAGAGTTTCATAATTTAATGTTTATCCTGTCACCTCCGCTTAACTCATCCATGGCATAGAGTAGTTTGTTAGTGTCTCCAAAACTCAGCATTGTCATCTGAATGCATTAGGACTACAGACCACTGTATTTGTAGTGAGAAAACAGATATTGATGGTTTCATGTGGTTTTAATGTGTACTTTGTAAAATTATGGAAAACTGAGCTGAGGATATAGCTCTGTCAGTAGAGTGCTTGCCTCAGTGGATTGCTTCCCTTGTGAGCATGAGGACCTTAGCTCAATCACCAGAATCCACATTAAAATGGAGCTAGGCCTGTGTTGTGTGTTGGGAGGGTGGGGAGGTGTGGGCAGACATATCCCTGTTTCTTGCTGGCTACCTGCTCTATTTTACTTGTTGAATTTCAGGGCAGTGTCAGATTGTGTCAAATGTAAAAGAAGGTGGACAGTGCCTGGGAAGGACAGCCAGGCTTGACTGCTGGTCTCCACATGTACAACAACAACAATAACAATACACACACACACACACTCACACACACACACACCTGCACCTGCATACACATGAGCATTCATACACAAACATAAACACACATATAAACACAAATACAATAGAATTAGGGACAACTTTGATAGTAGTAGCATTAGAAGTCATAGATTTAATGTATTTATCATTCCAGTGAAATGCCCTCTGATGTGGAGTTTGAGTTCCTGAGTGGACTTTTTATATTTGTATTTGAGTGTTTACTTACATTTGTGAGTGATCAGTTTTACTTCTGATTTCTCAGAGCCTATAAGAATGTCCAGTAGGAATCCATGAAAAAATACCATCATATGTAAACACAGAGTGGACATATGCCATGTTCACGTTAACCCACTTGGTGCTTTCCCAGCTACAATTTCTTCCCTTTGGAGGAATGTTCCACAGAGCTAGAGACAAGAGAAAACAGCTGTGTGTACCTACATCATTAACATGGGAGCCATAGTTCCATTTAAATTTACAGATCATTCACAGAGCATAACATCTATTTTCATGGGTTAAAAAAAGAGGAAATAGAAGTATCAGATTAACTCCAATCCTTGGGGTGAGACCCAGATCAGACACTACATCATTCTAAGTTTCAACTTCTCTTAACAATCACATTGATCAATAAATATACTATTGCCTTCATGATGGATTTATTTATTAAAAAGAAAACCAAAGCCGAGATATGTATTAGTTAGTTGTCAAACTTTGACCTCTTTTCACACTGTTAATGGAGCTACATGTTAATCTGATTTTTCTGTTTATCAAAAGGGAAAAGAACCATAGAGAGAAGGGGACAGGAAACCATCAAGCTGAATGCCAACATACATTACAGAGCTTCTTATTACTTGGGGTCTGGTGCCATTTAAAAACTGCACTCCATCTAAACTTGCTGTTTCCATAAAAATGAATACTTCATAGCCTAGCGGTTAAGAGCACTGACGCTCTTACAGAGGACCCGGGTTCGATCCCCAGCGCCCACATGGCGGCTGAGAACCGTCTGTATCTCCAATTCCGGGAGAACTCCAGTTCCAGGGGAATCCGAGACCCTCTTCTGACCTCCACGGCATTGCACGACACGGGTGCGCAGACCTGCATGCAAACAATACATTCGTACACATACAAAAATAAATAATAAAAAAAAAAATGAATACTTCAGTAAAATACATTGATCAGTGCTTATGGAGCTAGGGATGTTTCTCAGTGATCACACATCCTAGGTCCTGGGATGAAGTAAACTTTTCTCTCAGTAAGAGTGCAGAGAGCCAGGTGTGGTGGTTCAGGCCTTTAATCCTAGCACTTGGGAGGCAGAGGCAGGCAGAACTTTGTGAGTTCAAGTCCAGCCTGGTCTACAGAGTGAGTTCCAGACAGCTATGGCTACAGGGAAACCCTGTCTTGAAAAGACAAAAAAAAAAGAGTGCAGAGAACAGATACATCGTGAAAATTATTCAGGACTAAATTATTTATTTATGACCTCCAATCCCAGCACATGAGGCCTCTACTGGAGTCTAAAGAAGAATTTTTCCCCAGGCAGGATGTAAGATACTGGTGTTATTATAACTGATTGCTACTGGAAAAACTGTTGTGGTACAGATGGCACATCTGGACATGAATTTCAATGACAGAATTTTTATTAGGAAAAGAAATATAGGCTCTAATCTGTATTATTTGTGGGAAATATTACCCATCGACATCTTATGCAACATTATCTTCTTTTTTAAAATTTTATTTATTTTTGTATGTGTTTTAAAGTACTGTCTGCATGTAGGTTTGTGCACCCATGTCGTGCAATGCTGTGGAGTTCAGAAGAGGGTGTTGGATTCTCCTGGAACTGGAGTTAAACACAGTTCTCAGTTGCCACGTGGGTGCTGGGGATCAAACCCATGTCCTCTGCAAGAGCAGTCAGCGCTTTTAACCACTAGGCCATCTCTCCAGCCTCAGCATTATCTTCTTTTATAAAATATATTTTACTGAGATTTTGTACATTTCATGCAACAGCTCTTATTGTATTTAGATGCTCTCTACCATCCATGACCCCCCATGCTGCCCCCTTGCTTTCTGGACCTCAAGCCTTCCTCCATACAGGTTAAGTCCTAGAATCTCAAATACTTGTATCCAGATGTCCTGCACTGCAAGTTCATCCACTGGAGTCTATTCAGCCTACCTAGAGATTATAAGTAAGGTCTACTCTCCCTCACCTACTAGTAACCAGTTCCCAGGGTAGGGCTGGCCAGACACCCATTTCCCTTGCTCCACTCTGGACCGTGACTGTTGAGTCAGCACAGGTCTTGCATTTGATGGCATCATTGTTGCAAGTTCCCATATGCAAGGTTCCAGTGGACTGAAAGCTTTTTTCCCTCTTTGTTCATGGACCAACCCTGGATTGAGTAGCGTGTGGTGTTCTTGTCTGTAAAAATACGGATCCATATTTAGCAAATCCCAAACATATGTTGGAATTAACCTATAGTTTATTTTCAGACTTTGTCATTTTGGTATATGTGTGGAGTGTATATGCACATTTTGGAGTAACATAAAATTAAATGGAAAAGTGACAACAATAATAACAACTTGTTCGAAGAACTGACCAAAACAGTAAACTACATAAAAAGTTGAAGAAGACTAATCAAAAGACACAAGACAGGACTTAACATGTATGGCAGAATGCATGAGCTCTGGTGGGGGGTATGGATGGAGAAACAGGTCTAAATTTGAGTGGGAAAGGTTGTATGAAATGCACAAAAGATCAATAAAAAGATAAGAAAAAATCCCCATCCCAATTTAAGAGTCCATATTTAGCATATGGTCAGAAATTTCATTTGTCATCTAGATAGATGACATGTGTATAACAGAGATAGGCTTTTCTCTAGAATACATGATGCTTCCAGCCATGTATATTTGGCTGTGCTTACAGTGCCACCTATGTGTTCCTTCCCACTGAGAAGGCTTCAGGTTCAATTAGATAGCTGCTGAGTACCCCTCAGACAACAATTCCAGTAGTGTACTGATAGATAGTTTGCTGTGCCCGATGTTATGGTGATTAGGCTTTACGGATGGGTTGGACCACTGATTTTCTCCCTTAGCATGTTGCATAATGTCCTCTAGTACTATGAGAGCTAGACTTCAGATAGAAGGCTTCCTGGTCAGTACTGCTCTATTGCTCCAAGTCCTATGCCAAAATATGTCCTGTCTTCAGGAGTAGAGTCTTATCTTCTAGTTCTTGGATATAACCAAGAGCTCTGGCAATAGCCTGTGTTACTTTGAGAGTTTACCCTGACAAACATCTGTAAGGGAGGTCTCTCCTGTTTGGTACTGTGCTCCTTGCCATACAGCCCCCAGGTAAACACTTGCACTAATGTTCAGACACTGTATGTGTATTTCTCAGGGGGTTTCTGAGTCAAACCATTTTCTTCTGGCTTCTCTAGTCCCCCAGGCTCCATTCATCTCTCCTCTCTCTCCACCCATCCAAGTGCCCCAATTATCCCCACACTCCTCCCTATTATGCCCATCTCCTATGATTCTCCTCCCCTGAGTTCTCTTCTCTCCCACCACTATGGTCCCTTGTACTTCCCTCCTTCCTCCACTCCCACTCAAACTCTCCCATTTTCTCTACCTCCGTCCTGGTAATATCTGTTCCCTTACCATTCCTCTGTTTCAGGCTCTTTTTTTCCCTTTTTCTGTGTCCATCCTTTCCATGTTTCTGGCTCCTGCTGTTACATTGGGATATATATTCACATATAAGGGATTGGCGCTACAATCCACTAATGAGGGAGAATATACGTCTCTTGCTTTTCTGCATTTGTGTTACTTCTCTTAGTGTAACACAGTCTCTAGTTCCACCCATGTACCTGCACATTTCAAAATTTCATCTTGCTACTGAGTAGAACTGCACTGTGTAAATGTACCACATTTTTATTATCCATTAATTGTGGTTAGCACCATGTCTGCAAGATCAAAGGGGACAAAAGGGAGGAGGGGAAGAGGAAGCCAGCAGCTTCCTCCTGGGAGTGGAGGTAAGGATGCTGCATGTCAGATGGCCATGGGGGAATTCTGCCCCACAGCCCAGTCTGGCCAAGATATTTGCCTAACTCAGACCCTTGGCCTTAGGGTGTCAGCCACTGCCCTGCCGGGGACTTGAACATGCCTTAGACAGATATCCAGGACTAGTGGCTCACTGACAGCCTCTGTCCAGTCAAGACCCAGCTGGCTACTAGAGACACATTTCCCAGGCTGGTGGTCATTCAGAAGGACCCTTTTCCAGCCAATTCCTGGTAGCACTCACACACAAGCCCCAAGCCTGATGGGCTTAACTTACAAATTAGATATTAATGGACTGGGGACCCTCGTCTGATGGTAAAGAATCCATTTATTGTTTGTAGTAGTTCCCTTAAATAAGCAGAGTGATGTCATCTCTCAGGGCCTGCTTGAAGATCCTTGCCTCATGCTCTGTATCACACAGTGTATTGATAAAAGCCTACAGAAAGATAGGCAGCAGGATGTTCTAAAGGCAGTAAACAACACAATGTTTTTAGGAAGGTGCACCCTGCAGGGAAGGTTGCTAAGCTAAGGAAGTAAAGAACTCAGTAGATTCTACAAATCTGTGAAATGGACTACTCTCACTAATCCATTCCATACATGAGCCTCAAGGACTGCTGGGAGACACNTAATTTATATTTTTTGAGAGATCTTCAGACTACTTTCCATAGTAGTTGCAGGAATTGCATTCCCACCAGCTGTGAGTGAGCATTCCCCTTTCTCCCCATCCTGGTCAGCATTTAGTGTCTTTTATTCTCTTGATCTTATCTAGTCTGACTGGGAGAATATAGAATCTTATAGTTGTTTTTATCTGCATTTCTTTAATTAGTATGGATGGTGGGCATTTTTAACGTGTTTCCTAGCCATTTTTATTATTTCATTTATGACCTTTTTATGTCTCTAGCCCATCTTTTCATTGGGTTGTTTATTTTCTTATTTGTTTTTTTTTTTTCAGAACTTTTTGTATTCTGGATTTTAATCTTCTTTCAGATGTGTAGCACATAAAGATTTTCTCCCACTCAGTGGGTTTACTTTTTACTTCCTTTGTTGTTTCTTTTGCTATAGAGAAACTTTTAGTTTAATGATATTATCCTCATTAATTATTAATCTTATTGCCTGAGCAACTGATGCCTGATTGAGAAAGTTCTTCCTACACTTTTATCCTGGATACTGCCTATGTTTTCTTCCAGCAGTTTCAGAATTTTAGGTTTTTGCATTAGCAGTTTGTAGTTGACTTAGTGCAGTGTGAAAGGCAAGGGCCCAATTTCATTCTTCTGCCAGTGGAGATCCAGTCCTGCTAGCACAATTTATTGAAGATGCTGCCTTTCCTCTATTGTGTGTTTTGGCACCTGTGTCAATCACGTGGTTAAAATTGCTTGTACTCATGTTTGGCTCTTCTATTGTGTTTCACCGAGTTTTTCAATTTCATCTTCATTTCTGTTTGGGTTTTACTCCCTATTTCTGTCTTTTGTAAACTCACTTTTCAAGTCAAAATTGTTTTTCTTATTTCATTCCACCACTTATTTGTATTTTCTTTTGAGCTTCCATCACAACTTTATGCCTATCTTCTTTGAGTTCTTTGTGTTTCTTTTATTTCTTTAAGTTCTTTGTTCATGTTTATGATTGTTCTTTTTAAATTCTGTGTTGTGAGGTTCCTCAGGGTGATTCTCATTGTAGTATGCTTCTGTAGGACTGGTGGATTTTGTCAGTGACATAGTCTCTTGGTTTTTCGTACTATTTGTGATTTTTTTTTAATGTGTATGAGTGTACTGTCTGCATATAGGTTGGTGCACTCGTGTCATGCAATGCCGCAGAGGTCAGAAGAGGGCATCAGATTCCCCTGGAACTGGAGTTAAAGACAGTTCTTAGCTGCCATGTGAGGGCTGGGAATCGAGCCCAGGTCCTCTGCAAGAGCAGTCGGTGTTCTTAAAGGCTGAGCCATCTCTCCAGCCCCTATTTGTGATTTTGCATTGCTGTTTGGGCATGTGGATGGTTTTGTTGGTTGTGTCTGATAGGAAATTCTATTCTCCCTTTGTTCAGTTGAATTTTTGTTCTGTTTTTATTGTCGGTGTAGTTCTGTTACTTTTTGCTATGGTATGAAGAGTTAGTTGGTAGGTTCTTCTGATTCTTTCATGGTAGTAGGCCTGTCTGGGTGGTAGGCAGGCTGGTCAGGGTAGATTGGAGGTGTTCAGGCTGCAGGGGAATGGACTAGAGAAGGATTGGCTAGGACATGACTTACCAGGGTCTTAGGATGGCCAGTCTTTGTCAAGCAGATGAGGAGCCATGCGAAAAAAAGGACGGGACCTGCTTGGAGGGACTTTGGAAACAATACTAGAGGCTAACTAGTAGGTTATTAAGCTAATCCAGAGATCTGAGGCAGATGAATTGGAGCAGCTATCAGGGGGACAGAGTGAGGGTGGGTAGACTGGAGTAATATTATATTCTTTGTGACATGGAGTCATATATGGATTTGGAAATATCGTCATAATAATAAACTTACAGGTTAAAAGATGTCCTTCCTTCAAATGATGCTTTGCATTAGGTAAGGAATTTGAAATGTTTATTAACAGAGAAATGTATATTTCAAATTTTTATTTTCTGTGAGAGAATGTATTGTCTGCATGTCTGTCCATGCACCCATGTTGTGCACTCCCTGTGGTGGTCAGAAGAGGACTTTTGATTCCCCTGGTACTGGAGTTAAGGGCATGTATTAGTCAGTTTTCTGTTGCTGTGATAAAGCACCATGACCAAGGAACTTATAAAAGGAAGAGTTTATTTGAGCTTACGATTGGTGGTTCCAGAGAATTCGAGTCCATTGTGGTGGGAGGCATGGCAGCTGGATCTGGAGCAGCAAACTGAGGGTCACATCTTGCAAAGAGTACAGGAAACAGAGAGGGCAACTGTAGACCACAGAGGCTTGTTAAAACTCACTAAGCCTGCTCCCAGTGACACACTTCCCCCAGCATGGCCACACCTTCTAAGACCTCCAAAAACAGCGCCACCAACTGGAGACAAATGTCTGAATACTTACAGCCTATGGGGAACACTCATGCAAACCACCACATTCCACTCCCTGGTCCCCATATGCTCCTGACCATATAAAATGCAAAATGCATTTAGTCCAACCTTAAAAGTCCCCACAGTCTGTACTAGTCTCAATGCCATTCAAATGTCCACATTCCAAAGTCTCCTCTGAGATTCAGGCCAATCTCCCAAACTGTAAGCTCCTGTAAAATCAAAAGACAAATTACATAATCCCAATGTACAGTGGAACCGAATACACATTCCCATTCCACAAGGGAGGAATAAAGGCATAGTGAGGAAATACTGGACCAAAACAAGACCGAAAACCAGCAGGGCCAACACCAAGTCCAGTAGCTCCACATGCAACTTCTGGGACTTGACTTCCAAAGGGCTTAGATGGCTCAGCTCTTCCAGCTTTGCTTGCAACATATATCTCTTTCTTAGACCGGTACCACTCCCTGTATGCAGCTCTCCTTGGCAAGGCAGAGGCGGCAGATCTTTGGTGAGTTCAAGGCCACCTGGTCTTCAGTAGTGTAGCTCCAGGAACAACTGGGGGACTGAAAGGGAGACCCGTCTCCAAAAAGAACCAAAAAAAAAAAAGAAGAAAGAAATTGGGTGCGAAATATCAATAAAAACTGTTGATGTTGGTAGGTTGAAATATGTGAAAATAAGGGGTTGGAGGATGCCTAGCGTTTAAACCAACGTGTACGCTAGCTGACCGCGTCTACGGGACCTGTGGTTCCATCCCCCAGCCTCCACATGGCGGCAGCAGCCATCGGAAACTCCAATTCCAGGAGAACTCCAGTTCCAGGGGAATCCGACACCCTCTCTGACCTCCCCCAGCATACACGACACGGGGTGCACAAACTTGCATGCAGACGGTACATTCATACACATACAGAAATAAGATAAAAAAAAATTAAAAATGTTTTAAAATATGTTGAAATACAAAAATTTACAAAGTTTTAACCGAGAACAGCACAAAATGCCCCTAGTGGGGTATGTGGCTGACACGACTGACAGTGCTTTTGTGTAAGAAACTAGGCCAGGACAGTAGCTAGACTGTGATGTGAACTTTACCTGTAGTTGTGATAGGAGTGAGCTGCAGTCCTATCAAGGGACGGGCTTGCAGACAACGAGTGCAGAGGACCAGTCAGATGGAAGAAGACAGTGTCAGGACAGACAGGGCTGAGAGCCCTCAAAAGTTGCTAGTGGGGGTGTGCTTCAGTGAGAGAAGGATTGATGAAACCAACAGACAGGAAAGGTTAAAGAGGAAGGATACCTGAAGCTTCTAGAAGATCAGGGAAAGTTGATTGTGTACTTCGAAAAAGAAAGATTAAGACGTTTTGTATGAAGTGCACAAAAATTCAATAAAAAATAAACACGGAAGAAGAAAGCAAGGTGGCCACACAGGGCACTGGATATGGTGCAGGTGTAGCTGTCTTCACAGGTATGTATCCAGATACACTGGATATGGTGCAGGTGTAGCTGTCTTCACAGGTATGTATCCAGATACACTGGATATGGTGCAGGTGTAGCTGTCTACACAGATATGTATCCAGATACACTGGATATGGTGCAGGTGTAGCTGTCTACACAGGCTCAGGGATTTGTACACATGGTTGGAGCTGGTGGCAAGCCGTTGTGAGTATCGTTGTGAACCAGTGTGGTGGGAGGCGTGGCTGGTGGAGGTGGTCACTGGGGATGGACCCATAGTCCAGCTGTATCTGTGGCCTGAGCTGTGCTCCTTGTCTACTAAGATGTGCAAACCCACATCACACGCTCCCACCACCGTGGATCAAGGCCCTGTGCTGCNCTCCTGTACTGGAGTTACAGAGAGTTTGTTAGCCCAAATCTGTGAGTCCTGGGAATTGAACCCCAGCTCAACTGAAAAAGAGAAGTAATCTTTTTTTTTTTTTTTTTTTTTTGGCTTTTCGAGACAAAGGTCTCCCTGTAGCTAGCCTGAACTCAACACAAAGATCCACGCTGCCCTCGCCTCCCATGTGGTTAATGTGTAGAAATGTAACTGGCGCATCTGTCTTGCACCCGTGTCAACAATGCCATGTACAAATCGTCGGATGTCCCTGGAAACTGGAGTCCAAGACGTTCTCATCCAACCCATGTGGTGGCTGGGAATTGAACCCCTGGTCCTCTGGCAAGAGCAATCGGTTCTCTTAACCACTAGGCAATCTCCCAGCCCTGACAAGTATTCTCAATGACTGAGCTGTTTATCCAGCCCAAGAACTGTGTTCTTCATGTTGTATTTCCACATTAATTCCTCCAATGAAAATGGCAAGAGGGCGGGGCAAAGTCTGTACCATCAGACGTAAGATTTTTTTTGGGGGGTTCTTTTTCGAAACGGGTTCCTCCATGGGCCCAGCTGCCCGGAACTCACTCTGTATACCGGCTGGCCTTGAACGCACAAGATCACCTGCCTCTGCCCTCCCAAGTGCGGGATTAAAGGGCATGCCCACCACGCCCGGCGTTAAAGATTTAAAAATTGTTGCGCTTATGTATTTATTTTGTATAAATGCATGTGTCTCTGTGTGAGCGATGTGTGCCACAGAGTAAATGTAGAGGTCGAGGAGACTTGCAGAGGTGATTCTCTCCTTCCCAGTGTAGGTCCGGAAGAACTCAGGTCGCATTCTTGGAGGCAAATGCCTTGGCCAGCTCAGCTGTCTTGCTTACCTACTGGACATTTCATTGGCCCCAAAGCATCAAATTTAAAATTAGTGGCCTGAGTTTGATCCCTGAATCAAAAAGGGGAAGGACACACCAACTCCTAAAGTTTGTACTTTGACCTGACATCAATATCCCATGGTCACATGTTGCATGCACCATTTAATTTCACTCATCATTAAACGTAAAAGGTGCTGGAAGCATGTTCCCGCAAGTAAGTGTAAATTCTGCCTCTTGCAAGAAGACTGGGTTTGGTTTTCCCAACACCCACATGACACCTAACAACCATCCCTAACCTCCAGTTTCCAGGGGAATCTGAGGCCCCCCTCTTCTGGCACCTGCAAACATTGCACTTATGTGGTATAGCTTAAAAGCCGGCAAAACACACACACACACGTATGGTATATATATAATTTAAAAATGGTGGCTTTTCTTTTTGCTAAATCTTCTTTTTTCTAAACTTCTTTTGATAGATTATCCAATTGGATTGGCTGTAGTCTGGTGAGAAAAAACAGTCTTAAGGAATACCCCCAATTTTTTTTTAATTTTTTTTTATTAACTTTATTTCTTATGTGGTATGAATGTACTGTCTTCATGCAAGTTTGTGCACCCGTGTCATCAGAACCGACCAGCGAAGGTCAGAAGAGGTATCGGCATTCCCCTGGAACTGGAGTTTCTCCTGGAATTGGAGTTTCACAAGGCTCTCGGCCGCCATGGTGGGTGCGTGGGATCGAACCCGGGTTCCTCTGTAAGAGTGGTGGTCGGCGCTCTTAACTCTAGGCCAGCTCTCCAGCCGCAAGGAATACCCCCCATTTTAAAGGCACCTTATATCTGACATGCTTTCCATATATTGCTTAATAAATAACCATAGGCTGGAGAGATGGCCCAAAAGTTAAAAGCATTGGCTTCTCTTGCAGAGGACCGGGTTCGATCCCCAGCATTCACATGGCTGCTGAGAACTATCTTTAACTCCAGTTCCAGGGGAAGCCGACACCCTCGTCTTTTCTGACCTCCCTCGCATTGCACAACACGGGGTGCACCCAACCTACAGGCAGACAGTACATCATACCATAGAAAAATAAATAAGTGGCCCCGGTGTGCCTTTAAGTCTAAACACTCGGAGGCAAGGCAGCCAGATATTTTGAATTCAAGGCAGCCTGGTCTATGTAGTTAATTCCAGGACAGCTGTGCTACAGGGAACCCTGTCTTGAAAGACCAAAAAAAAAAAAAAATTAAATTGGCAAAATAGCAAGGCCAGGCCCTCCCACATTGTCAGACCCCGAGCAGAGATGCAAGAGCTGTTGCAAAGTGTGGTGGCTGGTTCAGGAGCAAAGGTATGGAAATACTTCTATCAACAAAGTAAGAATACTTACCCAGTTTCTAAATAACACTAATGCCTATTGTTTGCAGTGATAGGTTAAAACAGTACTGATAAATGCTGGGTTTCACTCACCAAGTCACCACAAGTGCCCGGAACACCTGGTGGTGTCTGTTCAGCTGTCTGTGATTGGAAGCGAACACACTAGAAGCCTCACAGCACTGTGACTTTGAAGCTACGTGCATGACCTTTGTAAAGCCTCTCCTTAGTCCTTTAGTCCTGTGCATCAACAAACACAAAGCACGTGAATTATTGTGAGATTTAACTTGAGGATAAGTGGTATGCCTATCAGAACAGAACAGCAGCCAGGGCCTAGAAGTGGAGTTCCATTGCAGTGTTCTGGAGAAGAGGAAGAGGAGGGTTGGGATGTTGAAAGACAAGAAGTAAAAGGCAAAGAAGGAGGAGAAGGAGAAGAGAGAAGGAGGAGGTAGGGAGATGAGGAGTGGAGACAGAAGGAGAGAGGAGGAAAAGGGAGGGTGGAGAAGGAAGAGAAATAGTTAGCCTTCCCGTCTGTAGGGTGCTTTTTACGTACAACGTCGGCCTCCCCTTTCCTTCCCCCTACCGCAGCCGACTGTGCACCCATGCCCTTTATCCTCTAGCTTGTCTCACTCTCCTAACCCTTACAAGCCCATGTTGCTTCATTTAGAAATTAAAAATCCTGTGGTCAAGGATCCACGTGAGTCAATGCAGATAACCTTCAACCAAACTGAAAGTAACTTGGGCATGGTAGCTTTTGCTTTGGCAGAACATAAACGTTGGCCTCATTTGGATAGTAGCAAGGCACGTCAAGAAAGAAATGATAGGAGGTATTCCTCTGAACAGTGCTGCGTCGAACTCTCCCAGCCCTGTAGGAGTTATTCTCACCCCCTGAGGAGTCCATTACTCTCCAAGGGGCTACACGCTGCTAAACACAACCAACAGCTTAAAGGTCACCACCGCCTGCATTGTGTTTCTATAGCCCTGCAATTGTGTATGTATGATGCTATCACCAAGTTTCCGTCTATTTGTGGCCGTTGCTTTAAAAGTTTCTCTGTAACAGACAGTCGGGGTCGCGCTCATCCCTGCGTGGAATGGGTTGCGTCCCTTACACATCAACAATTGGCTCCCTTGATTTGTCAGTTTTCTTAATTGGGTGCTGGGTGCACCAGCAATTAAATAAATTTCATATTAATCTTTGCCCCTCATTGGTTTCTTTTGTGAGGGTGGCAGTTTGAGTCCAACAAGTCATCTCTCCAGCTCTGCCAAAGTGATGCTTACTACAACCAGTCCCACTGAAATAGATTACAGAGACGAATGAAATCCCACCATGTTTACATTATCAGTGCAGAAAGTAAGTAATCCTTAAGTAGGGACGTGACAACAATCTGGCACAACTACATTTTCTGCCCAAAGTTTCTCTTGGTAACTGGGTTGTTCATCTGCATTGCCTTTAAATCAAAAAATAGACTTTTTTCCTCTCTACCACAAGTAGGTGTGACTTGGACTCAGATGTAAGCCAAAGTCAGGCTTCTTCACTCCAGAGACAACTGGGAGATAAGGGCTCCTCCTTCCTTAATGATTGCATCAGTGATGGCTTCCAGATCTTTGTGGAAACATTCCCAGGGCGGAAAGCTGGCCAAAGCCTTTCTTTGCTCTTCATGAGTATTTTTAGACATTTCCAGAGAACATGGAGAGAATTCACATTCACAGTGTTTGAAAGTAAACACACACACACACACACACACATAATCACACAAACAAAGAGAAATCAAAGAGGCGAGGGGGGTGGAGATGGGTTTTCCAGACACTGGTCAGTTACCCCTAGGAGCTCACTGCAATGTTGACAACATGCACAAGTCCCGTGCAACTCACCAAAAATACCCCGAGCAAGTGTGCACATTCTCTCAGGTGTGTGCCCGTGTGGAGCTCAGAGGAAAGTCAGAAGCTTTCCTCGATATTCTGCACCATATTTTTGGGAGACAGAGTCTGACCTGCAGTTCAGAGGCTGGCTCAGTGAGCTGTCAATATCTGCCTGTCTCCTCCCAGCCCCAGTCCTGGGGTTACAAGTGCTGGAGACCATGGCTGGCTTTTCTGTGGGTGCTGGGTATGTGTGGGCTAAGGTGCGGTTTGTCTTTCCTTAGTAGAGTATTATTTCCACTGAGCCATTTCCCGAGCAGACCAATCCTTGGAAAAATTCTGTGTGTCAATAAGAATCAGTTCATGGGGGGCTGGGGGATGGCCTAGCAGTTAAGAATGCCAACTGCTTTTACAGGGGACCCTGGTTCGATTCCCACACCCACATGGCAGCTAAGAACCGATCTTTAACTCCAGTTCCAGGGGAATCTCACCCTCTCTTCTGACCTCCATTGCATGTGCACGACATGGGTGCATCCAGGCCTACATGCAGACAGAACATTCATACACATTAAAAAAAAAAAATAGAAAAAGAATTGGTTCACAAGTAGGGAAGTTAGATCTTCAACAAACTTTTGCAGGGATAGAATCTGTCATGAGCACACTATGTCAGAAACCTAGATGAATACATTTGCGTCTTTCTACAATGTCAGAATTTATTGACGACCCAATCCACAAGGTCTGGCTACGTCATTGCCAGCGATTCGCCAGCTATTCCTGTTTTCCTCTATAGCCCTGGCTGAGGCAAGTGCAGATTCTTTTATTTCAATCAGTTAATGTGTAATTAATGCTTAGTTTCACATTATAAAGCCCCCCCACAATATGTGTTTGGTGTGTCCGTTTTATGCATGTGTCTGGTGTATAATGTGGGGTTTCTGTGTCTGTATCTGTATGTCTGTGTGTGGTTTGTGTATGTTGCTATGTGTGTCTGTGGCATGTGTGTTTTGCTATGAGTGTCGTACATATGTGTGGTTCCTGGTGGTGTGTCTCTGGTGTGTATGTGGGTGGGGTTAGGGTAGGTTACAGAATTACTACAAAAGGCTAAAGAGTCAAGGAGTGTCAAAGAGGCAGCTGGGAAGCTGATAGAAAGACAGACAGAGGAGTCTGTGGGGATGAGATGTAGCTGCTGGAGATCCCTGGAGAGGCTCTGTGATAGAGTCTGGTCTCAAGGTCACAGGTGAGTTACAGAGTTAAGTCTAGCTGCAGAAGCTAAAGGGTAGGGTTGGTTCAGTCAATCGAATGGGTGAAAGGAGAGATGACAGGACCAGACAGGATGGACCAGTAGAGAGCAATTCGAGCAGGCTACAGGCTACAGGCTGAGCTGAACCCCTGCCTATCCGTCTCTCTGATATGCCCCCCCCCCCCCCCAGAAAGTGGTCATATGGGGTGGAGGTGGCTATCGCTGTTGTAGTGCTAGGTGTCTACTGCTTCGTGGAGACCAGGTGAGGGAGTTACTGCCTTTCCTCAGCTAGTGTGTCTGGTGAGTTCTTAGGCCTAGGTTTCCTGACTTGATTTTAATACACTCATGGGCTCCTGCAGTCCCAACTTATCCTGGTAAATTTATATGGTAGCACCCTTTCAGGTCTTAGTCTGTGCCGTGCAGATGTTGCTGGACAAATGGTGATATTTACCCGTCCACCTAAGTTCATGCCTGTTCCCAACCCTCAAAATGGAGCCAAAAGCTGCTTGTAGAAGGGAGTCTCTCAGGGCAAGGCACAGTCTAAACACCACTGTTTAACACAAGGAGGAACTTAGAGTGGGGCTCAGTTTGATACCAACATAATTCTGCTTACAATAATGCAGTTTCTCAGGTTACTTTCTGGCTGGTGGCTAAGACCCTATCACTCCTTCCTGCACATGAATTAGAAACATCTCAACTGAAGATTTCCGCGGAGTTGGTCTGACGACTATTGGGCATATCTTTTTCTTTTCTATGAAAATATAGTTTCAATAAAGTCCAGATAACTAAATGGATACACTGTGAATTGTCCATTTTTCCAGTTTAGCAAAGCAGCAAATAACTATTTCTATAAGGCAGTTTAATGTGCTACAAGTAAAATCTCATTTTTAAAACTTAAATCTGTAAATTCCCGTTATTTAACAACTTAAGAGAAATAATGAGTCTGTCTGATTTAAAAAGTATTTAAAAACTCCCTGTGTCTGCCTCCCCACCGGTCACTGTGACCTACACATATTCATGGCTATTTTATAGTATGCATACATGTTTCAACTTGGTATTCTTTCTAATTTTATGTAACACATTACATCCAAATATTGTTTATTTCCTATATTCTGTTTATATTGACCAATTTTAGTATGTCATTTTAATATGCCACAGTTAGCATCTGTTTATCTGCATTGTTAGAAATTTAGCTTTCTCTGGCATTTTACAATCATAAACATTTTATGTGTCATTTTGATTTTTATTAAACATTATTTCCTCAGGATAAATTGTATTACTTGGTCAGAGGTTCAGCATATTTATGAATCTTTCAATAAAGCAGTATTTTGCCTTCAGAAAGACTGGATCTATTCACATTGCTTTCATTAATGCAGGAGCATGTCTACTCTGCCAAAGCATTGCGGTCAGAGATTTGTCATAACTTTTTGAAAATTTTTTTCTGAATCTTTTTTTGGGAAGATGAAACTTCACAGTAGGTATAGTTTTTAGATATCTTACCAACAAGATTGACAGCATATTTTAATTTTTCTATTTATGTCTTATTTTATGTGTCGGAGCTTTTATCTGCAGGTCGTGGTTTGCACACATGTATAAATCCAATCAGAGGCACCAAAAGAAGGCATCAAATTTCCTGGAGTGGAGTTGTATGTATGGTTGTGAGCTGGCACGTGGGTGCTTGGGAACCAACCTGGGTTCTCTGTAAGAGCAGCAGGTGATCTTAACCATTTGAAATCTTTCCTGTCCCTGAATGCATATTTTTAAAGTCATGTTTATTGATGGTGCTTCTTCTTCTCTGTTTTAATTGAATATTTGCTATTTTCATACATAAACTTTGATTGTATCTATTAGGTTAAAAAAGGGCCATGTACAACCAGCCCCAGCCCCAGCCTCCAGATGAAAAGACACTGAGGCTTAAGTCACGCCAGGAAGATGATTACTTCCATGTGAATTACCAGCAAGGGCTGCCTTCAAGGGCTGCCTGCAGACACGTGGTGGAGCCAGGCAGCATGGCAGGCAGGCAGGGAGAGAGAGAGAGAGATGGCGCCTGTGTCCCACCCACTTATACCAGGGGGGCGGGGCCTCAGGTACAGAGGAAAGGTGGTCAAGATTGACAGCCTCTGGAGAAAGTTGGTGTTTTGGTGTCCCTTGGGATTCTGGGAGCCCAGACCTAACAGTATCTAGATCCCTTAGCCCCCTAATTTAGTGTTCTCTAAAATACACACACACACACGTCACAACACACGCACACACCACACACACACATGCACACACACACATCCGTGGTGCCAACTGTTTATAGAGTCTAATTTGGTGTCTCCAAATCGCCTCAGGTGTGTGTCCATCCGCTAGGTTGGTTAACCCTACCCAAGAGTTCCCGTGCGTAAAGAGACTGTACTGTTCCCCCTCCCACAGCCATTCTGTTTGCCACAATTCCTTAGGTAGGTTGGAGCTTCTTTTGATCAGTTCCTCATGTCTAGATGCTGGGAGTTTTTCTGGTTGAAGCTTGTGTGGACTTTGCACACACGTGGTCACGCTTAATGTGAGTTCATATGGGTAACAGACCAGCTGTCTGGAAAAAAATTCGGTATTCTTTGTGGTTCCTCCACCAGCTCTGCTCGTTGAATCTTGCTACAAGCGATATCTGAGGTTCAGAAAGGCGAGGGTTTGACAGAACTGTCCCTTATTCAGGATAAGCTCTCTGTCCCTCTTGGTCTCCACATGTGGCCACTTGGGTGTCTGTGTTCATCATTCCTGGTGCGGGGGAAACTGTTCTGGTGAAGCTAATAAGAGAATGCATTTAATTTTATTGCATGGACTGGGCCCACTGGGGTCTTCAACTGTAGGAAAACAGGGTCCTTGGTAATCAGGAAAACACAGGGTTGGCGGTGACAGTCAGAAACGACACCAGAGAGGCTTTGATTCCTGGGCTCATTTGCTGAGCTCAAGGCATGATTTTATAGTAAATTCAGAAGAAACAGCAAGGAAAGCTGGCAAACTTTCCAGAACTACTGTACAGGTTACTAATAATTCAAGTTTCGTACGTTTACCAAAGTACATAGTCATAGGTCAAGTTGGCAGATTACAGCCATAATACATTTTTTAAGTGTTAGACAATGGTCATAAAACCGCAGGCACAAATCTGGAACAAAACTTTTTAAGCACTGAGAGATTGTGGCTTTTCTTTTATTATTACTTTATAACCTTTACTTTGTGATCTTAAGGTTTTCTTTTTTTGTCTCTTAGGGAGATGGCTCGGGCCAGTTAAAATGTAAACCGAGTCAAGATTCAGGGCTTTCTTTTGCTGAGAGCATAGGGAAATGGTTCAGGCCAATTGTAATGCACTTGGAGCCAATTTTTCAACATGACTTGTTTTTGTACAGTGTGTGCAATGCCAACATTTACTATTGTATATTTGATTAATAATACTTTGTTTTTGCTGTAGAGTTAATAAGCACCAAGAAGCCCTAGCTCTTAGCAATCTTTGAATGAAGTTTAAAGTATAGTAAAGAACCCACTGCCCATCTATATTAACCCATCTATCGTCCCATTCATTATATGTTTCCTTGTCAAGGAAGGGGATAATCAGGGACTCTCTGTATGCTATTTTTTCTTAAAGGAGGAGCCCACTATCTGCCTTTAATTAAATAATGCCTCCCGTCATACACGACTGCCACTGGAATTCCAATTTTACTCAGTAACAGTCACATATGATAGAAAACATCATTCTTGCTTGATTATCTGGTTTTTTAATCTCTATGAAATATTTCATTATTTTTGTAATTGGGCTAATGATATCACCCAGTGTAATGTTGTTCCATATGATCTCTGCAAGGGCTCTTAGGAAAAGGGGGGTCTTTCCCAGAAATGTTTCAATGCCTGACTTTACTTAGATTTACAGAAAGTTCCTTCTCCAAGTGCGGCCTAATATCTGGGGGAGGTATTTGGTTATAATTGCCATCTCCCGGAACATCACTGACTTATTTTGTGGTTATTAAGAAACAATTTATTAAACTTAGGAAGATTTTGTTGTAACCCCAAAAATATATTTGGCCAAAAGACAGCAGGCCAAGTCCATGCAAGGAAGCGTAACATCTTAGGAGTACATTGGGAAATGGTCAAGGCCGAGCACGCTGCCAGGGACCTCCAGGGGTCAGGCCCCAAAGGACTTTGCTCCCCTGCCTACCTTGAATATGACTTTTGTCATTGCTCACACAGATGACATTGGAGTTGGTGTGGCAATTTATAGGTTTAAACAATAAATCCATTTGTGTCCCCCAGTTTTTAATATGATGACTATTTAGTAGAAGCTACTTGTAGGTTTTTCCCTATGTCCTGTAGTTGTCTAGCTTCAAGTTCATAAGCTGGATATTAATTTCAAATTGGGGCGTCATCTAGAAAGGGGACTGAAATTCAAACAAGAGTGTTGTTTGGTTACTCCTATAATATTTATGACACTAGTATACTTATAACTGGTAAGCACTATCTGCTGGGCCAGTTATGAAGTTCGCGAGAGTCACAGCTTGGGTAAAAGGCTGCTGGTAAGGTTTTCTCTTCTGGGAGCATGCATAGCATCTTCCAGCAATATGAACACGTGTCAATAGAGCCAAGGCTCTGAAGTTACCACCAGCTTGCTTTTTTCCTTGTTTCCTCTCTAGCTCATGTATGGAGTATCTTCAGCAATAGGGTCTTATCAACAAGTTCTGATGGGTAACCAAAATGGGGATGACCAGTATTGGGGAGAGTGCTGGTGGTGGGCCCCTGATTGACAGCTTCTAGAGACAGAATCCATTTCTGGCACTGAGCTTTTATTTTTTCATTTTAGCGTATGATGTATAGAAGGGGCAGTGCTACCCTGTTAAAAGATAATCCACTTTTTCTTTCTGGCATGGTAGCAAACGCCTTTATCCTGGCACTTGGGAGGCAGAGGCAGGTGTTCCGGTGAGTTCAAGTCCCAGCCTGATCTACAGAGCAAAGTTCCAGACCAGCTGGGCTAAAGGGAGACCCCTCTCAAAAGTAAAAAAAAAAAGATAACGCATTTGAAGTTTTTCAAATGTATATTTTTATACTTTAAGAAGCTTGTATGCTGGTAGATTTCCACGTGGATTTTTCTCAAGGCTTTAGTGTTGCTTATCATACACCCTTTACCTGGGACCCCATTCCCACCTCACTTATCCCTTCCTGATCCAATTTCCCCCTTTACCCCTTCATGTCACCATATTGTGCTCCCTGAAAGCCTCACCTCCACCCACCCATAGTGACGTAGCTGCTTGACCTTTTTGAATTTTCAAATTGAAATATGTATATCTAAGATTTCAAAGCTGGGATCATCCAGTTATGAGAGAGAGCATGTGACACTTGTCTTTCTGAGTCTGAGTCACCTTACTCAGGATGGTCATTTTCTTTTCTGTTCTAGCTCCATGAATTTATCTGAAAATTTCATATTTCATTTTTAAAAATTTAGTCTTTTTTTTTTAGAGCATGAGTGGATTGCCTGTGCCGATTGTAAGGGCACAGTGTCAGGCAATGCCCATGGGGGTCTGAAGAAGGCATCGAGTCCCCTGCAACTAAGTTAACAGATGGTGGTAAGCTGCCATGTAGGTTACTGGGAACGAACCCAGGTCCTCTACAAGACAGCCATATTCCCTTCCACTGAGCCATCTCTTCCAGCCATCAGAAGTTCACTTTTTAAGAGTCTGTGGGAATGAAACTTTCTGCATGGCTTGAAGCGAGAAATTCTAAGACCTGTCCCAGGAGATCTCCAGTTATCTGAAGTCTTTGTGGGCATTCAGAGTTATCCGTAGCAGGAAGATTCAGGATTTACAATGATTCTTGCATTGCCCTATCTCTGCAAAGTGCCAGAACTGGATGGCCCTTCTCTTGAGGTTTGGAGCAAAATGTCACACCTCTAGTTACCTGTTGCACAAACCCGAGCTCTGCAGCGCCCCCGCATTAGAACCAAGTTGGCTCAAACCTCCCTTCCACCCTGCTCCCACTTCCTTGCCTAAAGCACAGTAGCCTTCAATACATAGACCTCACTGACAAAAACATTACTAGCTTCTGGCCTCTCTGGGTGGAGTCCGCGCTTCACGTCCACGGGTGATCTTCCTGTGGTTTACCCTCCTCTCCCTTCTTGCAAGAGGCGAAAGCCTAGGGACTGTCAGCCTGAAGGCAGGGGACAAGTCCTGGAGCTGAGCTAAGGAGGGAAGAATAGTGTGTGGAATGCGATCACTCATGACTCAAGACATTGAACAATGACAAGAGCCCAGGTAATAATATTTTCAATTGTGTGTATGTATCACACAATTCATTATCCATTCATCAGTTGATAGACAACTAGATTGTTTCCAATTTCTGTCTATTATGCAAAGGGACAGCTATGAATATGGTTGAGCTGGTATCTGTAGTAGGGTTTGGGGTCTTCAGGGTATATGCCCATGCATTGTATGACTGGGTCATATGGTAAACCAATTTTGAGCTTTTTGAGGAAACTCCACAACTGATTTCCAGACTGGCTGCATGGTTGTCGCTGCCAGCAGCAGTGGATAGGAGATCCCTTTCTCCTCATCCAAAATAATTTGTCATTATTTTTTAGCTCTTTGCCATTTTGAGAGGGATAAAAGGAAAATCTCAATTGTGAGTTTAATCTGCATTTCCAGAGGACTAACAATGTGGAGATTGTGCTTCTTAAACTGTTTCTTTCTCAGCCTGTTGTGAATCAGCTATAGAGAAAGCCCTGTTCAGCTCCTGTCACAATTTTTAATTGGAGTTTCTTTGTTTTGTTGTTGTTGTTGTTTTGAATGGTAGTTTTTAAATATATTTTTTGTTAATTTATTTATTTTTGTATAATGTATAAGTGTACTAGCTACATGTATTTGTGCCAACCCGGGTCCGTGCAAAAAAAAAAAATCCAGTGGAGGTCAGAAGAGGGTGGTCAGATTGCCCCTGGAAACTGGAGTAAAGATGGTTCTCAGTGCCCTCCATATGGGTGCTGGGTATCGAACCCTGGTCCTCTGCAAGAGCAGTTGGCACTCTTAAACCGCTAAGCCATCTCTGCCAAGCCCCCCTAGTTTTTTTGTTTTTGTTTTTAGCTAGTTGGATATTCTAATACGAACCCTCTGTCCCAGGTGTAGTTGATAAAAGATATGTTTCCCATTCTGTAGGTTGGCTTCTTCACTCAAATGAGGGTGTCCTTTGATGTACAAAGCCTTTTAATTTCATGTGGTCCTATTTGTCAATTGTTTCTCCTAATGCTTACACGAGAGTGTCCTAGTCAGAAAATCCTTTCCTTGCCTATAAGTTCCAATGTATTCCCCTACTTTTGCTTCTCTTTGATTGTCTTATGTTGAGTCCCTTGATCCATTTAGAGTTTGAGTTTTGTGTGTGGTGTGAGGATGGGGATCTAGTTTGCATTCTTCTATACCCCTTAAAAAAAAAAAGAGAAATCCATTTGACCGGCACCATATATGAGCATGTTCTTTTCTCCAGTGTGCATTTATGGCTCATCTCTCAAAAAAACAGGTGCTTTTGTAAATGGTATGGATTAAAATCTGGGTCCTCAATTTTATTTCACATTCACACTGCGCAATGTGTCTGTTTTTATGTCCTATCACGCTATTTGTAGTACTATAACTCTGTAGTATAACTGGAGATCAGGATGTTGAGCCTCCAGCTTTTTTTTATTGCTATGGTATTATATTGCTAATCCTGGATTTTTTGTATTTACATATGAAATTTGGGATTATTTTTTCAATTTCTGTGACAACTTATATTGGAATTGTTAAATTGGTAATTTCATTGAATTTTGTAGATTGGTTTTGCCAGAATGACCAGTTCCACAATACTAATTCCACCTACCATGAGCAGGGGAGGTCTTTTCATATCGCTGGTAGCGGAGAAGGTATCTTCAACTTTTTTTCAGTGTCCTCAAGTTTTTATGGTACAGGCCCTTCACTTCCTCTGTTAGATTATTCCACCTCTTTTATGATTTTGAAACTATCAGAATGGCATTGCTTATGGCTTCCTTGTCTCCATATGTTTGTGTTGTATAGAGGAAGCTACTGATTTGGAGTGTTATATTCTGCTACTTGGCTGAATGTAATTTATTATCCCTCTAGAGTTTTCCCTGATGGATTCTTTTTTTTTTCTTTGTTTTTTTTTTTTTTTTTTTTTTTTTTTGTTTGGTATTTTCGATACAGGGTCTTCCGGTAGCCCCACCTGTCCTGAACTTGCCTTCTGTAGAACCAGCGGGGCCTTGAACCAACAGAGATTCGCCTGCCGCTGCCTCCCCAGTGGCTAGGATTAAAGGCATGCGCCAACCATGCCCAGCTCTGACGGAGTCTTTAGGATCGTTAGGCATAGAATCATAAGGAGAAAGTTGTTTGCTTTTTCCTCTCCAATTTGTATCCCTTTAATCTCCTTCACTTATATTTGTCTTTGGCCCTAGCTAGCTTTAAGCCCTAATTGCACAGGAATGGAGAGAGTAGACACATTTTGTCTTGTTCTTGATTGAAATGGGAAGATTTTCAGTTTTTTTCTTTATTTATTATGGTGCTGGCTGTAGTCTCATGGTACTTGGACCTTTATTATGTTGAGATACATCCCCTATGCCTAGCTTCCCTATTATTATGTTATTTTTTTTATTTGATGTTATTGTGTTTTTTTTTTTTGGGCTTTTTCAAAGAGAGTCCTCTCTGTAGCCCCAGCTCTCCTGAACTCCTCTGTGACCAGGCGGCTTGATTTTCACAAAGATCCGCCCTGCCCTCTGCCTCCCCAAGTTCTAGGATAAAGGCATGCACCAACATACACAGCCCACTTTTACTTTTTTAATAGGGAACGGATGTTAGATTTTAATTAAAGGAATGTTCTTCATTTAATGAGATGATCATGTGATTTCTGAGTTGGTTTATGTGGTAGATCACATTTATTGATTTATGTTATGTTGAACCATGCCTGCCTCTCTGGGATGAGGCCAACTTGATCATGGTGGATAATCTTTTGGATGTGTTCTTGCATTTGGTTTGCAATCTGAGAGATTGGTCTATAATTTTCTTTCGTTGTTTTTGTTTTGCTGGTCTGGTTATTTTTTTAAGGGGAAGAAAAACAAAAAAAAAAAAAAGGTCCGTTTAATTTATTTTTTTAATTTATTTATTTCTTTTATGTGTAAGAATTACTGTCTGCATGTAGGGTTGTTCACCCGTGTCGTGCCAATGCCTCGGAGTCAGAAGAAGGCATCAAAACCCCTGGAACGAGTCGAAGACGGTTCGCATGTGCTTGTGGGCCCTGGGAATCAAACCTGGGTCCTCTGCAAGAGCAGGTCGGCCACGCTTAACCTCTAGGCCATCTCTTCACCAATTGTTCTGTATTGTCTGCTGTTTTGTAACGTGAATGGATAATAACTTCATAGAAGGATTTGAAGATATCTTCATTTTCTGTTTTTTTTTTTTTTGTCTTTTTGAGACAGGGTCTCCCTTGTAGCCCCAGCTGCCTGGAACTCACGCTGTTAAACCAGGCTGGCTTGAACGCACAAAGATCCCCGCCTGGCCTCTGCCTCCCAGTGCGTAGGATTAAAGGCGTGTGCCACCACGCCAGCAAGGTTTTGGTCTATATTGTTAATCATTTCTTTTTTTTTTTGCGGTTCTTAGCCTCAAGCCGTTGTCTCTTTTTTTTTTTTTTTTTTTTTTTCTGGTCATTTTGAGACAGGTCGCCCTGTAGATCCAGCTTTCCTGGAACTCCACGCTGTAGACCATGCTGGCCTGAACTCACCAAAGATCTGCCTGCCTCTTGCCTCCCAAGTGCTAGGATTGAAATGCGTGCGCCACCAATGCCCAGCTTATATTGTTTATCTTATTCAAAAACCATGTTCTTTCATCTCTTTTGTCTTTGCTGTTTTCTTCCTTCTATGTTATTAATTTCAGCCTTGATTTTATTTATCCTCGTCCCATCCGCTCGCAACACCTTTTTAGGGGTTTTTGTTCTTAGTTCAGTTTTTCAAGTGTATCATTAATTTACTTATAGGAGATATGTTTCTGGTATAGACACTTCATACTGCAAATTTTCCTCTTATACTCCCTTCAGTGTGCCCCAAAGATTTCAGTATCTTGTGTTTTCATTTTCATTCAATTCTAAGACATTTTTATTTCCTTCTTGGAATATCTTCCCATGATCCACTTTGGTTAGGTAATGTGTTATTTAGATTCCATGGATTTGTGGGTTTTTCTCCCATTTTTATTGTTGTGGATATCTAGCTTTATTTTCCTTTATAGATGATAGGATATGTCAATTTTCATAAATTTTTTGTGATTTGTTTTGGTTTCCTAATATGTGCTAGAGTTTTTGGAGAGAGATACATGGGCTGCGAGAGATGCAGGTTTTTTGGTGTTTTGAATGGAAGATCCTGTAGACGTCTATAAAGTCCATTTGATTTGTGCTGCCATTTAACTCCATGGTTTCCCTATGTAGTTTTTGTGTGGTTGGCATGTCTCTTGGTGACAGCAGGGTATTGAAGCTATCATTATTATGTTTTTGGAAGTCACTGTGGGAGAAAGTTTTTTGAATGAAATGGATGTACATATGTGGTTAGGATTGAATTTTCTTTCTTCTTTTTGATTTTTTTAAATGACGGTGAATAATTGATCGTTCTTGTTTCGTCTTCTACTTTTTAGAGTTTTTGAAGTAATGTCTTGATGGAGACTAATGTTGTTTCTTGGAATAATCTTTTTCCATCCTTTTCACTTTAAGGTGGTTTTCAAATCAAATCGGTTTATGAACGGCAAGTGTTTCTTGTAGGCAGTATATTGATGGATTCTGCTTTCTAATCCAAGAGGTTATTCTGCATTTTACGGGGAGAGTGAGACCATTAATATTGAGGATAATTAGGTCCACTGTTATTAATTCCTGTTATGTTGGTATTATAGTCTTATTTTCTTGGATCTTTTTTGGCTGACTGTTCTAGAATACATTGTTTATTCCTTGTGCCCTAATGGGTGTATTTAATCCTTTTCTGATCAAAGTGTTCCACTGAGTACTCTTTGTAGAGCTTGTTCTATGGACATAAAATCTTTAAGTCTGTTTTTTATCATGGAAAATTTTTCTTACTGTTAGTTTTTGCTGGGTAGAGTAAAAGCCTGGGCTGGAATCATGTTCTTTCATGGCTTGTATGACATTGGTGTACACCCTTCTGGCTTTCATAGTCTCCACTGAAATGTCAGTGGTTAGTCTGATGGACCTACCTTTATAAGTGACTTGATTTTTCACAAGTTTCAAGTTTCTTTGTTCTTTCTCTTTCCCCCTTAATATTATTGATTTGGGTCTTCACTCTCTTTTGCTTAGTTTGGTTAAAGTTTTGTCAAACTTTTTAATCTTTTCTAAGAATCAACTCTTCATTGGAATTTTAAGGAACAGTATGTGACATCTAATTATTATTTATGTTAATATTAAAATATGTAATCATATAGTAAAACTTACAGTGAACATAGAAAAGCTAACCTTTCCTCCTAAGTCACCAATGGTTGATTTTTAACAGCATGTCACTGTTACACTGTGCAGAATGTACATGGTAGGATGTGTAAGTAAGACCATGCCATGAGTGTTAATGCTGGGCTGGAAACAAGCCCTGTGGGTTGGACTCAGTGGCCATCCAGCTGAAAGACCAGGAAACACCTTGACTTCTCTTTATTCTTCACCTCCCCAAGCCTGTTCTGGACCTGTCTGCAGACGCTCCCTCCACTTCCCATCCGCGATGGTTAACTCAGTTGTCATCTTGACTGGATTGGGAATCACCTAGGAGGTGGCCTCAGGGCATGCCTATGGAGGGTTATCTGGATTAGGGAAATCGAGGCAGGAAGACCGCCCCCTGAGGGCAGCCGGGTACCCTCAGCTAGGAATCCTGGACTGTAGAAGGAGAGAAGTGAGCTGAGCACAGGTTGTTAAGCCTCCTCTGTTCTTGACTGTGGATGCCATAGGGCCATGTGCAGGTAGAAAGCTGAAAATTGGAAACAAATACCTGGACACTGTTGTAGATCAACAATGAAGAGGCCTACTGCACATTCTGGGACTGTCTCTGGTCCTCTTTATCCTAAAACTCAACTCACTGGAACAGAGAAACACTTCGCAAGGTCTGTCCCTGCATGAGAAATCATCTGATTTGGGCAGAGCTAAGACAGAACTTCTTAAACTTCTTCGCTCACATCTGAGAAATTTAATACAATGTCAGGTATTTAGGTACATAAAATAGGTTTAAAAATCAATATTTTACAAGCCGGGCATGGTGGCCGCATGCCTTTAATCCTAGCAATCAGGCAGAGGCAAGGCAATCTTTGTGAGTCCAAGGCCAGCCTGGTCTACAGAGCGAGTTCCCAGGACAGATTGGGGCCAACCAGAGGGGAAGACCTGTCTCGAAAGACGCAAAAAAAAAAAAAAAAAAAAAAAAAGTCAAATAATTTATCTAACATAAGTCTGAAATATTTATTTAAAAGCACATGTCTTAGTGTAACATGTAATTTTTACCATTTATTAAAATAAAGCAATCCGGTGCATAGAGATGACTCAGCAGTTGTTCTTCCAGAGGACGGGTTCCAAGCAGCACCCCACAAGGGAGCGAACAACTAGCTCCAGTTGTTCAGGGAATTTTCTGCCCGCTTCTGGTCGCCACGCACTGCACAAATGGGTGCCCTTACACACAGAAGCAATACAACATATATACGGCATAAAAAGAAAAAAGAATAATAGCCGGAGTGTGGTGGGTGCACGCCTTGAATCATGCGCGCGGGAGGCCAGAGGCAGGCGGATCTTGTTGGGTTCAAGGTCAGCCTGGTTCTACAGAGTGAGTTTTCCCCAGACAGTTGGGACTACAAGGGAGACCCTGTCTCGAAAAGACCAAAAATAAATAAATAAATAATAATAAGAAATAAAATATTTAAAAAATGTATTCACTCGAAAATGATGGGTGCAAAAATATTTAAATAGTAAAGAAATTTGTCTACTGAAATAGATGTGCTTCTTGATTTTTACATAAAGAATTAAATCTTCAGTGAGTATTTGATACTGCAGGACATACAGTGTCCTTAACATTTTTCAGAGTTGTTGCTATTTTTATTTCACAGTTGTACATGCTGAGAACCTAACTTTGAATAAACACATAGTATAAAATGGCAGGAGCATATTTCAGGCCATTTCAGAAATTTTGGAAATTTTGTCCTAATCCCAAGCCAAAATTCATTGAAGGATATTTTTATAAAACCCAAAAACAGATTTAGAATCAAGCATTCTAACGGAATATAGTCCACAGATATAATGATTTGATATGAACACACTGGACAGTGACAAAATAGTTTTTGTAATGAAAATAGTTTTTCTGTAATGAAGCCATTATGTTTGTATAAGAACAAAAACTTCAAATGTGGGGACAGAGAGATGACTGGCAGTTAAAAGCACTGGCAGCTCTTGCAGAGGACCTGGATTCAATTCCTGGAATTCAGATGATGATGGCTAATAACGGCCTATAAATCCAGTTCCGGGGGAATCCAAAGCCCTCTACTGACATCCTCAGGCATTGCATGACATGGGTGCACTTAAACACATGCAGGCAATACATTCATACGTGTAAAATAAAAATAAAATATTAAAAACATCTTGAATGCACAGTAGAATCTCTATAGTTTGTAACATGAAATGGTCTCAAACTTGAATTGGGGTGTTTCAGAAAGCATGTGTTGGTGTGGGCTGGTATGAAGGCACATGCAGTGTACAGTGCACATGTGTGCGGAGAACCAAGGCCATAATCAGGAGATGCGACACTGGTGAGCTCGGCCATGAGCACGGCAGATGGTATCGGTGTACAATTTTGGATTAAAATTTGGTCATTGAGCCCAGCGTGGTGGCGCACCGTTAAATCCTAGCAACTGGGGAGGCAGAGGCGTGGATCGTTTGTTGGAGTTCAAGCCCAGGCTGGTCTAAGAGTGATTTCCAGGACAGCCAGAGCTCCAGGAGACCAACTGTCTCAGGAAGACCAAATAAATAAATAAATAAATAAAATAAAATAAAATTGTGTCTTTTACATCAAGAAATTCAGTGCTGCCAAAGTTTCACAAGGCCCACATCTGTGTGCATGGGATTGTGACCCACAGTTTAGGAAGCTGGGCTTGGGGGTTGCAGAGATGGCTCAGGGGTTAAGAACATTTATTGTGCTTGCAGAGGACCTGGTTTGATTCCCAACATCCACATCAGGACCAAAAAAAAAAACCGCAACCAAATCACCTCCTGTAGCTTGGTTCTCCTGGCCCCCTGGCCCTTTTAGGGGATCAGAAGCTCCCTGCCATATATGGACACTCACACACATTGTACACAGAACGCAGCAGGGCAGCACACATAAAGAAAAGCATAAATCTTTTGTTTGTTTTTTGGTCTTTTCGAGACAGTCCTGGAACTCCTCTGTAAGACCAGGCTGGCCTTGAACTCACAAAGATCCCCCCTACCTCTGCCCTCCCAAGTGCTAGAATTAAAGGCTGTGCCACCACCCCTGGCATATTTTTTTGAAGATAGGGTCTCCCTGTAGCCCCAGCGTGGCTTGGAATGTGGCTATGGTAGAACAGGATAGCCTCATCCGCACAGCGACTACCTGTCTCTACTTCCTGTGTGCTGGACTAAAGGCATGTGCCCACCACCCTTAGCAATAAATCTTTGCGTTTGTACAAAATGTTGTTATATTTATTTATTTATTGTAGGAAATGTTAAATTGGTTCTGGCATGTAGATTTGTGCACCAAGGTCTGCAATGCCGTGGAGGTCAGAGAGGGCGTCAGATTCAGTCCCCCTGGAACTGGCAGTTCTCCTCCTGGAATTGGGAGTTTTACAGATGGTTTTTCTTAGCCGCCTGTGTGGGTGCTGGGGGAGTCGAACCCAGGTCCTCTGTAAGCACAGTTGGGTGCGCTTACCACTAGGCCATCTCTCCAGCCCAAGCATAATCTTTTCTAAAAAGATTTTTTGTTGTCGTTTTTGTTTTCATTTAAAGGAAAAGAAGAAATGAGCTTTAGGAGACTCATGTTTTTGTCACAGGAAATGGATCCATCTGTAGAATTCCCAGGTCGCCCTCAGTGCTCGTTCACAGTGCCCGGGGAAGGCCTGCTCCTAGGGCTGAAACCATCAGCCTCTTCCTAACAACATACAGCTTTCTTAGAAATGTTCAAATCCCCCGGTACTGAGGCACACACCTTTAATCCCAACAAACGGGAGGCAGAGGCAAGTGAAACTCTGTGAGTCCAAGGCTAGCCTGGTCTACATGACAAGTTACCAGCCAGTGCTACACAATGAAGGTCTGTTTTAAGAAAAACAAAATTAAATTCAGGAAACAAAAATAAAAAAAAAACTTTCTCATCCTACATCTTCCAACTGCTGCCTCGCTCGTTTCCCTTCAGACCACAATTCTGGAAAGATCTGGCTACATTTGCTGCCTCTGCTTCCTTCCGGTCAGGCCTCAGTCCACTGCAGCCTGTCCTCCAGGAAGCGGGACTCCAGGGCTTCCAGCAGCCCATGCCCATCCCACACACACTCCACTCCCCAGAAAGCAAAGCCTCTTTGGAATGTGAGTCTCAGGAAGTGTTCATTTATCTTGAGTTGCAAATATACACATTCCAGCCTCTTAGGAAACTGAAACTCAGTTCTCTCTGATTAGGTAACACTGTGCAAGGTCCGGACATGAAAAACATCTGATTTTGGCAGAGCTAAGGGAAAACTTCTTAAACTTCGTCACCATCCAAGTATTGGGAAAATGCACTCTTAGGGACTGCTATCAACAAAATGACTGCTAAGGGACAGAGAGATGGTTGCCACCTGACATAGAGATACTACTAATCTGTGGTTTAGTGAGCCAATTTTTTGTTGGTGTTGTTTTTCGAGACAAGGGTTCTCCCTCGGGTAGCCATAGCTGTCCTGGGACTCACTCCTGTAGACCAGGGCCTGGCCGTGAACTCACACAGATCCCCTGCTCTGCCATCCCAAGTGCTAGGATTAAAGGCGTGTGCCACCTGCCTGGCAATGAGAGCCAATTTTTATTTAAGTAGTTTGAAATTCTTTACAAAATGTTTTCTCTCTCTCTCTGCTCTCATCCTCTCTCTCTCTCTCTACTCTCCTCCTCCTCTCTCTCTCTCTCTCTCTCCTCTCGTCTAAGCCCTGCTTCCAAAATTCTCAGGAGAGAAGGGCTGGAGAGGTGCCCTAGCGGTTAAGAGCGCCGACCGCTCTTACAGAGACCCGGGTTCGTCCCAGCACCCCATGGCGGCTGAGAACCGTCTGAAACTACAACTCCAGGAGAACTCCAAGTTACAGGGAATCCCGACACCCTCTTCACCTCCGCGGCATTGCAACGACACGGGTGCACAACTTGGCATCAGACAGTACATTAATACAACATATGGAAATAAATTTTAAAAATTAAAAAAAAAAATTCTCAGGAGATAAGAATTTCCTTTTTGTCTATTAAGATTAACTCCTGGGGCTGCAGAGATGGCTCAGTGGTTAAGAGCAGCAACTGCTCTTGCAGAGGACCCAGGTTCAATTCCTGGTGCCCACACGGTGGCTGGGAACCATCTTTAACTCCAGTTCCAGGGGAATCCGGTGCCCTCTTCTGGTGTCTGCAGCATTGCATGACATGGGTGCACCAACCTACATACAGACAGTACACCCATATCATACACGTAAAATTAAAAAATAAATAAATTTAAAAAAAGATTAACTCCCACTTTGCACAGACTTGGAATTGGCTCACCCACTCCCAGCATTTAACATGTCCCCTACCTAGTTGCCATTTTCCTCGAAGATGCCTTAAGTGCTACACTCTGAAGCTCAGATTTAGACCAGGAAATGGTTTTATGTTTGTGTACCTACACCTACACTATGTCCCAGAACTGGTAAGCACTCAAGCCGGTGTGTTTTTTGTTTTTTGTTTCTTGTGGTCCTATAGGTTTGTTTTTGTTTTTCTCTGTTTTTATGTGCATGTCAATGAAAATAAGAAGTCTTCACCTCAAAAGAATAAAAGAGATGGTGTGTTTATTCTGGAGCCAAATATGAGGGACCATGGCCCAGGAACATAGATTTAGGTTTCCTCAAATACAGATGTCCAAGATGAGCAAGTTTATGAACTTCTTATAGTAACAGAACAAAAATATTATAAATCAATGTTCTCTTCAAATACATTGGTGGGTATATTCAGTAAGCAGTTCATAGCAAAGCATGGGAAGTTCTACTGTAGGTCTCAGAGGCTATCTGATGGCATTCTTAGCTTTTTGGTTGGTGGGACCTGGTGATCTGCTAGTAAGTACCTTACAGAGAGGTGGGGGGGTTTTGTTTTGGTTTGTGTTTTAGTCACTTCTCTGTTGCTGTGATAAACCACCATGAGCAAGGGAACTTAGAAAAGGAAGAGTTTAAAGGGGCGGGAGAGATGGCTTACGGTTAAGAGGTGGCCGACCGCGCTTGCAGAGGCCCGGGTTTGACCTCAGCACCCAATGGCGGCTGAGAGCCGTCTGAAACTCCAAATTCCAGGAGAAACTCCAGTTCTAGGGGAATCCGACACCCTCTTCTGAACCTCCGCGGCAGTGCACGACACGGGTGGACAAAATTGCAGCATGCAGACAGGACATTGATAGACATACAGAAATAAATAATGCTGAGGCAGTGGGTGGAGGCACGCCCTTTAATCCTAGCACTTTTGGGAGGCAAGGCACACAACGGATCTCTGTGAGTTGAGGGCCAACCTGGTCTACAGAGGTGAGTTTTCCACAGCCAGGCAACAGGAGAACCCTGGCTCAAAAGACGCAAAAAAAAAAAAAAAAAAAGGAAGTTTTTTTTTTTTTTTTGAGCTTACGATTGATAGTTCGAGGGAATTAGAGTCCATTGTGGGAGGCATGGTGGCCGGGCTGGAACAGAAAGCCAAGGTCGCATCTCGCAAAGAGCACAAGAAGTCAAGAGAGAGCAACTGGAGTCTGCAAGGCTTGTTAAAACTCACTAAGCTGCCCCCCAGTGGTGATGTACTTCCTCCAGCAATGGCCACACCTCTTCTAAGACCTCCCAAAACGTGCCACCAACTGGGGACAAAATGTCCGAATACTTAAAGCCTATGGGGGACATTCTCATTCAAACCACCAGTTTGGTTTTTTTAATCTCTATCACAGGATGTTCAAGTCAGAACAGTGGCTGACAAGGAAATGGCTATTTCAGGATTAAAGATGGCCAGAGATAAGTGGTAATTAGGCTCTGGGCCTACAAATATCCAGACTCTCTACAATCATTTAATCAGCCTTGCAGAGGAAAGAGCAGTTTGAAGACCCAGGGTTTTTCTGGAAACTTCCATTAACATGTATGAGTGTATTTCCTGCATGTGTGTAAGGGCACCTGTGTTGTGCAATGCCCACAGAGATTGGAAGAGGGGGTCAGATCCTCTGGAACTGTGAGTTATGAAAAGTTTGTGTAGCTGCCATGTAGGTGTGAGTGGAAAATGACCAGGTCCTCGGTAAGAGCACCAGATTCCCGTAACTGCTGGCACTCTACAACGTCATATATGTTTTTATCCTAAATCTCATTGTTTTTTTTTTAATTTTTTCTTAATTTTATTTAGTCTGTATGTGTATGAATTGTACTGTCTGCATGCAGTCCTGTGGCACCCGTGTCGTGAATGCCGCGGAGGTCAGAAATGGGTGTCGGTTTTTCCCCTGGAACTGGAAAGTTCTCTGGAATTGGAGTTTCAGCGGTTTTCGGCCACCATGTGAGTGCTGGGATCGAACCCGGGTTCTCCGCTGTTAATAAGAGCAGTTGGCGCCTCATACCGCTAGGGCCCCATCTCTCCAGCCCTCCTAACTCTCTTAACTGATTTTCTGCCTCTGTTTTGAGTTAGCTTGAGACCACACAGGTTCTTAGGGAGAGCCATCCAGCCTCTGTACTAGTGAGCTTCTTAGTGCCCTTGAGATTTTGGACCCATTTATTATTGTGTTTTAATTTGACCCAGGCTATAAAGATAGAAGCAGCCAGGAATTTGGGTGGCTTTCAGAAGTCTTTCTGCTGGCTCCTTAGGATGTCGGGGACTGCTGAACCTCAGGTGCATGGGGCATGCCTGCAACCCAACACAGAACGTAAACACCTAGAAGCTTGTAGGAGTTGACAGCATAGTATGGGAATGGAACTTTGTGTGTGGCTTGAAGCGAGAAATTGTAAGACCTGTCCCAGGGGAAGATCTCATTATCTGATATCTCGGTGGCTCACAGTTATCTGTAGCGCCGGAGATTCTGATATTAACAATGATTTCTTGCCCTCACCCTATCTCTGCAAAGTCCCAAGCCCCTTCCCTTGAGGCATTGAGCAGAATGTCACACAACCTCTAGTTACCTGTGTTGCACAAACCAGAGTTGTGCAGCACCCCCCATTAGAACCGAGGTGGCTCCACCCCTCCCTTCTGCCTTCTCCCCACTTCCTTGCCCAAAGGACGGTAGTCTTGAATATATAGACATCACTGACAGTAAATAAACGGAGTTCTTATCCTCCCCTGTTCTCCACGAGTGTGTGTGAGTCTGCTTATTCTTCCGACGGGTGTTCTCTGGTGGTATTTCCTCCCCCCTTCTTGTGGGAGCACAGCCCAGAGACTGCTGGCCTATAGGCAGGAGGCAAGTCCTGGAGCTGAGCCAAGAAGGGAAGGACAGCTTGTAGAAGGTAGTCACACGTGACTCAAAGACACCACACCCGACAGCATAAGGCCTGGCAAACACCATTCCGATGGCCTGTGAGCCTAAACAGTGTTCAGTAACAGGCTGAGTTGAGCTGGGCTGGGCCTGAGAAATGGAAATAAGCTACTGAAAGATCCTCGATCAGAGACAAAGGAACAGGCAGAGATACAGGTTGTCTGTGCTTAGCAAATTCTGGAATTTCCAAGTCAACATCTCCAATCTCGACTCCCCTCTAAAATTTACAGCTCTGTCTGACCTTCCTGTTGGGAAGTCAGAGTCACCGTGCCTGCAGCGACTGTTCCCACCTTCTCCCTGCATTCCATGTTTTTTCTCACCACTGTGACAAACACTTGACAAAAACAAGTCGAAGGAGGGAGGGCTGATTTGTGCTCACAGCTCAGAGGACGGTCCTTCATGGTGAGAAGGCACAACCATGGGGGGGATGTATTGAGACCGCACTGCAATGTTTACAGCTTGGTCTCTGGAATGCCCGAGAGGTTTTACCAAAGGACTAAAACCAATAAGAAATATAGGTTCTCCTTGAGTCAGCAAAGGACTCCCCCGTCGCACCAGCTACACCTCACCTGCCGGAAAGACTGTGCAGCAGAGGCAGCCATGTGCCTGTATACTATCCCAACTATTGGGCTATTGGCTCTCTCCTTGGAGAATAACCCATGAGCTGATGCAACAAAGCCAATCCTCTACGGGTTAGGAGATGTTAAAGCCACAGTAAGACCCTGTCATCATATTATCAGGGGGTAAAAATTAATTCATGGATTGACATATCATCCACAAATATTGTCTATACCAAATAACCTACATAAATATTAGTGCTGCTTTAAATACCTATATAATCTAATTGCTTGTGCTTCATTAGTAGGATCGAAAGGTTACTGCCTGAACAAACTGTCAGCCCATGAAAGGAAACAGCCAGAATTGACCAGAATCCAGTCAACAGCTCCGAGAGAGAGGACAGTTTACTTCTCATCCCACCTGGCCCTTTTCTAAGCCTAGGGACAATCTGCGGAAGAGGGGGCGTGGTAGAATGTAAGGCTGCGATTGGGGTGAACGGTAAACTACAGCGATGTAGTTGGACACTCATTTTGATCAATTGATTGAACAACAACTGTCACCCCCCCACTGCTGAATGGTGGGCTGTGGGGGTTTGGGCAACAACAGTCTGTGGATTGGTTTTGCATGAAGGAGCTTTACTCATGGATTATCATTATTAGCTAAAAAGAAAAAAAAAAACTAAAGATAGAAGATGCGGAACAGTTATGGAGAATACATGATATATGGATGGGGTGGGGGTGGGGGGAAGGGAAAGGGAATATGCCTGATCTTGAATTGGAAAATGATGTATGAAATGCACAAACCATCAATAAAAATTAAATTAAAAAAAAAGATTTTTAGATCTACTGACTAGACTCTACTTGATGAAATTGCACAAAAGGACATCTGGTTTCAAAAGATTGAAAGGATGGGACTTAAGATGGATAATGTACTGCATGAGTTCTGATGGAGGATTGGGGACATGAGGGGTCCTAATTTGAATGAGAGTGATTGTAATGTATAAAAGCACAATAAAAAAGTTTAATAAAATAAAACTCAAAAAAAGTTTTTTTCAACTTACCTTAAAATCATCTAAAGTCATATAAGTAATATGTACCTTTTCTCATGAAAGGTAGTGTTTGAATCAGCAACTGACTTTTAAAAAGTTCTTTGTTGGGGCTTGAGAGATGGCTCAGTGGATAAAGCATCAGCTATCTTGTACCTGGGTTTGATTCCGCGTACCCACATTGCAGCTACAACTGCCCTGTGGTGTTTTCATGAGTGTCCCCCATAGGCTGTAAGTATTCGACATTTGTCTCCAGTTGGTGGCGCTGTTTTTGGAGGTCTTAGAAGGTGTGGCCATGCTGGGGAAGTGTGTCAATGGGGCAGGCTTAGTGAGTTTTAACAAGCTCTGTGGTCTACAGTTGCCCTCTCTGTTTCCTGTACTCTTTGTGAGATGTGACCATCAGTTTGCCTGCTCCGATCCAGCAGCGCCACGCCTCCTGCCACAATGACTCTAATTCCCTGGACCGCCAATCGTAAGCTCAAATAAACTCTTCCTTTTATAGTTCCTTGGTCATGGTGCTCTGTCACAGCAACAGAAAACTGACTAATACAGTTATTTTTACCAGAGAGTGGGCGGTTGGCTGTGAAGAAACTGACCATGTGTATGTTTGGAGAGTGTGGACGACTTTGGAACTTTGGGCTGGAAGGCTGTTGATATTGTAACGAGCTTAATGGCCATTCTATTGGAGGCCTGGAAGAAAGTATGGCTGCAAAAGTGTGTTCCTAGGGAAAATAAAGACTTAGGCAGCACCGGGGTATTTTGATAGTCTGGCAGCAGTTTGCCCACAGCCCAAATGTTTGCCTGATGCTAAGTTGAAAAGCATGGACTGATGTCTTTGGCAGAGATATTTCAAGACAAGCCTAATGTACAAATGTGGCGTGGCTTTTTAATGGTGAAATTATAGCAGATTACAATGAAAAAGAGCAGATGGGCAGAAAGAGAATGCGAAATATACAGTTTGGATCTGAAAACTGCACTAGGAAATTAAAGGTGGGCCAAGGCATGTGAAGGAGAAGGCTTCCTTTATAAGGGATTAAAGCATTAAGGAGAGGCTGAGATTTACAAGTAAACAAAGAATCAGTACCTTCAGGGCAAGCCACACCCAGCTAATCCTCCAGCAAGTCCAGGCAGAGAAAAATACATGTGGTTAAAATGAGAGTCCATCCCGAACTTGCAGCAAAACTCAGCAATTCATTCACGTGGTGCTGGCTTTAGAGGCATGAGTTGCAAGAGTGAAGGGGTCATCAGTTCTTCCTCACGGTTTCAGAGAGCTGCCAAGTGTCAGGCAAGCGCAGCAGGGGTGTCCTGCTAAAGTAGGCTCTGAGGGCAATTGGAAACTGTGAATGTGAAGCCTGGTTGGCACGGAGACCCCAAGCAAAGACTTTCGAGATGCCAGACCTGTGAGATATTTCCCGAATGCTGGGATTAAATGCGTGAGCCCCCACTCCCGGCACTAAAGACTGTTCTTAGCCACTGTGTGGATGCTGGAAATGGAACCCGGGTCCTCTGCAGGAGCGGTCAGCGCTCCTAACCGCTGAGCCACCTCTTCAGCCCCGATTTCTGCAGTTTTCACACACTAGAGTGTGATGGATTTAGAGCTGCTCTTCTGTCCCCTGTGCTCCCGCCCCATTTAATGAACTCTGATTTGTGTCCCCAAATGTCCTCCACTGTGTGTCTATTCCCTGGGCTCACGGAGTCCCAGTCCTGTAAGACTCTGCTGCTTCCCTTCCCAGCCGCCATCAGTTGGCCAATGTTCCTTAGGTTGGGTTGGAATTTCTTATCCACTTCCTGAAGTCTTTGCTGGGATTTTGTCTGGTTTGAGCTTGGATAGGACCTGTGTGGGCTGTCACCACTGAGGTAAATGACATGAGTAAATGATCAGTTGTCTGGAAGACTCTGTTTCCTTGTGCTCATCCATCCCCTCTGGATTTTCTTTCTTCTTTCTTTCTTTTTTGTTAATAAAAATAATCTCACAGCATTTGTTGTCACCTAGTAATAAATGGACTACATGTATTAGTCAGTTTTCTGTTGCTGTGATAAAGCACCATGACCAAGGAACTTATAAAAGGAAGAGTTTATTTGAGCTTACGATTGGCGGTTCCAGGGAATTAGAGTCCATTGTGGCAGGAGGTGTGGCGGCTGGATCTGGAGCAGCAAACCGAGGGTCACATCTCACAAAGAGCACAGGAAACAGAGAGGGAGCAACTGTCGACCACAACGCTTGTTAAGCTCACTAAGCCTGCCCCCAGTGACACACTTCCTGCAGCATGGCCGTCACACACCCCAAGACCTCCAAAAACAGCACCACCAACTGGAGACAAACGTCTGAATACCTAGAGCCTATGGGGGACACACATTCAAACCACCATACTACATAATAATAACAAGAGACAAATGCTACATTTAATTTTTTTAATTCACTAAAGGAAAAATCCACCTAAGATTTCTTTTTAACCAAGTTAATCAAGAGACCGAAAAAATGAAGGGGGTGTCTCAGAGTAATTTACTTTGATAAGGCTGTAATATAATACCTTATAGCTTTTATTGTCGTTCTCCAGTTAGAGTTATGTGAACTGGACATGTGCTTACCAGCATCTGTCCAGCAGCACGCATATGACTTATTTCTTGAATAATAATGATACCACCATATAAGTGATATATGAGTGAGTATATTAAAATAGAATCAGGAAAACTAGGCCCGAGAACTTTCCAGACACAGCAGATTGAGTAAAGGGTGTAACTCCATCACTGGACTCTACAAACAGATAAACTAGTACAGGTGTGCCGGGGGAGAGAGGAGAGCATCAGGAGACTGACAGGCTCTCTGCTAGTCCACCTGTCTGCCTGTCTGGTCCTGCTGTCTAGCCATCTACCAATTTATCTGGACCCAACACTGCCCCTTAAGCTCTGCAACCGGATTCAACTCTATAGCTCTGAAACCAAACACTACAACAGAGCCTCTCCGGGGACCTCAAGATGTACCTCCAGGTATATCTCATCCACACTGTCATTATATTAATTATTATTTTATTATTATTATCGCCAACTTGACACAGTGAAGAGAGAGTCTTAACAGCGATTTTGCAGATCATGTTGGCTGTGGTCATGTCTGTGATGAATTGTCTTTGATTGTATATTGATGTGGAGGGCTCATCACACTGTGGACTATGCAACTCCTGGGTCAGAGAAGAAAGTTGGCTGAGCACAAGCTAGGAGGAACAGGCCAGTAAGCAGCCTTTCTCCATGGCTTCCGCTCCAGGTTTCTGCCTTGAGTTCCTGCCCTCACATCTCTCAAGGACTGACTGTGACCTAGAAGTGTAAGCCAACAAAACCCCTTCACTCTCGAGTTCCCTTTGGTCAGTGTTTGATCATAGCAACAGAAAGCAAGCTAGAATACCCACGCTCCTTTGCTTTTCCATCACTTTCCCCAGCTCTGGCCCTCAAGCCTTTTGGATGCCCCGTGGTCTTTAACCTTTTATAGTCACTGTGTAACCTACACAGGGAAAGCAGGAGTGTTTGGCAAATTGTTGCCAATGAAACCACCTTACCTTGTGAATTTGTTAATCAATAAATTTCCGACATTGCAGAGAGATACAAACATATCCACATGCTTCTGACATGGTGCAGCCATGACAGATTATAGTCCTCCAAAATGTATGTTGAAATTCTAACTCCTGTACTAATGAATGCAATCTTGTTTAGACAAAGTTTGCCAGTGTGTGAGGTCTAGGGAGATAGCCTGGGGGATAAGAAAGCTTGCTTTATATAAAAGCAAGGTGTTTATTGGCCATTTGCCTTTTCTCTTTTGAAAAGTGTTCACTAGCTTTTTCACTGATTGGATTATTTCATTTCTTTTTTTAATTTTAAAATTTATTTTTACTTTCTGTCTATGAGTGTTTTGCTTGTCTGTATGTAAGTACCCCAGTGTTAAGAAGTTCCAGTGGAGGCCAGAAGAGGGCAGCATCGGATCCCCTGCAGTTAAGGACAGTTGTTAGCTGCCACGTGGGTGCGGGAAGTTGAACCTGGGTCCTCTGCAAGAGCAGCCAGTGCTCTTAATTGCTGAGCCATCTCTCTAGCTCTAGGGTTATTTGATTTCTTAACATTTATTTGTGTTCTTATATTCCAGATATCAATCTTCTGTCAAATGCGTAATTAGTAAAGATTTTTTCTCATTCTGTAGTCTGCCTCTTCACTTAACTGTTTCATTTACTGTGCAGAAACTTTTTTTAATTTCATGCAATCCCATTTGACAATCGTTGGCACAATTTCCTGGGCAATTGGCGTCCTCAGAAAGTCCGTGTCTATGCTGACCTTGAAGTGTTTCCCCTGTTTTTTTTCCTCTAACAATTTTAGAGTTTCAGGTCTTATATTAAGGTCTTTGGTCTATTTGGAACTGATTTTTGTGCAGGATGAGAGAGAAGGATCTAGTTTCATTCTCCTGCATGTGAACCTCTAGTTTCCCTAGCACCAATTTGTTGACAAGTCTGGCTTTTCTCCAATATATATTTTGAAATCTTCTTCAAAAATGAGGTGGCTGTAGCTGCATAAATTTAATGTCCGAGTCCTCTATTCTGTCCTACAGATCTCTGGATCTGATTTGCTCCAGTATTACAATGCTTATGTTACTATGGCTACAGGTTTGTTGTATATATCTTTTATTATGTTGAGATATGTTTCTTTTATTATTAGTTTCTTCAGGGATTTTATCATACAGGAATGTTGGGTTTATCAAAAGTCTTTTCTGCATCAATAGAGGTAAGCAGGGGCCTTCTATCCTTGAGCCTGGTAATGTGATGTATTATTTACATTTATTGGTTTGCATATGTTCAACCAGTCTTGCATCCTTAGAATGAAGCCAACTTACTCATAGTGAATGATCTTTTTGATGTGTTTTTGACTTTGGTTTGCAAGTGTTTTATTGAGAATGTTTGAATCTATTTTCACCAGAGAGAGATCAGCCTATAATTTTTTGTATGTCTTTTAATGATTTTGTTTTTAAGGTAATACTGGTTTCATAAAAGACTTTGGTAGTATTTCCAAATACTTTGTGTCAGTTGGAGGAACAGCGAAAGGTCTGCTAGGCTATAGCAGGGGATCTGGCTAGACCCTCAATCTTCCCCTCTCCTCTCTTCATATTCTCTTTATACTCTACACATGCTCAATGGCTCCATATTTTTTTGTCTTTTTGAGACAGGGTCTTCCTATAGCCCCAGCTGGCCTGGAACTCACAGAGATCCGCCTGCTTCTGCCTCCTGAGTGCTGTCTCCTGAGTGCTGGGATTAAAGGCATGCACCACCATGACTGTCTTAAAGACGGTTCTTAGCTGCCATGTGGGTGCTGAGAATTGAACCTGGGTCCTCTGCAAGAACAGTTGATGCTCTTACCACTGAGCCATCTCTCCAGCCCCTCCATTTCTTATATACCTATGTAATTTCCCAAATCCCAAACATTTCTGTTGTCTGTTATAAGCTTAGTCTTCAATAGTGTTCTCTGGGGTCTGGAGAAGTGGTTAAGCAGGCAAGAGTGGTTACTACTCTTCCAGAGGCCTGGAGTTCTAGTCCCAACACCCACACTGGGCAGCTCACAACCACCCATAACTCCAGAGGATACAGGAATCTGATGCCACTGATCTTCACAGGCACCAACACCGACACTCACATGCAGAAACACATAAAGACATATAATTAAAAATAAAATAAGTTTTTAAAAAGAAAGACATGAAAATTGTGTTATGACTTAACAAATGCTCTTGCAGAGGACCCGGGTTCGATCCCCAGCATCCACATGGCGGCTGAGAACCGTCTGTAACTCCAATTCCAGGAGAACTCCAGTTCCAAGGGAATCCGAGACCTTCTTCTGACCTCCGCGGCATTGCACGACACAGGTGCACAGGCCTACATGCAGACAGTACATTCATACACATAAAAAAATAAATAAATATCCTAGCACTTGGGAGGCAAAGGCAGGCGGATCTTTGTGAGTTCAAGGCCAGCCTGGTCTACAGAGTGAGTTCCCGGACAGCTGGGACTACAGGGAGACCCTGTCTCAAAAAGACCAATAAATAAATAAATAAATAAATACATTTGAAAGTTAATTGTGTCATCTGCCCAATAAAATGCAAAGTCGGACTTTTTTTTAAAGTGTCCATACAGTAAATTCTTACAAAATTTAAGTTTATTTGGGTCAATAAACTTCATTTTAGCTGATGTTTCATCTAAGTTATTCTTTTTTTTTTTATTTTATTTATTTTTGTATGTGTATGAATGTACTGTCTGCATGTAGGTTTGGGCACCCGTGTCGTGCAATGCCGCAGAGGTCAGAAGAGGGTCTCGGATTCCCCTGGAACTGGAGTTCTCCTGGAATTGGAGTTACAGACGGTTCTCAGCCACCATGTGGGTGCTGGGGATCGAACCCGGGTCCTCTGCAAGAGCGGTCGGTGCTCTTAACTGCTAGGCTATCTCTCCAGCCCCCTCATCTAAGTTATTCTTTTGCTCAACAATAAAGATTATGAAAGAGTTTGGTTTTAATTATTTTAGTCTTTTTAAAATTTATTTAGTCTTTTTTTACCCTTCTCTTTACTATTTTTTTAACTTTTTAATACTTATTTATTTGTGTGTGCTTTTGTTTGTTGGCACATGTATGCATGTGGAGGTCAGAAAACAACTTTTGGGAGTCGATTCTCTCCTTTCACACATGTGGGTTCTGGGAACCCGACTCAAGTTGCCAGGCTTGGTGAAAGTGCCTTTCCCAGTTGAAACATCTTGAGTACCCTTATTTTATTTCTTTTTTATTTCACAAGTGAGTTTAAATTCTTGATGAAGGCAGAGAATGTGTGAACCCATTTAACTTTATTTTTATCTTCACTACTAATGACTTATCTGCTGCTCATACATTGAAAGAAAAACCTTTTCCTACAAAGACCAAACAATGTTAATTTATATATCCTCAAATTGTACAGTAGGCACATATGGCCTTTAGCTGTCCAAATCTTTTCCCGTTCTTCTATTCATCTAGAGAGATGGCTCAGTGGTTAAGAGCACTGGCTGTTCTTACAGAAAACCTGGGTTTGAATCTCAGCACCCACATGGCAGCAAACAACCATCTGTAACTCCAGTTCTAAGAGATCTGACACCCTCTTCTTTCCTCTGTGGGCACTGCAGGACACAGGTACATTTACATACATGCAGGCAATACATTCATAGACAAACAATAAAAATAAATTAATTAGTGGTGATGCAGGCCTTTAATCCTAGCACTCGTGAGACAGAGGCCAGTGGATCTCTGTGAGTTAAAGGCCAGCCTGGTCTACAGAGTGAGTTCCAGGCCAGCTGGAGCTACAGGGAGACCCTGTCTCAAAAAAAAACAACAACAAACTTAATTAATTAATTCATTAATTCATTAGTTAATAATAGAAATAAAAGCATCCAGAATTTTCTTGGGGAACAATCCAATAAAAACTGAGATAATGATCTCCTCTGGTTAAGTGTGAGCACAGCCATCAGTTCCCTGGTTAAGACTTGTCCTAGACTCTTCTAATCAAAAGGAATCTCAGGCCAAGCATGGTGGCGCACACCTTTAATCCTAGCACTTGGGAGGCAGAGGCAGGTGGATCTCTGTGAGTTCAAGGCCAGCCTGGTCTACAGAGTGAGTTCCAGGACAGCCAGAGCTACAGGGGCAAGTTTGCCCATTCTCAAAAAAAAAAAACAAAAAAAAACACAAAAAAAAAAAAAAAAAAAAAAAAAAAAAAAAAAAATAAAAAAAAAAAAAAAACAAAAAAAAAAAAAAAAAAAAAAAAAAAAAAAAAAAAAAAAAAAAAAAAAAAAAAAAAAAAAAAAAAAAAAAACAAAAAAAAAAAAAAAAAAAAAAAAAAGAAAAAAAAAAAGAAAAGAAAAGAACAGGAAAGAAAGGTACATCTTTTTTTCAGGGGGCTTCTCTGAGCACGTTCTGTTCCCAACCACATAACATCCTTGATCCCTGACGATATTAATATACAGCCAACACTGGATACTGGCATCACCATGCGACGGCCCCTAAAAGGAAAAAAAAAAAAAAAGGGAAAAAATGTCCAGTGAATAATCAAAGAAATTATTTCAGGGGGTTCTAGCGTCATTGAGGGGCACTTGGAAGCAAAGGGCCTGGGCATGCTTGCCTCATTTATAGTTAGCCACAAGTTCACTTGAAAATTCCAGTTAAAAACCCTAAAACCCAACGGGCGAGGTTGAATTTTAAATTCCTGCCCAGGGATCCTAATAAATTAAAAGTTATTAATAAATAAAATAAAGTTATTTTTTTTGTTCATTTGTGAATTGTGCAATTGTGTTAGTCTCTTACATGTAACTATTGTGTTTGTGTTGTGAATCCACTGGGAGGAGGAATGTTTCCTAGGGGACGGTAAGCTTTCTACCAGCGGGGCCGGCAGGGAAGAGGATGGTTTCATTTGTTACCGAGGGCTGCTGGTTGAAACCCCAGGTTCCTGTCGGCTTAGCAAGGGGCTCTTTGTGGGCTTTTTATTGGGCTGCATGCTCTGGGGAATGTTGCAAACAGTGACTGCCCACGCCAGGCTTGCACCCTCTTAGTAATTATAATAAGATTTGGCCCCAGGTCAGGAATCCACTTGGAGAGGAACGCAGCATCAGGAGGAAGGCAGGTGAACACAGGACACCCGCATTACCATCCATTACCACTACCGCCATTAATTATGGTAAAAAACGGCACCTTCCACAGAGCCCGCAGCTGAGGATTTTCAACACGGGCTCACAATTGACTGTCTCGATTGCTTGGTTTTGTTTGGAAGAAGGGTTACCGGGAAAGGCTCTGAACAAGGCAGGTGGCCCTAACTTGGATGAGGTAGGTTTTTCAGGGAGGCAGGGGTTCCTTGCGGGGGCGGGTCTTGTTATCCTAGGGTCTCTACTGTCTTGCTTTCCGCCTTCCTTCATTGCCGCACCAGTGGAACCAACTGCAGCTCCACCATGCATGCCTTCCCCGCTGCGATGGACCCTACCCTCTGCGACTGTGAACAAAATAAATCCTTGCTCCTTCACACAGTTTCTGTCAGGTATTTGGTCTCGTCAATACAAAAGTGACTAATACACTTGTCTAGAAGGGGCCGATCAGTCCAATAATTGATTCTGGCCAGTCATAGCTACCAGGGGGCCACTGAATGGAAAAGGGGGGGGGGGGAACAATTACCACTCAACAAAGAAAATAATTTTGAACACCATTTTGCAGAATGCCCAAACCTGACTTTCTTTCCTCTTCTTGATTTTTCAGTTCATTTCAAATTGTCTATTTGTTCTTCCTTTTTTCCAGACATGAATTTGCCTCTCACAAAAAGCAATCCGATGAGACGAGGTTGCGTTCTCAAATTTTTATTTTAAATTCTTCCCCATGTGTCTTCCGGGAGGGTCGTTCGTTCACAATAGTCCTTTGAAAAATAATAGAAAAATTATGAGGTGTTCACAGCTAAAATTCTAAAATTTTCTTTCTAAATAATATCAGACAGCCACATTTTTTTTTTACATTGAGTATGTCATTTGCAGTCTTGGTAACAACTGTCACTGAAAAGCAGGTGTTGTCACAGAGAAGTCTCTTTTCTCACACTGTCACAGAATATATTTAGTGGCTCAGATAGAAAGAAAGATGACATCTTTAACTGTTTTAAATGCTGGAGTGTTTGAAAGCAAGCTCTTTAATAGCATCGTTCGCATCATCAACAATGATGAAGTTTTTAGCAGCATTTCCTGAAAGCAAAACACTTTGTTATGTGGGACAAAAAAAGAAAAGTGTCCAATCTTGGTCTGATACTTGAGGGGTTTTTTTTTTTTTGGGGGGGGGCACAGGCTGTTTTTGGTCTGGCTGACCAAAAAAAAAAAAAAAAACAGGCTTGCTTATGTCCTGCCCATATCTCAACTTAGCTGTCTTGCTTACTAGCTGTCTAGCTTTCTCTAATTCTTAAAGTTCTTTATCTTCAAAATGGGGGGGATGGGAAAACAAAGGGGCTGGAGAGATGGGCCTATCAGTTTAAAGGAACCCGACCACTCCTTGGCAGTAGGAAAACCCAGGGTCAACCCCCGGCACCCCACATGGCAGGGCTGAGAACCATCTTTAACTCCAAAGTTCAGGGGAATCCGACACCCCCTCTTCTGACCTTCCAGGGGATTGCCACGGACATGGGTTTCAACAAACCCACATGCAGGGACAGTAACATTCATAACAACATAAAAAAATAAATTAAGGGGCTGGAGAAATATGGCCGGCCTTAGCGTGTGTTTTTTTTAGTTTTGTTTTAAGAGCAATCAACTGCTCTTTGCAGAGGACTGGGTTCGATCCCCAAAGCACCCCCACCCCATTTGCGGCCTCTAAGAAAACCGTCTGTAACTCCAATTCCAGGAGAACTCCAGTTCCGGGGCATTCCAAGGACCACCATCTTCATGACCGCCCGCGCATTTGCACGACACGGGGTGACAACCAGGACCTACATGCAACAGTTCACTATGCACATACAGGAAAATAAATAAAAAATTTTTAAAAAAAAAAAAAAAAAAAATAAAATTAAATATAAATAAATATAAAAAAAAAAAACCATGGGGGCAGGCAAGTAGTAAAGAATAAGAATAAGCCCAGATCCCTGGTAGGGGGCTGGCTCTTTGAACACAACACACAAACAAACACAACCAACATACCAACACAATTTTAAGTATCTTCTTCTCTCTCTCTCTTCTCTCTCTCTCTCTTCCTCTCTCTTTTTTTTTTTTTCTTTCTTTCATTTTTTTCTCTTCTGTTTTCTCTCTTCCCTTTTTTCCTTTTTTTTTTCCCCCCCACAGTGGAGCAAGGGGGATTTCCACGCTCTGCTCTGGTTCTCACTTTTCTACCCCTCACGTTCCTCCCACTCCGGCAGGCCCTTTTGGGGAACAAGGCTTAGTTTCAAGGGAATCCGTTGCCAGCCCAGCCCTTTCCACCCCTATGTTTTTCTGATTTATCATTCCCACGTCTCCGTTACCATGTCTTGCTCCACCAGGGGCCAAGGCCTTAACCTCATTCCTTGTTCCCTAGTTCGCCATTGTAAGAGAGAAGGAATTGCTTGTTCTGGGCTGCTAGGAAATACTGGTTGGTTTGGTGAAGCTGCGGAGGTTGGAAGATTTTTTCTAGCCACCCCAAGGCGGGAAAGGACAACAAAGGAAGGTCCAGATAAAGGAAAGAATTTTATTACCTATTGACATGAACATAAGAAACAAAATGTGGAGCAGAGCCAAACCCAACAAAAAACAAAACCCTTTGTAATGGAAAATGAGGGGAGGTAGGGAAGTTCAGAGGAAATGTGCTCTCACATTAGGGGGGGCTGGGGCCATCCTGAACCTCATACAGGAAGGGCCTGCGGGTTTGCCCTTGGGCAGGTGGCATTCAGCTTTCATTATTTAAAGATGGCCAAAGGGCAAGGGGCCCGGGGGTGGAAGGAATACGTGGCTTAGGTTTAAGAGCACCGACCGCTCTTGCAGGCAGGACCCGGGTTCGATCCCCAGCACCACATTGCTGAGAAGGAGAAACGTCTCGTTGTCTTAACTCCAATTCCAGCGAGGAAAACTTCCAGTTCCAGGGGAATTCCGAAGACCCTCTTTCTGACCTTCTCGCGGGCATTTTGGCACGACCCAAGGGGTTGACAACACAAGGACCTGCATGCAGAACCCATTACATTCATACACATTACAAAAAATAAAACAATAAAAAAAAAAAAAAAAAAAAATAAAATAAAAAAAATAAAAAAATAAAAAAAAAAAAAAAAAATTAAAAAAAAAAAAAAAGGAAGCCAAAGGGACCGTAGACGTCGAGTAAGTTGATCAATTATGATTCTAATCCCAGGAATTAATCACTAAAAGAACTTCTTAGATTAATAGCAAATACCATGAGCCAGTGGGTTGGGCTCCATTGTCTGTCTTTAGTTAAGTGTCAGCATTTTTAAAGCAAGAGGCGGGGGGGGAGATTTCTTTGAAAGTTTGAGTGCAGCCTTGTATACATAGCAAATTCTTTTTTTTTTATTTTTAAACCTTTTGAGACAGGGGGTCTTCCCTTTCGTCCCAGCTGACCTTGGAGCTTGCTATGTATTGACCAGGGCTGGCCTTGAAATCACAGATATCCCACTGGCTTCTTGCCTCCAGGGAGGGACTGGGGAATTAAGGCGAAACACCAACCTCCCAACCCGCCATACTAACAAAATTCTGTTTTTTTTTTTTTTTTTTTTTTGGGTATTTTCGAGACAGGGTTTCCCTGTAGCCCCAGCTGTCCTGGAACTTGCTCTGTAGACCAGGCTGACTTTGAACTCACAGAGATACGCCTGTCTCTGACTCCTGAATGCAAGGATTAAAGGCGTGCGCCACCACGTCCGGCTCATACTAGCAAATTCTAAGCCAGGCAGAGATCCATAGTGAGATCCTGTCTCAGAAAAGAAAGAGGGCCCAGGGCAATGGCTCAGCAAGTAAGAGCACCTGCTGCTTCTGCAGAGGACTTGGGTTCAGATCACAGCACCCACATGGTAGCTAACTGTAGGAAGCTTTTCTTTTTATGCCCAGCAGGCACCACCTGGCCCTGCTAATGGGGATGGGGACACAGTACCCACTTTGCGGACACTGTGGGGAGCTGGCCCCCGGATGCAGAGACCAGCCGGCTACTTCCTGTAGCCCAACCTAAGTGGTAACTCCAACTTAGTCTCTTAGCCTGGACCCACGAGACACGTGTTCCACTCTTGGCCGTGACTTCCCTCCTGCCCAGACCTGGGACAGGAATTTCACTCACAACACCAGCTACCCAGGTTGGTGGTCCGCAAAGGTAACCTTTTTCCAACCAACTGGCCACCTGAACGAAATTCAGGCCTACCTTAGCCTGTATGCATGCAATAATTAATAAAAATATCGGCCGGGAACTCTGTGATGACGTTACTACGGAATTCAAATTTACTCGATGCCGCAGCTTGCTTTTATAAACCAAATGACGTCAGTTCCCAGGACCAATCATGAGCCCCCCCCAACTCCGGGCCACTGCACACCTTGCTCCACCCAGCATAGGGCACCTAGGCCATGCTGCTTGCTCCTCCCTGGAGCGGAGCCAGACTCTTGGCCATGCAGTGCCCTGAGGCATACCAGCTGGACAGCTAGCCTGCAATTCAAAGTAGATTTCCCTACAGCTAACAACAATGTGTATGTAACTTCATTTCCAGGGGATCTGACATCTTCTGGTCTCTGTGGGCATTGTACTTACTACATACGTGCAGGCAAAACATCCATACACATAAACTAAAAATAAATAAAAATGAAACAGGGACTGGAGTGATGGCTCAGCAGTTAGCACGAGCTCCTCTTGCAGAGAACCCGGGTTCAGTTCCCAAGTACCCACCTGGCAACTAGCAGTCTACTGTCTAGCTCCAACTTCTCAAATGTGAAGGCCTCAGTTTCGGGAGACAAGTGTTGTGGGTAGGAACTGGGGACTGGGGCAGCATCGGCATCTTCAACTAAAAGGGCAGATTATTATGATACTATGGCGACAATGAAGAACAGGTTTCTAAGAACAGTAAGCAGGAAGCCGGGATTCATTGCCAAGGAGAAGTGGTTGCATTTTCCCTGTGACTTTATCCCCCAAACTTCCTGCAGGGTCTGGTTTTGTGTTTTCAAGTAAATGAGATTACAACGGAGCAGCCAGCTTGGAAACTAAAAGGTAAACTAAAGTTCAACAACCCCAGGAATTGCTGACTATGGGATCTGGGGACAGGAAGAGTAAGAGTGGACCCCCCCCCCCCCCAGCACTGGGAGTCTTGTGACACTACCGAGGGAGGAAAGGGAAGCAACAGGGCTGGAGAGGGGCTGGCTGTCCATTAGGAGGGAGGAGGAGGATGGGTTTTGGCTTCTGTAGTGAAGGTTCTGGTGACGGAGCCCTGGATATGATAGGTGCTGGTTTGAATTGGTGCATAAATGGAATTAGATGATGGAGGTGAACAAATCTCCCAGAGGAAAACACAAAGAGCAGGAAGAAGCTGAAGCCTCCTGTCATTTCCATCTGGAACGTCCCTCAAAGGCCCATGTGTTAAAGGCCCAGTGTCCTACTTAGTGAGAGGTGGTAGGAGCTTTAGGAATTGGGGGGGTGGGGTGGGAGGGGGTCATTAGGAATATGGTGGTGGGGCCTTGCCTCTGCCTTTCTTTCACTTCTTGGCCAAAAGGTGCAAATGTTTGCTCCACCACACCCTTTAGCCAGATATGCTGCTCACCACAGGCCCAAGCAATGGGACCAATGTCCAAGACAGTGAGACAAATTTTTTTGAGAAAGAGAAGGTCTCCCTACAGCTCCAGCTAGCCTGGAACTCACAGTATACACCAGGCTGGACTTGATCTCACAGAGATCCACCTGCTTTTGCCTCCCAAGTGCTTAGATCACTACACTTGTTTCTTTTTTATTTCTAAAAATAATGTATCTCAAGTATTTATATTTGTTAAACAGAAAATGAATAACATAGGATCAGGCATGAAAGAAAAGTCATACAAGAAACAAGAAAGTTTCCAGGATGCACTATCACCAACTCCGCCTTAACTTCACTAAGAGGGAGACTAAGTCCAAAGGAAAGCAGCTCATTCAGAATGTTCAAGACTTGAGAAACTGCCACCTCCTTCCATTGTGAGGAAACAGAAGTGTACAGCCTCTGCTTACACCATTCTAGAACCCTGGAGACTAGTTGCCTGCCATTGTTTGCTTCAAGAATGTGAATTACTACTTCGTGCTTAAGTATCCACCTAATATACTTCAAAGTCTCCTTCAGTCTGTGCAGCTGAAAAAAAGAAAGAAGAGAAACAAACATGTACGGTATCAATTCCTGAAGCTACGCTTTGATTTCTGAGAAATGAAAAGAGCTGAGTGAGAGAACAGCTGCGAGGCCCAGCCTCCCACTCTGTTCTCAGTCATGCGGACTGTGACCGGCTCAACTTTCTTTTAGTCAGAATCATTTCATTGCTGTTGCTGCTGGTGAAATGCTGTTTACTGGGGTCACTTACAGGAGCTTGTGTGATACAGAAGGGGAAGTGGCTGCATTTTCCTTGTGACTTTATCCTTCTGTGATACAGAAGCTCCTGTAAGTCCTACCCCATTATGGGCCATGACCTCACAAAAGCTTCATGACTGGAATCCCTGAAATCAAGATTCTTTATTTTTATCAAATACATTGTTGGATATTTTGGGCACTGTTTAAGTGCTGTCTAATTAAATTCTCAATGAATTAATAAAAACATTGAAAAAGGTTGAAATACTTAATCCATTCATTCCTTAAAATGAGCCAAGGGGGCGCTGGAGAGATGGCCTAGCGGTTAAGAGTGCCAACTGCTCTTGCAGAGGACCCGGGTTCGATCCCCAGCACCCACATGGCGGCCAAGAACCGTCTGTAACTCCAATTCCAGGAGAACTCCAGTTCCAGGGGAATCCGACACCCTCTTCTGACCTCCATGGCATTGCACGGCACTTGTGCACAGACCTACATGCAGACAGTACATTCATACACATATGAAATAAATAAATTTGGGGCTGGAGAGATAGCCTAGCGGTTAAGAGCACCGACGCTCTTGCAGAGGACCCGGGTTCGATCCCCAGCACCCACATGGCGGCTAAGAACCGTCTGTAACTCCAATTCCAGGAGAACTCCAGTTCCAGGGGAATCCGAGACCCTCTTCTGACCTCCGCGGCATTGCACGACACGGGTGCACAGACCTGCATGCAGACAGTACATTCATACACATA
>VZQC01012647.1:1173966-1198470 GCA_009823505.1 Rhizomys pruinosus
AAAAAAAAAAATTTAAAAGAAATAAATTTTTTTTAAAAAATTCTGAAAATGAGCCAAGGGGTAGGAAATGTTATTTCTCTGTTTCATAAATCAAATGGAGTCTCTGATAGGTAGGATCAGTGGATCTGATAGGTACTGATCAGTGGATCAGTGGATCAAGAATACCCTAGTACCCGAACCCGAGAAGCCAGTCTCCAGAGCACTGGATTTCACTGTTCCAGGAGAGCCATTTATGTACTTATTCACCTTGTTTTCTTTCTTTCTTTCTTTTTTTTTTTTTCTTAAGTTTTCAAGTAAAAGCAAGATACTTTGTGGGATGGTGAGATGGCAGGGTAAGAGCCTCTCCCTTCCTTGTGACTCAGAGTGCCATGGAACATGCCAGGGACATTTAAACCACTGCTTTCATTTTTAAAAGATTTATTATTTTATTGAGATAAGGTCTCCCTGTAGCCCCAGCTGTCCTGAAACTCACTATGTAGACCAGGTTGGCCTTGAACTCACAGAGAACCACCTGCCTCTGCCTCCTGAGTCTATTTTGAAAACTCTGTGTGTATGTGTGTGTATGTCTGTGTGTGTCTGTGTGTGTCTGTGTGTGTCTGTGTGCATGGTGTATGCACATGTATGTGTGCAGGTGCTGTACATGCCCACGTACCCATGTGCAGAAGCCAAATCCCCTGGAGCTGGAGTTCCAGGAGGTCACCCACAGGGTGCTGGGAACCCAACTCAGGTCCTCTGTAGAGTATTACCTGCTCCTAACTGCTGAGCCATCTCTCCAGGATGCATGCGTAAGAAGGCAAGATGTCAGCTCTGTGGAGATGTGCTAAAAGAAGTCAAATGAGGTTTCAGAAAGTGAGGTGCTTCTGTATAACTTCACAGTGTAAACAACTACCCTCAGAGCCTCACAGCCTGCATGGGACAGCCATCAGCACAGTCCCAACGTGAGAGAAGCAAACTCGGTTTATGTGATATGCTGGAGAATGGAGGGTTGGGGAGATGGCTCAGGAGGTGAGAAGCAGGAAGACCTGAGTTTGAAAAATCCTGGATCCAACTGTGCCTGTAACACTAGAGCTGTAGGATAGGGGGGCAGGGGGGACAGGGACCCCTGGGGCCTGCTGGCTCCCAGTCTAGCTCCAGGTTCAGTGAGACACCCTGTCTCTAGGGAATAAGACAGAGTGATAGAGCAGGATGTTTGATGGACTCCTCTGGCTTCTGCACATGGACATGGCCATGTGTACCACCTGCACACATATATGTGCATATACCACACCACACACACCACACACACTACACATGCACACATACACACACCACACACACCACACACACACCACACACACACACCACACACCACACACACACCACACCACACACACACACCACACACCACACACACCACACACACACCACACACCACACACACCACACACCACACATCACACACACCACACACCACACACACCACACACCACACATCACACACACCACACACCACACATCACACACACCACACACCACATACCACACACACACCACACACACCACACATACCACACACATACACCACACACCACACACAACACACACAACACACACACACCACACACCACACACATACACCACACAGCACACACACACACCACACAGCACACACACCACACACATAGCACACACACCACACACATAGCACACAGCACACACATAGCACACAGCACACATACATACCACATAGCACACGCACACACACACACACACACACACACACACACAAGAACAAGGCCTGAATCTGTTTGTCTCTGTATGTATAGGGGTTCTCTCTCTCTCTCTCTCTCTCTCTCTCTCTCTCTCTCTCTCTATGTGGGTCAAGTGTGATGACAGCTGGGCTGAGTGATTAAAAACAAGGACTTTCAACTCTCAGCAGAGAATAAAAAAAACAAGGACTTTGCACTTGAACATGTACCTTGGCATCCACTCTGTAGCCGCTTCATATGATTGCACACATCGTCACCCAGCAGACACGGGCTAGCGGGGTGCTTCCCTCACCGGGATATTTGAGCACTAGAGATAATGGCACAAAGAAATATTGAACAAGTGTTACTAATTATTAGGAAAGGATATGTATTTAAATATATTCTCAATTATGTGTGTGAGCTATGAATCGCGTCTTTTGGAGAAAAATACTCTTGTTTTCAATGTCTTTGGTGGCTGTGCTGGATAGCTTTAGTATCAGCTTGACACACTGGGTTGAGGGAGCCTCAACTGGGGAACTGCCTTGATTGGACTAGCCTGTGGCCATGTCTGGGGTATATTTTTTCTTATTGTTGAGTACTGTGGGAGGGCCCAGCCCACTGTGGGTGGTGCCACCCTTAGGCAGGTGGTCCTGTATTGTATGAGAAAGACTGAGCAAGCCAGAGAGAAGCTTTGGTCCATGGTCTGTGCTTCAGCTCCTGCCTCCAGATTCCTGCCCTGAGTTCCTATCTTGGGCTCCCTCAGTGATGAGCTGTGAACTTGAGATGTAGGACAAATAAGCCATTTCCTCCACAAGTTGGTGTTGGTCAGGGTGTTTTGTCACAGCGATGGACAAGCAAACTAGAACAGTCACTGTCTTTGCTGAGCTGGAAACCTTTCTCAGGTATTGTGCCATCTCTGTGAGAGGTGCCGACCAGCGGGGTTCAGTGCGGGCGCAGCTGGCAGTGTCCTTGCTGTTCTGGGCGCTGCGCAGGGACAGGGGCTGGGGGCTCTGCTCAGCACGGACTCACTTCAACGTTGGTCTCCGTCTAGCTCATCTCACCAGGCCTTGTGCCTTCAGTCCAGAACCTCTCTAGTTCTGCTTCTCAGGTGAACCAGCATCCAGAAAAGAGAAGTGACGGGTGTCTGGAACAAGGCGGGGCATCGGAGGCCCGGTGCACAGAGCATCAGAGGCCCGGTGCTGTGGTCACTGTCCTCAATTCTGCTTTCAACCCCATGCTGGTCCCCGGCCCTCCCCGGGTCCTTGTCGAGTCCAAGTCTTAGCTCTTTCACAGCCTCTTTCTCTCTGGACTGCTGTCTCCAATCTGTGGCAAGTTCTCGGACTGGCTAGTGCTTATCATTTTCCAAAGTATGCTACCTCTTAGTCTTCGTTATTTTCTTCCCAAATCTCCTTTTCCTTTACTGTTGCCTGACTGCAATTTCAGAGGACAGGGGCAGGGATAAATGCATATGTTCAACTGTTTTTTGTTTTGTTTTGTTTTGTTTTGTTTTGTTTTGTTTTGTTTGAGACAGAGTCTCCCTGTAGCCCCAGCTGGCTTGAAACTCCCTGGGAGACCAGGTTGGCCTCAGTCTCAAAGACATCCCCCTGCCCCTGCCTCGGCCTCTGCCTCTGCCTCCCGAGTGCTGGGATTAAAGGGACACCACCATGCCTGGCTAAACTTCTTTTCAAGTGGCTGAAAAATTGAATAGATATTCTACAGATTCACTTCTGTAAATCACACAGTATTTGCAATTTAGAAATGATTTCTGGGCTGGAGAGATGGCCTAGCGGTTAAGAGTGCCTACTGCTCTTGCAGAGGACCTGGGTTCAATCCCCAACACCCACATGGCAGCTGAGAACTGTCTTTGACTCCAGTCCCAGGGGAATCCAATGCCCTCTTCTGACCTCCGAGGCATTGCATGACACGGGTGCACAGACCTACATGTAGACAGTACATTCATACACATAAAAAATAAAATTAAGGGGCTGGAAAGATGGCCTAGCGGTTAAGAGCGCCAACCGCTCTTACAGAGGACCCGGGTTCGATCCCCAGCACCCACATGGCGGCCGAGAACCTTCTGAAACTCCAATTCCAGGAGAACTCCAGTTCCAGGGGAATCCGAGACCATCTTCTGACCTCCGCGGCATTGCACGACACGGGTGCACAAACTTGCATGCAGACAGTACATTCATACACATACAGAAATAAATAAAATTAATTAAAAAATTAAAAAAAATAAAATTAAATTTAAAAAGAAATGATTTCTATTTATGTTTTTTCTTACTCCTTAAAAGTCAATACTTTGGTTGTTTTTAATATTTTACTTTTATTTTATGAGTATGAGTGCTGTGCGTACATGTAGGCAAGTGAGCACTATGTGTGTGCCTGGTTCCGTGGAGGCCAGAAAGTCTTGGAACTGGAGTTATAGATAGTTGTTAGCCTCTATATGGGTGCTGGGACAGAACGTAGGTCTTTTGAGAGAGGATCCAGTGTTCTTAACTGCTGAGTCTTGTCTCCATGGCCTAAGTTCAATGTTTTATAACAAATAAAATACATTTGTACAAAAATATATGTATGGGGCTGGAGAGATGGCTCAGGAGTTAAGAGCACTGGCTGAGCTTGCGAGGAGCTGGGTTCAGTTCCCAGCACCCACATGGTGACTAACAATGGTCCATAATTCCAGTTTTGAGGGATCTGACACCCTCTCTGGCCTCTGAGGCCATTACACAGCATGGATGCATTTACAAACATGCAAGAAACACACTCATACACATAAAAAAGAATATGCATATAGATACTTATGGGGAGGGCAAGCTGAAAAGTCTTAACGTCAATGGAAGTGCTCCGACATTTTAGAATCAAAAAAATAGGAGCTGGATTTCATTGTAGAATGCACAGACGAGCTACAGGAGATGAAATGTGAACACGAACTGAGTTATATAAGAACAGAACTAAAAGTAGAAGAATTAAAGCTTATTAAATTTTGAATGGAATCCAGATGGTCTAGACCTTCAGCAGATGAAACCTGACAGTAAGAATGGCCGTCTCACCTACGAGACTGGTGAATCGCACCTGTAGGTGGGGGTCTGTTGGGTTGTTGTAGACAGGATTCAGTCAGGGGAGAAGATCTCCAGTGAGCATAGGGAGCTCCATCCCCCAAGCTGAGCTGCAATAAAACCAGACAGGCGTCAGCTTCCTACATTTGTCTCTGGGCCTCCACCATATATTCCCACCATGGAGATGCTCTACTCAAGCAGGGAGACACGAATGTGTGCGTGTTCACTGCTTACTTACGATCGGGCTTGGTTTGGTTCACGATCCCTTGCCTAGGGAATGGTACCACTCACATCTATTACTTTGGTTGAGACAGTCACCCACAGACCAACCCAATTCAGACAATCCCTTACTGATACTCTTCCCGGGTGAGTCTAGGCTGTATGGAGTTGACAGTTGAAGCTGACCAGCATACTCTGCTTAAGCTGTTTCTGTCAGGTGTTTGGACACATGAAAAAGTAACTAATATACTAACAATGATGTGTTTGTTTTACCCAGTCATACTTCAGCTGTCGGTCATATTCCATCTTCTCCTTCTCTTGGAAACAGACAAATAAATTGGGACTTAGAGAGGTTAAGTGACCATAGCAAGTGGCATTGCTGGCATGCAAACCTTAGGACATTTTGATTTCCAGGGTCCACATATTTTCTATACCTTCTGTCTAGTCAGGGAAATAGTACCCACGATTTGCCCCTTCCCCAATAAAAAATCATTTTGGGGGGCTGGAGAGATAGGGGGTTTGAGTCCCAGCACCCACATGGCGGCTGAGAACCATCTGTAACTCCAATTCCAGGAGAACTCCAGTTCCAGGGGAATCCGACACCCTCTTCTGACCTCCATGGCATTGCACGACATGGGTGCACAAACCTACATGCAGACAGTACATTCATACACATAAAAAAATAAATAATTAAATTTTTTTTTAAAAAGACAGGAAAAAAAAGTATAGTAATAAAAAAAAAATCATGTTTGGGGCTGGAGAGATGGCCTAGCAGTTAAGAGCACTGACTGCTCTTGCAGACCCGGGTTTGATCCCCAGCACCCACATGGCGGCTGAGAACCGTCTTTAACTCCAGTTCCAGGGGAATCCGACGCCCTCTTCTGACCTCTGTGGCATTGGATGACACGGGTGCACCAACTTACATGCAAACAGTACACTCATACACATAAAAAATAAATAAAAATAAATAAAAAATAAAAAGTCATGTTTATTGTTAAATCAAGTTACTGCTTAATTAAGGTATTGACATGTGATTTCAGATTAAATGTCCTTGTTATTAAGTTTATAATGATGTCTGGTGATGTGTTCAGGAGCAACATAGAAAGCAGTCGCTCCATTTTCCACTTATCTATTGTCAATTAAAAGACTGTCCCAAAGATGCCTGAAAAGAAAAAGGAAAAAGAGTATGCAGATTCCTTGAGGAAGAAGAGACATTGTGGGGTTCTGTTCTCCTTCTTGCCCCGTAAATCCAAATATTAGCATATCTTCTAGCCTGTTAAGATGCTGGGTTTATTTTAAAGGAAATTTTCTCTAAACAGGCCAAGGTGAATTAAATCAATCTGTAGCAAAGGCTGCTGCGATGTGGTAAAGAGAAACGAAAAGAGGAAGTCACACTCTGATTTCATATGACCTTGTTTCTGGGAGATTCTTTTATTACCACTGGGTCACAATATAAAGGCTGCTCACTGGCAATCACCTGCAACTTGTTCCTTTATTACTGCTCACGTTACAGTCTGAGGGCTCACAGCTTCTATGTGCCGCTTTGACTCTTTTAAACTCCTTAGCTTTTCTTCATGTTTATACAGCAGCAACAGGATCACCTGCCCATGGGGCTGCTCCATAGTTAAATAAGTTGCATGAATGAAGTCAGGAAAATAAATTGTGTCATATACACTTTAGTTATTTAAAAGTGTTTTCTTCCTTTTTATTTTTAAGCACACAATCTCATTGGAGATAGTTATTTTATTTTGCTGTGTATTTTTATCAAAAGTCAACATGATAAATTCCTAAGGAATCTAGAGCTTTAAGAAGGTGAAAGGCTATTCCCATAGCTCTTTGATCAAAATACACATATGCCAGAATGATCCCAGCTCTTCATTTTCTCTACAGCTTCCTTGATCTAAGCCTCCGATGTCTCCTGAGTGGACTGACACTCCACAGCATTCTGTGTTTTCCCTGATTTCACTCAGGCCTCACTACACTCTTCCTTCTCTTTTAAAATAATTTTAGGGGCTGGAGAGATAGCTTAGCAGTTAAGAGCACCGACTGCTCTTGCAGAGGACCTGGGTTCGATGCCCAGCACCCACATGGCGGCTGAGAATGGTCTTTGACTCTGGTTCCAGGGGAATCTGGCACCCTCTTCTGACCTCCGTGGCATTGCACGACCTGGGTGCACAAACTGCATGCAGACAGTACACTCATACACATAAAAAATAAAAAAATTAAAAATTAAAAAAATAAAATAATTTTAATTGAATTTTGTGAATTTCATACAGTACATTTTGATTGTGTCTAGATCCACTCCCATGTCTGCACACTCCCTAATTACTTCCCACCAAATTTCTTGTATTTTAATATAAATATACTACACACACACACACACACACACTCACACACACATAGTGTATGTAAAAGTAAAAGCTTATGGAGTCAAAATTGTGTCCCCGAATGCCCCTCGGAGTGATTCATCCACTGGGGTCTGGCCAACCTACCAAGAGTCTCACCCTTAAATGAGACTGAGTCTCTACCTCTCAGCAGCCACCAATATTTATATAGGTAGAGTTGGGGTTACTTGGCCACTTCCCCCATCTATGCTGGGATTGTGTCTGGCTTGAGCTTCTGTGGGACTTGTGCATGGTGTCACCACTGCTGTGAGTGCATGTGACTAATTGACCAACTGCCCAGAAAACTGTTTCCCTCTCCTCAATGATCCCTGAGCCTTGGAAGGCAGAAGTTTAATACAGGTGTCCTGTCCTGCAGCCTCGTATTCTCTGCATGTTTGCTAGTAGCTGGTTTTGTTTTGTTTGAGATAGGGTCTGAATATGTAACCCTGACTGGCTTGGAACCCACTGTGGAGACCAGGCTGTCCTTGAACTCACAGAGATCCTCTTATCTCTGCCTCCTGAGTGCTGGAATTAAAGGCATATGCCACCATACATAATTTTGATTTTTTTAAAATTATACACATCAAGTTGGTTTCATAAGAATATAAGGATGGTAGGAACTGGAGAGATGGCTCAGCAGTTAAGAGCACCGACTGTTCTTGCAGAGGACCCGGGTTCGATTCCCAGCACCCACAGAGCGGCTAAGAACCATCTTTAACTCCAGTTCCAGGGGAATCCGATGCCCTCTTCTGACCTCTTTGGCACTGCACGACACGGGTGCGCAAACCTACTTGCAGACAGTACACTCATACACATAAAAAAAAAAGAAATAAATAAAAAGAAATTTAAAAAAAGACTACAAGGATGGTTCAACATATGGAAATTAAGTGTAATATAGCACATAAATATTACAAATACATATACATATACTATACACAAAAATAAAAAGAAACTATGTTGATTATATAAATATTACCATAGAATTTAAAGGGGGGGAATATCTTAGATTGAACTGGTTAATGAAGGCTGAGAACTTGATGTAGGTCATGAGAACAAATATACGCGGGTCATGAAGACAGAAGATACCAAGATATTCTAGATGTGTGGAGTATCTAAGAAAACACCAAGACTACGAGCTAAAGTGGAGGTTCAGTAGTGAGAAGCAGGGATGGGCAGATTGAGGCCAGGATGATAGACGACTCAGAAAACAATATTGTGTTTGTTTTTAAGCTTGTCACATAGGCAGTAGGGACCCACTAATGATTTTAATGTAAACAATAACCTTATAGTGTGGGAATATGTATTAAATAGCACAATAGAGAGCAGGTTGGGGGCTGAAAGATATATTGGATACTTTCCCCATTCTGACAAAATTCCTGACAAAAGCAACTTAAGGAAGGAAGGGTTTATTCTGGCTCGCAGTTTGGGGCAGAGTCTATCGTGGCGGGCTACAGTCAGGAAACAGAATTCTGGCACGTCATTCATTTCCTCATTTAAAAACTCTTTTGTATTTCTTTGTATTTTACATGAATGAGTGTTTATCTGCATATATTTAAGTGTACTGTGTGTGCGATGCCTGTGGAGACCAGAAGAGGGTGTCAGATCCCCCGGAACTGGAGGTAGGGATAGTTGTCAGCCACCATGTGGGTGCCGGGAATAGAACCCAGGTCCTCTGCAAGAACAGCTGGTGCCCTTAGCTTCTGGGCCATCTCTCCAGCCCTAAATTCTCTTTTTTTATTCCGTCCAGGACCCTAACCTATGGAATAGTGCTACATACATTAAGGACGGGTTTTCCCATTTCAGTTAAACAGGCATGTCTAGAGGTTGTCCCTTTGCTAAGTCTGAATCCCACGAAGTTAATTAACATTCAAGATTAACCATCAAAACACACTCATTGCACTATGGCTAGGGTAGCATTGAAGGACGATGCCCTGAAATAAGAGTGGACACAGAACAGGGAGGAAAGGGCTTTACTGAGACATTTCGAAAGGAAGCTTATTGAGGTTTCAAAACTAACTGAACAGTGAAAGAAATTCAGAGAAAAAAAAAGAGCTTTTTAGGATTGCAAAATTTTCTAAGCAATTTCCAGTTGTGAGAATGGATGTTCTGATGGAAATTTTGCTTTAAACTTAGAATGTAGTGAAAAGACTTTAGTTTCTTCATCTTAGAAATAGAGATGGGGGCATGGTGAGTTGGTTTAGCAGGTAAGGCCCACAACATTAATTTGATCCCATAACCCCTGTAAAGGTAGAAGAGAGCCGATTTCACAGTCCTCTGACCTCCCCACACTTACCCATGCACTCACACCATACACAATAGAGTAATAATAATAATCAGTAATGTTTAATGGAAGTAGGTAATAAGTATCTCAATTAGACTGCAGTACTCAGGAATGACGCACAGAAACAGCCCATCATAAGTGAATAATGATGATTGCTATGGAGGGAGAGAGAGAGAGGAGGGAAATTGGGTTGCTCAGTAGTGGAATAGTGTTGGAACCCTGTCAGAGCTGGCTTTACAGTTGCTTAACCACTACACCTAGTCGTAGGGAGCAAAATGAATTCACTGTAATCATTTGTCATCCAGCTTTTTCCTTGTCTGATTATATTCCCCAAGCACCCTCATAAAACTCAGATGCAGAACTCATAATTTCCAGTAACCATGACAATTACCTTTCTGCTGGAAAATTAAGCAATTACAATTTTATCTTCATAAACAAGTCTCCTGAGTTTGATTAGTATGAGTCAGATCAACTCTGGGTAAAAAATGAGATTCAAATGCTCAACCCACTGATCTCAGGACAAGGTCCTGAGCCCGCATGACAAAGTGGTCCAAGGACTCTCGTCTCTAGAGAACATAAAGAAAGCAGCTGGCTGCCTTCTTCTCAATGTCTCTTTGGCTACATAAAAGCAAAGAGTATTTCCAGTGGCTTATATAATCCAAAAGTCTCCAAATTTCTCAGTAAGGTTCTCTTTCCATTAGTCTTGAATGTGTGCCATCTAAGGGAAGGTAAATCTCAAGGTCAAAGGGTGGTGCTATAGAATTCTAAAGAAACATTCAAAATAGCAGTTGAGTTCTTCTACCTAATAGAATGCCCTGGAATTGTTTCAGAGACAACCGTATCCTATACCACATGCTCGACCAACTGAAATCAGGGTCTCTAAAAAGAGGACCTATGTGTTTGTGTTATAACAATTGATCTCAGAAAGACCAAAAAAGAAAGAAAGAAAGAAAGTATACCCGGAAGTCAGAATATTTAACTTAGAATTCTGACTCATTCAGTGTGTGCACTGAGCAAGTCATTTAACTCCAATCCACTTTTGTTTTTTTAAAACCATTATTAACTTTTATTTTATTTATTTATTTATTTATTTATTTATTTATTTATTTATTTGTCTTTTCAAGACAGAGTCTCCCTGTAGCCCCAGCTGGCCTGGAACTCGCTCTGTAGACCAGGCTGGCCTTGAACTCACAAAGATCCACCTGCCTCTGCTTCCCAAGTGCTAGGATTAAAGGTGTGTGCCACCACACCCGGGTATTTATTTATTTTTTATGTGTATGTATGTATTGTCTGCATGTAGGTTTGTACACCTGTGTCATGCAATGCCTGGTAGGCCAGAAGAGGGCGTCAGATTCCCCTGGAACTGGAGTTAAAGTCGGTTCTTAGCCGTCCTGTGGGTGCTGGGAATCAAACCCAGGTCTTCTGCAGGAGCAGTCAGCGCTCCCAACCGCTGAGCCACCTCTCCAGCCCCCACATTATTAACTTTAAAGTAGTAATGGCGTTTTGATACTTTATACTTTGTTCTCGTTCCTCCCTCTTTCCCACTGTCCCCTCCCAACCCACATCTTCCTCTTGCTGATCCCCCAAGTAGTCCCTGCTTCTGTCTTCATGTCATATGCACTCAGTTCCCCTCCATTTTTCTCCTTCCTCTTCCTTATTAAGAGTCGACCTTTATAACCCAGGATTACTGACTGTGCGTTGGAAGAGTGCCTGCCTAGATGCATGAAGGCCTGAATTTGATTTCCAGAACCACACAAACCTGGCATAGTGACACAGTCCTGTAATTTCAGCACTCAGGAAGAAGCAGCAGAATGAGAGGTTCAAGGTAATCTTCCACTACACAGTGGGCTGGAGGTCAGCCATATTATGTGAGATACGTTTTTTTTTTTTTCTTTGGTGCGTATTTTTTTGAGACAGGGTCTCCCTGGAGCCCCAGCTGTCCTGGAATTCGCTCTGTGGACCAGGCTGGCCTTGAACTCACAAAGATCCGCCTGCCTCTGCCTCCCAAGTGCTAGGATTAAAGGCGTGCACCACCACGCCCGGCTGAGATACTGTCTTAAAGATGATGACAAAGGGGCTGGAAAGATGGCTCAGCGGTTGGGAGCAGTGGCTGCTCTTGCAAAGGAGCTGGGTTTGGTTCCCAGTACACACACTGCAACAAACCATGGTGCCTAACTCCAGTTCCAGGGAATTCAACATCTTATGGCCTCTGCAGGTATTACACACCTGCAGACAAAACACATACAAAAATAAAGAAAAATTAAAGGTAACAATAAAAAAAATCTTTCTCTCTTTTCTATTTTTTTTTATTAATTTTATTTATTTCTGTATGTGTATGAATGCACTGTCTGCATGCAAGTTTGTGCACCCGTGTCGTGCAATGCCGCGGAGGTCAGAAGAGGGCGTCAGATTCCCCTGGAACTGGAGTTCTCCTGGAATTGGAGTTTCAGAAGGTTCTTGGCCGCCATGTGGGTGCTGGGGATCGAACCCGGGTCCTCTGCAAGAGCGGTCAGTGCTCTTAACTGCTAGGCCATCTCTCCAGCCCCTCTATTTTTGTAACATACACAAATATCTACCAGTGTATAAATTCAAATCTAGATTCCACACATGAGAGAAAGAAATGTGGTATCGGTCTTTATGAGTCTGGCTTATTTTGTTTAACATAAGGACTTCCAGTTCCATCCATTTTCCTACAAATGTGAGGATTTTATTTTATTTTTACAGCTGAAGAAAACTCCATTGTGTATATGTAGCACATTTTCTTTAGCCGCTCATCTATTGATGGACTTCTAAGCCCTGCCTTTACCTTCATCCTCCCCCTCTCCCCTCCTGTCCTCTCCTCCCTTCCCTCCCCTCCTCTCTTTTCCTCTCTTCTCCCCTTCCTTCTCTCCTCTCTACTTCCTCTCTGTGTGTTAAAAGCAGGAAGTGGGGGGAGGGCTGGAGAGATGGCTCAGCAGTTAAGAGCACTTGCTCTTGCAGAAGACCCGAGTTCAAATCACAGCACATGGCAGCTAACAACTCATACACATAAAATAAACATAAAAATAGATTTTTTTTGGTGTTTTTGAGACAGGGTCTCCCTGTAGCCCCAGCTTGCCTGGAGCTCACTCTGTAGGCCAGGCTGTCCTTGAACTCACAGAGACCCATCTGCCTCTACCTCCTGAGGCTGGGATTAAAGGCCTGTACCACCACACCTGGCAAAAATAAATAAATAATAAATAAATAAATAAATAAATAAATAAAATAATAAATAAATAAAAGCAGGAAGGAACTATGTGCAAGCTAGAAAGAGGTCTCTCATTTACTAACCTCATCCTGCTGGATCCCTGATCTCAGAATTCCAGTCTCCAGACGGTGAGAAATAAATGTTTATCTGTGAAAGCCACCCAGGGTATGATAATTGTTATAGCAGCCCAAGCTGGCTTCAAAATTGTTCACAGAAGCATTATTTGTAATACTAGCAAAGTGAGCTATCCACACAATAGACCCAGGTAATGAACGGATGGGGAGCACTGGACAGCTGGCTCAATGCTTAAGAGCACTGCCTGCTCTTTCAGCAGACCTGGGCTCAGTTCCCAGCACCCACATGGTGGCTAACAACTAACTGTCTGTAACTCCAGTTCCAGAGGATCTGACACCCACTTCTGACCTCTGTGGATACTGCATGACACGGGTGCACTTATATGCATGCAGGCAATACACTCATACACATAAAATAAAATAAAAATCATTTGAAAAGTGATAAAAATTTCTCAAAATATATAACAATCAGCTCAGTGAATACACTATAAACCACCAAACTTCGAGAGAGTACGTTTTATAGCATGTAAATAGTATTTCGATAAAGCTGCAACCAAAAAGCAGGTCAACAGCATGGCTCAGCAAGTACAGGTGCTGGCCACCAAACTTGATGGTCTGAGTTCCATTGTCCGGGCACACATAGTAGAGGAAGGGAACCAACTCGTGGAAATTGTCTTCTAACATCCATGTGTGTATCATACCATGCCCCCCCCAATTAAAATATAAATAAATGTCATAAAAATTTTTAATAAGCAAGAATCAGCAAACATAAAAAAAAACCCCACCAATAAACTGGGGAGCTGGATAGATGGGTCGATGATTAAGGGTCCTTACTGCTCTTCTGAAAGTTCAGTTCTCGGTACCCATACCTGCTGCTAACGCCAGTCCTAACTCCAGTTCCAGGGGATCTTATGCTGTCTTGCCTTCTTGCCTGTGCATGCATGTGGTGCACTTACATACATGCAGGCAAAACGCTCAGACCCACAAAATACATTTTTAATTAATTAATTAATTAATTAATTAATTAATTAATTAATGTGTATGAGTGTACTGTCTGCATGTAGGTTTGTGCACCCATGTCGTGCAATGCTGCAGAAGTCAGAAGAGGGCAGATTCCCCTGGAACTGGAGTTAAAGATGGTTCTCAGCCACCATGTGGGTGCTGGGGATCGAACCTGGGTCCTCTGCAAGAGCAGTAGGCGCTCTTAACTGCTGAGCCATCTCTCCAGCCCCCAAAATAAAATATTTTAAGACAATAAAGTGGGCTAGAGATGGACCTCAGTTAGAAGAGTGTTTTCCTAGCAGGCACGAAGCCCTGACTTCCACTTCCAGCATCATGTAAACCAGGCATGGGGTTGGTTACATGCCTGTAATCTTCGGTTACATAGCAACTTAGAGGCCAGCATCAACTCTATCTTAAAAACAACAAAAATACTGGGCTGTGGGGATAGAGCAGCTGTTAAAGGCTGAGGCTAAGAACTGCAAAAAAAAAAATAAATAAATAATAAATAAATAAATAAAATAGCTGGGCATGGTGGCTCATGCCTTTAATCCTAGCACTCGGGAGTCAGGGGCAGGCAGATCTCTATGAGTTCAAGGCGAGCCTGGTTTACAGAATGAGTTCCAGGCCAGCTGGGGCTACAGGGAGACCCTGTCTCAAAAAGAGAAAAAAAAAATAATAATAAGGCCACTGAGATGACTCAGAAAGCAAAGTGCCACCAAGTGTGATGACCTAAACTGAATCCCTGAGACCCTATATGGTAGAAGACCAATTCCTGCAAGCCAACCTTCATGCATGTACACACACACATACACATAAATAAACAATAAATAAAATATAATTAAAAATCTAAAACAAAAATTTAAAACCTCAATAAATATATAGAAAATAGAATATATGAGACCATATTAAGGAAAAAATTAATTTTAATGGCCAAAATTACCCCTAGGAAATATTCTCTGCTTTTGCATGAATGTTACAAATATTAATGGTCTTCAAGTCAGGTTAGAGATATAATAAACTAAATCTATCAATTCATTTTCAGTTAAGATATCCAAATGATAGGCCGGGCATGGTGGTACATACCTTTAATCCCAGCACCTGGGAAGCAGAAGCAAGTGGATCTCTCTGAGTTTGAAGCCAGCCTGGTTTACATAGTTCCAGGTCAGCTGGGGATACAGGGAAACCCTGTCTCAAAAAGACAAAAAAAAAAAAATCCAAATGATAAATTATAAAGTTTGATTAGTACAAGCTATTAGAATTAGGAGTTGGGGCTAGAGAGATGGCTCAGTGGTTAAGAGCACCAAGTGCCCCACCCCCAAAAAAACCCAAGAGACACCTGAGGACCAGATCCTCAACTGACCTTGAGAAAACAAAAACCTTGGTTAATCTGGGCTAACTGTGTGGCCTTAAGCATCCAAAAGGAAAGTACAACCAGATACAAATAATCAGTAAGACCAGAGAAACTGTACTGCAGACACAGAACTTGAGATCTTAGTAAAAAAGACAAAAAGAATAGAGAGTACTGTTGTTTGACCTATCTCCAATTCTTACTGGCAAGGGCATCTACTCTATGNCAGAACTTGAGATCTTAGTAAAAAAGACAAAAAGAATAGAGAGTACTGTTGTTTGACCTATCTCCAATTCTTACTGGCAAGGGCATCTACTCTATGGCTGCCACTGCTTTTGGCACTCCTCAAAGGCATGAGACACAGCTTTTTAACCTCCTAATATGGACTGAGGACTCATATCTCTACAAGAATCCTCCAAACCTTCAATGCCAGATGGGGACTACTGAGATACCCAGCTTATGGACGAAACAGCTAAGGGGATGTCAGCCTCTTCAGAGTGTAGACTGCCATTGTTGGAACTACCTGGGCTGTATCCTAGAGGCCAGTGCAGGGGGATCAAGACAGGGCACGTGCTTACTGGACTTCATTTTGGGGGACCATGGGAGGGAAAGACCCCAATGTGGAGCAAAAGAACAAGATTGATGGTTGGGGTTGCCAAGGAGGAATCTTCTAGCACTTCCTTAAGGAAAACATGATATCTTTTTTTTGTTTTGTTTTGTTTTTATTTCTTATGTGTATAAATGTACTGTCTGCATGCAGGTCTGTGTACCCGTGTCGTGCAATGCCACGGAGGTCAGAAGAGGGCGTCAGATTCCCCTGGAACTGGAGTTCTCCTGAAATTGTAGTTTCAGACGGTTCTCAGCCGCCATGTGGGTGCTGGGGATCGAACCCGGGTCCTCTGTAAGAGTGGTCGGCGCTCTTAACCGCTAGGCCATCTCTCCAGCCCAAAACATGACATCATCTAAGAAGAAAAAAAAAAAACCTCCAATTCAAGTGATATGTGTATGCATGTATGTTTGTATGTATGTATGTGTATATTTATGTATATATAACTATATATATAGAGAGAGACTATAAAGTTATACTTCTTTTTATCTGAAAAAAAAAGAGTGCCAAGTGCTCTTGCAGAGGACCTGGGTTCAATTCCCAGAACCCACATGGCAGCTAAGAACCATCTTTAACTCCAGATCCAGGGGAATCTGACACCCTCTTCTGACCTCTGCCACATTGCATGACACAGGTGTACCAAACTACATGCAGACAGTACACTCATACACATAAAAAGTAAATAAATAAATAAAATAAAAAATAGAATTTGGAGTTGAAAGACTTGCAGGTGGAAAGCAAAACCAACCAACCTCAAAAATCCTGATTTGCCTTTATTATTAGTCAATGAAAGATGAGTCCTCACCAGTGAGAGTTTGCAGTAGCCACACCTGTGAGCTTAAAGGATTTAGGGCCTGCATTTTTTGTTTGTTTGTTTGTTTTGATAAGGGTCTCAAAAGGACTTGGCAGAGTAGAACCTGTTTGCAGAGCAGAAACTACATTATGGTTAGGATTTATGGGGGTCTCAAACAGACTTGTTTTCAGAGAACAAATTGGGGCCCAAGGGGGTCTCCATTTAAGGGCAACATGTATATAGTTTCAAAAATAAGGGCTGGGGAGATGGCTCACCAAATAAAAATATTTGCCACGAAAGCCTGGTGACCTGAATTTGATTCCCAGAACCCAGAGTGGAAGAAGAAAAGGAAATACTGCAAGTTGCTCTCTAACCTCCACACACATCTGTGGCATGAGCACTCTCTCCCCAACACACATGAGTAATAATAAATAAAACTTTAGGGCTGGAGAGATGGCCTAGTGGTTAGGAGCGCCGACTGCTTTTGCAGAGGACCTGGGTTCGATCCCCAGCACCCACATGGAGGCTGAGAACCGTCCATAAGGTAACTCCAATTCCAGGAGAACTCCAGTTCCAGGGGAGGAATCCAAGACCCTCTTCTGACCTCCGCAGCATTGCACGACACGGGTGCACAAACCTACATGCAGACAGTACATTCAAACACACACAAAAATAAATAAAATTTAAAAATAAATAAATAAATAAATAAAACTTTAAAATAAGTGGATAAATATCAATAATAGTGGATTGTTGGGCCTGATATGTTCTGAGCCATGGGGCCCACAAGTAATCTCTTGTGCCTGCCCTAAAGTTTGGCGACTTGTCCATAAGTTTCAAAAGTAAGTCAATTCCGCATAGGAATGACTCAACATAGCCTGACCTGAAAAAAACGGCTTTGCCTGGGCATGCTGAGAAGGCCGGTCGCATAGACTCGGCTGCTGGTTGCCTAGACGCAGCTGAGAAGCCCAGTTGCCTGGATGCAGCTGAGAAGCCCGGTTACCATTGGCCCAGGATCCCTGTCACTTTCACTTCTCCCGCCCGGCTTGAGAAAGAGATATAAACTTCTGCGGGATACAATAAAACGAGCTTTGCCTAGACGCACTCCTGGTGTCGTTTAAGTTTTGCTCAGGATCGCTGGCACTCACCTCCTCGCTCAGCCCCATCCCAATCAGCGGCCAGTCCATACTTCTCCCTTAAGCCCTCTCCATGGTGCATCAGCGGTGGCCGGGGAATTAGCCCCGACAGTGGATAGTCAACATCCCATCACAATAAATTTAACCCCGATGGGAAAAAATTAATTTTAAATACTTCAGAAGTAGAAAACAAGTTTTATAAATATTTCATTAATTGTACTAAGGTGAATGTGCTAAACTAATGTAGCAAAAACAAATTCTACACATGACAATTTAAATGAATTCACATGAAATAATAAAGATATTTGCCATACAGCAGATCCTCAAAAAGTGTATGTTGATAAATTAACACAGGGGAGCCCTAGGTGTTCCTAGCCAGGCCAATGAATTGTCTGCAGCTTAGAAATGGAACAAAAGAGGGCAGTTATTTTATTTACATGATGAGCCAAAGGTCTTATCAGATGAGTCATGAAAAGGTGAACATATCCCTTGGAAAATAAAAGAATTGGAATAGAATATGTATACATGGCCGGGCGTGGTGGCGCACGCCTTTAATCCTAGCACTTGGGAGGCAGAGGCAGGTGGATCTTTGTGAGTTCAAGGCCAGCCTGGTCTACAGAGTGAGTTCCAGGACAGCTGGGACTACAGGGAGACTCTGTCTCGAAAAGACCAAAAAAAAAAAAAAAAGAATATGTATACATGAAGCAGCTAGTACCTTGAGCAGGAAAGTTCTGTAGACATTCCCATTCCTGTCTAAAACGTGACAACACAGTTCTGAAGACACCAACCAATGTAACTGTATTTGACAAAAATAAAAACTAAAAATAAGAGCATACAAGGGAGATGGAGATTCAGCAGTTAAGAGCACTGGCTGCTCTGGAGAGGATCTGGGTTCAGTTCCCAGCACCAACACGGTGGCTAACCATCTTTAACTCCAGTACTTTTTCTGACCTCCGAGGGCATTGCACAGCCTGGGTGTACTTATATACATGCAGGCAATACAGTTACATACATAAAATAAAAATAAGAAACAAAACGTTAAAAAAAAAGAGCAAACAGAAAAAGATGAAATGAAGCTATACTTATTTGGGCTTGGGATGCAGCTTAGTGCTACTTCACATCTTTAACACTTGCTTAACATGCCTGATCTTGGGTTCAGTTCCCAGAACAACATTTTTTAAAAACTGAACAAGCTGGGCGTGGTGGTGCACATCTTTAATCCCAGCACTTGGGAGACAGAGGCAGCCAGATCTCTGTGAGTTCAAGGCCTGCCTGATCTACAAAGTTAGTTCCAGGATAGCTGGGGCTGCAGGGAGACCCAGTCTCAAAAAGAGAGGAAAAAAAAAAAACTGAACAAAATAAACAATATCCCTCCCGAATCTTCATTTGAAGATATCAGCATATTTAGAAAATCACAAATTAAATGAAAAAAACAAGTCAAACAATATATAGAACAATATTCTAACACACAGAGGAAATATTCCAAAATACATTAAGTGAAATACCCAAAATTCAACAAGCCAATACTATGTAGTATAATACTGTTAATATATGTACTGGGGAAATAACTGAATAATATAGATCAAAATCTGACAGTTGTTCATCCTTGTGAGATGAAATTAAAGACCACTTTCCTTATATATTAAAAAAAACAAAAAATTATGGATATAGCTTAGTCGGTAAAGTATGCATTTATATATATATATATATACATACATACATACCATATATATATATGGTCCTTGGTGGAATAGCTGTTTTCAACCAATTTAAATGTATTTCTATTATGTAGCACAGTTTGGTGTGGCTGATGTTACAGTTGTTGTTTCCTCCTCTCTAAGTGTTACTGGTGATTGAACCCTCAACCATATGCTGCTCTATAAAATCACCAAGTAAAACCAGAAAAGGTATTCCTCCCAGCTGATATACACAGAAATACAGAAACACAAGAAACATAAAGAAGAGAGAAAACATGACTCTGACGGAAGTTCATAGCCCCACCATTCCTCAATCTAAACATACTAGAATGGTTGAAATGTGGGGAAAGTAAAGTAAAACAATAAGCTGAATAAGAAACACAATGGGAATAAATGATAGACTAAAGAAAGGATACCAGGGTTGGGGCTGGAGAGGTGGCCTAGCAGTTAAGAGCGCTGACTGCTCTTGCAGAGGATCCAGATTCGATCCCCAGCACCCACATGGTGGCTGAGAACCGTCTTTGACTCCAGTTCTAGGGGAATCTGACACCCTCTTCTGACCTCCGCGGCATTGCAAGACATGGGTGCAGAAGCCTGCATGCAGACAGTACACTCATACACATACAAAAATAAATAAAATTAAGCCGGGCGTGGTGGCGCATGCCTTTAATCCTAGCACTCGGGAGGCAGAGGCAGGCGGATCTTTGTGAGTTCAAGGCCAGCCTGGTCTACAGAGTGAGTTCCAGGACAGCTGGGGCTACAGGGAGACCCTGTCTCGAAAAGACAAAAAACAATAACTAACTAAATAAATAAATAAATAAAATTAAAAAAAAATAAAGAAAGAATACCAGGGTTGAGAGAACACATTTAGATAGAACTAAAGCAAGCACATATAAAGTTGGGCAGAACTTCCAAGAATTCTGGGGCACAATCAAGAGAGCAAACCCAAGAATCTATGAAGTTACTAGAAGAGAAAAAAGCATCCAACAGTGGTTAAGACCACTTGCTGCTCCTGCAGAGGACCAGGGTTCAGTTCCCAGCGCCACACATGGTGGCTCACAGCCATCCATAGCTCCAATTCCAAGTGATTTGACACCATCTTCTGGTCACCAGGCACCAGACATGCACACAGTACACATTTATAGATGAGACAAAACACTTATATACATAAAATACAAATAAATGCATCTTTTTAAAGGTGCTAAGATATAATCCAAAGATATAGAAAACCTGATCAATAAAGTTAGAGCAGAAATTTTTATCAAATTCAGGGAAAGAAATGGACATCTAGGCATATAGAATTCAAAGTACATATAATAAGAAAACAAGAAGAGAATTTCTCCCAGACACATTAAAGTTAAAATGCTCACACTGCAGAACAAAGCAATAACAACCAAAGAAAAAAAAACCTGCAAAAGAAAACCACAATTCACTTACAAAAGCAAACCAATCAAAATTGCATGAGAGTTACATCCTAAAACTTCAGGAAACCACTGGAAGACACATTTCAAGTCCTGAAAATAAATCAGCCAAGATTACTATATTATCTCCAGTTATCTTTTTAAATTTATTTTATTTTATTATTTTATTTTATTTTATTTTATTTTATTTTATTTTATTTTATTTTATTTTTGTCTTTTCAAGACAGGGTCTCCCTGTAGCCCCAGCTGTCCTGGAACTCACATTGTAGACCAGGCTGGCCTTGAACTCACAAAGATCCGCCTGCCTCTGCCTCCCAAGTGCTAGGAGTAAAGGTGTGCGCCACCACGCCCGGCTCATCTTTTTTAAATTGATGAAGAGATAAAGACCTTCTAAGATAAGCACAGACCAAAGCCATTCATGATCACCATGCTGGTCCTGCAGAAGATACTTAACAGATCCTAACCAGAGGAGGAAAAACCATGGTCCGAAAAACAAAAGGGAGAAGAAGATGAAGAGATGAGAACTAGGAAAGAATTGATCGTACCAGTCAATAAACCAGTAAGCCTCTAATGTGAACAGAGAAAAAATAAAGAGTAAACGAGATCTGAACCAACCACGAAAACAATCAACGAAAGTATAAAAATCAGAAAATCCTCATCAATAATGAGACCAGCCGGGCATGGTGGTGCACGCCTTTAATCCTAGCACTTGGGAGGCAGAGGCAGGAGGATCTTTGTGAGTTCAAAGCCAGCCTGGTCTACAGAGTGAGTTCCAGGACAGCTGGGGCTACAGGGAGACCCTGTCTCAAAAAGACTAAATAAATAAATAAATAAATAAATAAATAAATAAATAAATAAATAAATAAATAAAATAAAAGATGCAGACAAGCTTACTGGATTAGAAAACAAGATTCAACTTTGTTGCCTGCAAGAAGCACATGGCACTGTCAAAGATACAGGCAAGACTGAAAGTGAAAAGATGGAAGTCAATATACCAGTGAAGAAGTAACAGAAACCATTCAGGAGAACCTATGCTCATCACTGATAAAGTAGATTTCAAGCCAAAATTAGCCTGAAGAGATTAAACAATCAGTGCATATCAATACAGGGAACAATCCATCGAGATGATGTAATGATTACAAATATATGTACAGTGAACTTTGGTATACCCAGTTTCATAATACAAACATTATTGACACAAAGGAACAGCTAGGAACAGACATAATAGTAGTCGGTGATTGCAATGCCTGTTATCAATAGATCACCCAGACAAAAAAACATCAAAAGAGTTAGGCTGCACTGAAAATCAAATGGACTTAACAAAAATCTACAAAATGTTCCCCATAGTAGCCATGGAATGCATGTTTTTCTTGGCACACGACAGAACATTCTCTAAAACAGACCACATTCTACGCCATAAATCAAATTTTCACAAATAAAAAATTATTTTAGCCAGGAATGGTGGCACATTCTATTTAAGCCCAGCACTCAAGAGGTGGAGGCAGGTGGATCTCTGTGATTTGCAGGCCAGCCTGGTCTATATAAAAACTTCCAGTCTAGCCACATTCCATATTGAGACCCTGTCTCAAAAACAAAGTGGTTGGAGAGATAGCTCGGCAGTTAAGAGCTCTGGGTGCTTTTGCAGAGGACCCAGGTGCTGTTCCCAGCACCTGCATAGCAACTAACTAACTGTAACTCCAGTTCCAGGAGATCTGAGGCCCTCTTCTGACCTTCTCAGGCATTGCACACACGTGGCACACTTACATACATGCAGACAAAATGATCATACACATAAAATTAAAAATAAGTTAACTAAACAAAACAAAACACAAACAGGCCAGAGAGATGACTCAGCAATTAAGAGTGTATACTGCTTTGCAGAGGGCCCAAGTTCAATTCCCAACACTGACACCAGGCAGCTCACAACCACCTGTAATTCCAGATCCGGGGGATCCAAATACCTCTGACCTCTGAGGGCACTGATAACCATGTTCACATACAGAAGCAAGCATATATATCATTAAAAATAAAATAAATTTGTAAACAACAAATAAACACAAAAAAGTTTTTTGTATCTTATCAGATCATAATGGTATAAAACTAGAAATCAATGATAGACAAACCATAGAAACTATACAAATAGATAGAGATTGAATAATACATTCTTTTTTCTTTTTTTTTTTGTCTTTTTCAAGACAGGGTCTCCCTGTAGCCCCAGCTGGCCTGGAACTCACTCTGTAGACCAGGCTGGCCTTGAACTCACAAAGATCTGCCTGCCTCTGCCTCCTGAGTGCTAGGATTAAAGACATGCACCACCATGCCCAGCAAATAATACATTCTTTTAAAATAATTTTTATTTGTTTATTTTGTATGCAGGAATGCCTACACCAAAGGGCATATGTGGAGGTCAAAGGTCAACCCTCAGCATGTGGGTCTTTTTCCACCATGTACAGATATGACTTAGGTAGGTATTTTTATGTCACCATCTTATGGCTGGAACCTGGGCCCTATGTTTCTTTTTTGTGACGGGCCATGTTATCTCAGGAAAATCCCTGCCTGAGTTCACTTAGTCATCAAAGCGTACAAAGTATATATTTTAGGTGTGGATCAGGACTTCTGCTGCACTTTGATATGTAGCTGGGCCAGGATGATTGGGCTAGGAATCAGTCATTGCTATTCACCAAAGCAAATGATTTACATATGGGACACATTTGATCTATAGTTTTCTTTTTTAAATTTTATTTATTATGGGTATGAGTGTACTGTCTGCATGTAGGTTGGTGCACCCGTGTCATGCAACGCTGAGGAGGTCAAAAGAGGGCGTCAGATTCCCCTAGAACTGGAGTTAAAGACGGTTCTTAGCCGTCATGTAGGTGCTGGGAATTGAACCTGGGTCTGGGAATTGAACCTGGGTCCTCTGCAAGAGGAGTCAGAGATCTTAACCGCTGAGCCATCCTCCAGCCCCAAGAGTTATACTTTTCTTGGACTAATTGGACCAAGTAGTTTATTAAACCATTTGGTGAACTTTTCATTGTCTTAGTTTTACATCTTTATCAACAGGCATAGTAAGCGGAAAACATCATACAGCATTGAGACATTCAGAATAATATACATCTCAGGGTAGTGAAAATATCACAGAGCAATGAAATGCATTCCTGGGTTTCATTTCAAGGTATCTACCTAGTAAGTGAAATACAGGAAACTTTAAATGGCATAAGCATACAAGGACAATATATAAGAATGCGGGAGTGGTTTCATTGCCATCATGAAAAACATGATGGCAATGAAACCACTCCCTAACTGTAAACTAGAGCCATTTGTTACAGTGGTAATTTCCTATAAAACAGGCATAACGTATTAACTGATTGATAGGCATAGGAACTGTGAAAGGATATTTCTCTATCTAGAGCCAAATTCAATAGTAAAGTGTTTTTAAGTTCTGTAATTAAGCCAAATATATTACTACAGGAAAGCTCTGACATCAGCAATGAATTATTCTGCCTAGGAGATGTTGGCTAGGGGATTCAAACCCGCCC
>VZQC01012647.1:1221043-1234143 GCA_009823505.1 Rhizomys pruinosus
AAAACAACCACAAAAAAAAACCCTCCAAAATTGTTTTATCCATTTACTTGACACTTTATATAGATGTATTGTAATTTAAGTTTTTTTCATAATCTTTCCCTTTCCTGTCCTTTAGGTTTTTATATTTTTGAGTTTTATTGTTTCATCTTCTGCTTTCTGTTGTTATCTTCCATGTCTGCTGATATCTTCTTTGTTCTTTACTCTTCTTCCTCCATTTGCTTATGAGGCTTTCTGATAGCTTTTTTCAGTTTCATTCCTTCGTCTTGAAGGGTGAGTGTTATGATTTCTTCCTCCTTCCTTTTTTTTTCATTTCCGCTTCTGATTTCTTTTGTATTCTCATTTTTCTTTTTGGAGCGTCTCCGATCTCTCGATCTCTTTTTGTAGCTCTTTTGGTTCGCCTGGTTGGTTTCGTTTTTTTTCTTATTTTTTCTGTTTTTTCTTTTTCAGCCTGGGATCTTTTCAATGTTTACACTTTCGTCCTACTACTTTTCTATTCTTCTTTTCTACGTTCCCTGTCGGAGCTTCTTTTCATTCTCTCTAACTCTCCTCGCTCTTCTCTCCCTCTCTCCATACTCTCTCATCCTCGTCTCTCTCTCTCCATCTCCTCGTCTCACCAGTTACCTCCTCTCTCTCTCTCTCTCTCCCTTTTTTTTTTTTTTTTTTTTTTTTCTTCCTCCCCCTCTCCCTTTCTCATTCTCTCATCTCTTGCTCGCTCCCTCATCTCTCTCTCTCATCCCTGTCTCTCTATCCTGTCCTCTCCATCTCTTCCCCCTCTCTACTTCATCTCTCTCTCTCTCTCTTCCTCCCTCTCTCATCTCTCCCTGCCTGCCCCTCTCCTCTCCCACGTCCTCCGCTCCACTCGCTCGTCCTTCTTTCTCTCTCCTCGCCTCTCTCCTCTCTCCCGCCCTTCCTCGGTCCTTCTTGAGTTCCTCATTTCTTATCTCTTTCTTTCTAGTTCTTTAATTAAATTTGTTCTTTATGCATCTTTTAGTTCTTATAAGATGTTCCCAATTGTGGTATTTTTTGATGTCTGTGTCCTGGGTCCTCCCCAGAGGGATCCCACTGCAGGATTCTTTTCTTTTCCCACATAGGGTTGGTGAGCTTGGCACATATTATTATCCCTGTATCCTGCCACTTTCCCCAGTGTAAGTCCTCCTTTCCTCGTAATCCCCCCTGGCATATTGGCCTCTTTCTCCTGGCCTGATTCCAAGTTATTCCAATGTGAGTCCCTAAATCTTCTTCACAGTGTTGAAGGCTTGCTTTGGCTGTGTTGCTTGCCTCCTTCAGATGCTTCTTCGAATCTCAGTTGGCCGGGGGTGGGGGGGGGGGGTAGGGGGGTGGGGTGGGGGTGGGGGGGGGGGTGGGGGGGGGGTGGGGGGGTGGCTCTTCAGCAAATGTTAAAAAAAAATAAAAAAAAAAGAAAAGACTGCATCAAAGAACTGACTGAAACAGTGAACTTCTGCTCAAAACAGTCAACTTCCCCATGGAAAATATTGAGAAAGACTAAGAGATGAAAAGCATGTTTGGCAGAATGCATGAGCTCTGGCGGGGTCGGGGAATGGGCGGGAACACGGGTCTGGATTTGTTAAAAATAAATAAATAAATAAATTTATGTGAAAAAAAAATAAAGTAAAAAAAATAAAATTAAAAAAAATAAGTTTTTAAAAAATTTAAAAAAGAAAGTATAATAACTAAGGAATGATTTATGACTGATAGGGTAGAAGATTGGGGGAATCAATCTTTTTTGTCTTTGAAACTACCATCTTAGATTAGCATGTTGCTATGCTAACATCATTACTGAAATGTCCTTTGATGGCCACCACCTCAAACTGCTGTATGCTACAATTAACAGTTCATTTCAAAAAGTTCTTACCCTGCTGGTCCTCCAGTGATGGACGTCTTGTGGTGGATATCATTCCACGTAACAACGTTGGACATTCCTGTTGTTCGTGAGTCCCCTACTGTGAAAATCAGCTTTTGGTTAAAGGCTACCTGGAGCAGGTGTAAAACTTTCCTTCCCTTGAAATTATCAGGCAAGTATGCAGTTCGCTGTGTTCCTGTGTAAGGCTTTCCTGGGTTTGGGTGATCTTCCTGCATGAAGAGAAGACAATGTTATCAGTGTGCTGTCTGAATTTTACTATACCAAGGGTGTGTTTATCTGCATGTTGAAAGTGAGAGAAATACTGAAGCTTTACTCATATTCCCAGTAATTCATCATTCTCTTCAAGTTCCCACTGGGAACACTATACATATTCCCAGGTCATCCCACCCTAACACACGGTGTTCGCCCATTCTTTTTCTCTACATTAAGAAATGGATACGTGTCAGGCATGGTGGCCTCTAATCCTAGCACTCACTCTAGAGGCAGAGACAAGCAGACCTCTGTGAGTTCAAAGCCAGCCTGGTCTACAATAGCAAGTTCCAGGGCCTGTTTCAAAAAATACCCTCCCACCAAAATGGATGTGAAAGGCTAGGAGTGTAGTTCAATAGAGTCCTTGCCTGGCATGTACAAGGTCCTAGCTTCAATCCCAATATTTCCCCTCGCCCCCCCCAACAAGAATACAAGGGAAGCTGGGTGTGGTGGCGCACGCCTTTAGTCCCAGAGGCAAGAGGATCTCTGTGAGATCAAGGCTAATCTGGTTTACATAGGGAGTTCCAGGCCAGCTGAGGCTCCAGGGAAACCCTATTTTCAAAAATAAAGAAATAAACAAACAAATAAATAAATAAGTCCTGAGCAAAGAATACGACCTCTGCCACTATCTCAGTCCCTTTTACATGATCATGGAATGATTCCATGGGAAAACTATTATCAAAGAGGTGACAGGACAAAAGACCTCAGACACACTTACTGTTTGTAGGCCACCTTTCATTTGGTACTGAATGACAATCGTGCCACAGTATTCGTAACCTGGAAGTGACTTCATTGAAATGCTGTGAGTCATGGTTCCGTCCGGCTGGTTCCCTTTTTGGATACCATAAGAAGTCTGACACACAGGGCAGACGGGCTTGCGGGACATAGCTTCGTGGATACAAGGGGAGCAGAATGCGTGCTTGCACTTTGGGAGCACATGCCTGTCCTTAATGATATCCATGCAGACAACGCACTCTTCGTCCTCCTTCACTGTGGAGGAGGAAAGACTAGAGCCCTCAGGTGGAGGGGAAGCTACTTTTGTATCGTTCCTGTCGATATCCATGGGCGTTTCTTGGTCCACACTCAGTTTCTCTCCAGACGATGGTGACATTCTCATTCTTTTTAAGACATATTCCTTTGCCAGCGCGAGGTGATTTGGCAAACCAGTCAAAGACACTGACTCTCCGCTCAGCACAAAGTGTACGCCAGGGTGCCTTTTTTTAAAGTCGTCCCTAAACTTGGTCTTGTGTAATTGGCTTTTCTCCTTACCCAAAGGTTTCAGTAACAGAACTTCTGTCATCAGCTGACATGTGGCCTGTTGGAAGGCATCGATGAAGCTAACATAGGAGTGCACGGACAGATCTACCTTCTTATCCTTGGGATCAAACAGAATACACGTTTTCTGACTTTTCTCCTGGACTCTGCTGCAAGTGTTATACTTTTGTTCTATCTCTGATATCTCCCTGAGTAATTCAGCTTCGAGAAGCTTAAAGCGAACAGTATCAACTTCAATTCCTGTAGTGAAACCAGAAACCAGTATCTTCATAGGTCTCTGGACAGAAGTTTGAGAGAGCTTGTCTTTGGCGGCTGAAATGTCCTCTTGGGACCCGAGGAGAGTTAGCGTTCCTCCTTGCTCTGTTATCAGGAGTTCTGGAAAGCACTGGCTCAACTCCTGTCTGCGTTCATTCGCTCTCTTAGTGTCAGTGAAAACGACGCAGTCTTGCTTCAGGGCTTGTGTGCATTTCTGAAACTCCCTAACAAAAGACTCACGGGCTGCTTCTAAATTGTCTGATTGACTGGAGGTAAAACGAATGGAGACCACATTGGGAGAACGGTTTTGGATTTCAATATTTACACCAAATCTATTCTCTATGGACTTTATTTTGTCAGGACGGGTATATCTGAAGTACTCAAGGAAAGGTAAGGAAACCTCAAAACAGCTCTCTTTTTCTTCCAACTCGGCTTTTGGTTCAGCATGGAAAAAGCAGCTCTCCCAGTCGTCCTGGTCCGCCGGCTCCGCCTCGGCAGCGGAAGGGGAGCGCTCCTGTTTCTTTTCACTTTGCATGAGCTGCTCACTCAGTAAGTGATAGATCTTTTCAATATCCTTGAAGTCACCACACACCTTCTCAATCCCGTCGCTGCCCTCCACCTTTGTCACATCAGGAAAGAGAGTGCTTATCTGTGCTCTCTGCTCTTTGGGAAGCAGTCTGCAGTTCAGGTCAGCTGACACAGAGAGAAAGATCTGAAATTTTAAAAGGAACAGACACAAGTAAGATATCTCAGGCCTCTAGGCCTCCAGACACCTCTTTGGGAGGATATCCAGAAATCACAGTAAAGATCACTATGTCTTTTCTTAGCAGGAAGTGGCTCCTTTCAAATCCATTGAGAGGAGCAGAGTGCTACAAACCAGAGGTTCCCAGATGTGTCTGTCTGCACATTAATCACCTCGGGGAGTTTAAAAATGAAGCAAACAAGCAAGCAAAGCCAAGGCCAGGGCTCTTTGCAGAGACTCGTGTACCTGGTCTGTGACAGTGTCTGGGCACGAACACTTTCTACAGCTCTCTGCCGAGAGATTTGTGTTCTAGAGCTGGCTTTGCTTGACCCTAGGGAAGGCATTTCTGTTCCAAGGCAAATCGTTGTCCTCAAGAAAAGAGTTTGAGAGCTTCAGAGGGAGCTATAAATCCAAGGAGGAATATTTTGTTTCTCTTATTTACTCTCTTACCTTCAAATAAAACCAAACATCTGACTTATGCAAAGTTGCTAAATTCATTCATTTATTTATTTATTTTTTAATTTTTAATTTTTTAATTTTTTTTTTTTGTCTTTTTGAGACAGGGTCGCCCTGTAGCCCCAGCTGTCCTGGAACTCCCTCTGTAGACCAAGCTGGCCTTGAACTCACAAAGATCCGCCTGCTCTGCCTCCCCTGCTCTGCTTCCCGAGTGCTAGGCTTAAAGGCTTGTGCCACCACGCCTGGCTTTGTCAGGGGTTTTATCATAGCAATAGAAATCAAACTAAGACTCCTGGTTTCTGGAAGTTCACTGATGAGACAGAAATACCAGATTTGGAAGGTAATATAAAATTAAAATTTCTAATATGGGGCTGGAGACATGGCCTAGCGGTTAAGAGCGCCGACGGCTCTTACAGAGGACACAGGTTGGATCCCCAGCACCCACATGGCGGCTGAGAACCGTCTGAAACTCCAATTCCAGGAGAACTCCAGTTCCAGGGGAACCCTCTTCTGACCTCCGTGGCATTGCACGACACAGGTGCGCACACCTGCATGCAGACAGTACATTCATACACATACCGAAATAAATAAAATTTAAAAAAAATTTCTAATATTTTGTTTCCTCTCAAGGTTTTTGTCCATGTTCTTTAATCAGCATAGACTAGGGCTTCCAGATGTTTCCAGAATCCTGTCTCTTTTCACAGCTCTATCAGGACCATCCCAAGTCTAGGTCGCTGTCACCTTCCACCTGGCCTACTGCAGCCTCTGACCTTGCACTCTGGCCCCTTCCTAGGCCTGTGCTTCTACCCAACAGCCAGGGTGAGTCTCTACTAATGCAATCCAGATAACCCCACTACCTGGCTCAAAACTGACACATGATACTCTTACGTTTAAGTTAAACTCCAAACTCCAGACCTTCATCCCCCCAACCACCCCCTTCCCCATCTTCCCTGTACTTTTGCAAGTTCCTAGCTTTTTCCCTTGTTCACTGCCTCCAAGCACACCAACCCTTGCTTCACTGAAGCTTCCAAGGCTCATGTCAGCTCTTCTGAGGCCCATACATGCATTTCCCTCAGCCTACAAAGTTCTTCCCTCTGGAATCCACACACATAGGTCCTTTATTTTATTCATGTTTTCAGATAAAACATCATCTAGGAGGGATGGTGTTTATTAAAAAACAATACCCTGGTTGTGAGATCTTCATCGTCCATTGTTCCCTTAAAAGACTGGCTCTGGAGCTGGAGAGATGCTCAGTGGAAAAGAGCACCGGCTGCACCTGCAGAGGATCCAGGTGGAATCCCAGCACCAACATGGCAGCTAACAACCATTCATAACTCCAGTTCCAGGGAATCTGACACCCTCTTCTGACCTCCACAGGCACTGTACGACATGAGTGCACTTGTATACATGCAGGCAATACACTCATAAATAATAATAATAATAATAATAATAATAATAATAATGTGGTTCTGTCATTATCTATCCAGCTTTCTTCTTCCCAGACCTTGTCGCTGGTGGGCGTGCTATTATTCTCATGCTATTATAAATCTGTTTCCCTTACTAGAAGGTTATGGGCCCTGAGGGTAACCCACCATGTGACCATGTCCCCACACTCTATAGCACTGCCTGGCACATACTAGGTAGTCCATATCTACTTGTTGATCTTTTCATGGCTGGGTCCTTCTTATTTAAGCCTCTGGAAAGTGGTTCTGACTTCTGGTCAGAAGTAGCACTTTCTCCCCTCTTCCCCTTGCATGCTCTTACCTGCTCCTCTTTGAGGCAAAGTCCTGCTTTTTCTCCTAGCATGTGTTCGTCTCTGAGTGATTTCACTCAGTTCATGCCGTTCTGTGCACTTCTTCCCCTCAATAGAAGCTGCACGAGAACGGGAACCTTATCTGTTGTGGTCACCTCTGTGCCCCAGTGCCTAAATAAGCCAACAGCTAGTCTCCAGCACATGGCTGTTGAACCAAAAAGGCAGGAGATTTGGAGACCACAGAGGCAGGTGCAGAAACAGTCCCACTCCTCTGTCAACACACTCACCTTCTGAACAATAGAGTCAGTGGAATTAAAAATGGGCCCTTCGTTTGGATGCTTCTCATCAGACCGTGCGTCAGCTTCTGAGTGTGTCAAGGAAGAAACTCTGGATCTTGAAGCCGAAGCCTCTGACTGTGTCAAGGAAGAAATTCTGGATCTTGGAGTCTCGGCTTCTGATTGTGTCATGGAAAAGACTGCGGAGCTCAGTACCCTCGCTTCTGACTGTGTCAAAGAAGAAATTCTGGATCTCGAAGCCTCAGCTTCTTCTGGCTGTGTCAAGGAAAAGTCTTCCGGGCTCGGTGCCTCAGCTTCTGACTGTGTTGAGGACGAACTTCTGAATGTCAGTGTCGAAGCCTCTGACCATGTCAAGGAAGAAGCTCTGGGCCTTGGATCCTCTACTGGCTTTTTGATGGTTTCCAGGAAAATGGTCACAGGTTTTTTATCAATTATCATCTGATGCTCTCCTTTTTTCAGTACTCTCTCCTTAGCTGCAGGAGAGACATGAAACATACATTCACATAGAAATGAGAGAGTATTCACATCATTTGTTTCAGTGTCCCCTCTAGGAACTCCCAAGGATACCAAAACCCAGGGATATCTTATAAGATGGCACAGGACTTGCACACAAACTACTCACATTCTCCCACGTAGATGACTTCTAATCACCAACACAAAGTAAATGCTAGGTAAATAGCTGCTATGCTGTATTATTTAGGGTAAAATAAAATTATCTATGCATATTCAGTATTGATGCAACTTCTTTTCTCAAATAGTTTCCATCCCTGGTTGGGTGAATCCATGGATGTGGAACAAAAGTGTAGAGAGGGCCTGAGCAGTTGTTCCCAGGAGTGAGCGTGTGTGTGTGTGTGTGTGTGTGTGTGTGTGTGTGTGGTGGGTTGGTTTTCAGCACTCTAAAGTTGACAGCTTAAAACTTACTGTAGAAATGAAAACGTTTTGGCAAGTTTACATGACTTGGTTATTAAAAGGTCCTGTTTCTAGTTGGGCATGCAATCCTAACGCTCGAATGGCATAGGTAGGGAAATCATCAGTTCAAGGCCAGTCAGGGGTACATAGCAAGACCCTGTCTCAAAGGGAGAAAAAGAGGCTCCCATTTCAATGATGTGGAATAATATTCATTATATACTTTAAGTGGGGAAAAATAAGAATCCAAAGTATAGAATACATGTTGCTTTGCTGCTTCTGCGCCACCCCCCCCCACTCCTTTCTATACTGACCATACATTACTTTCGTGTTACAAATAAGTCAATAGGGTTGGGCCTGGAGAGATGGCCCCACAGTTACGAAACTATCTTGCTCTTACAGATGACCTGGGTTCTGTTCCCAGCATCCATATGGAGGTAAGGCCAGTTGCGGGGGATCTAACGCCCTCTTCTGACCTCCTTGGGCACTGCATGAACATAGTATACTTAACATACATGTATGCAAAACACTCGTACACAAAGAACAAAAATAAATAAACAACAAGTCAATGGAATCAGTATTTTAGACATAAAAGTAGCTTGGGCCCTGTCTGGAAAAGACCAAAAAAAAAAAAAAAAAAAAAAGTAGCTTGGGCTTTTATGACAGGGGCTGCGGAATGCCAGAACCTGGAACGGGAAGCACAATACTTTCATTTCTCTCGCTCATTTCATGTCTCTGTCTCAGACTGCTGGGAAATTCGGCGGTTCAGACAGCGCACGGTAAGTACCCTTAGGAAGCAGGAAAACCAGGGCTGGGCACATCTAAGACTCTAACCTCCACTTCCGGCCTGAGCGAGTCTGTAGGCGGCCGGGTGCCCAAGCAGTGCATTCTCTGTCCCGGGCTCTCTCCTAGGTGGGCTTGGACGGATCTGCCTGGAAACCTGCAGGATTGGCCTGTGCACCCCAGCCCAGCCCCACACCCCTGCTGCGCCGGCTCACCTTCTCTTTCTAGGAACTTCACCTCGAAGGTGTCGGGGTCGCTGGAGCCCACCGGCCGGACAGTGCATTCCCCGCCATCGGATGCCCGGCTCTGGAAATACTTCTCCAGCTTCCGGTGCGCCCCGGGGACGGACTCCCGCAGCCGCACTAGGAGCGGGGACGGCGGGCAGGATTTGGAGGCCATGGCTGTCGGCGTCTGGCTCCAGTGGGGCTGGAGGACGCTGCTCAGCCAGGACAGGGCAAAGGCGGGTCCCGCCCCTGCCATTCGGGCTACAAAGTTTCAGTTTCGTTTCCCCAGAGGTCCCTCCTTGTTCCCCGCAGAGCCACCTCCTCCTTCTGGTTTACCATTGCTAGTGGCCTTCATCCGGGTGAGTTGTTTGCGTACCGTACTGGGCGGTGGGCTCTTGGGGGAAGCGGTCTCTCAGGCCCCTGGGCCCCTTCTGCAGATCGGAAGTGTGGCTGGCATCCCTGACCCTGGCCAGGAGTCCCAAGTGAGGCTGTAGCTTAGGCAAGGGATAAAAATTTTCCCCAGTGTTTCTGTTCTTTAAAACCATGGTTGTAACTAGTAATTTCCTGAGAAGTCGGGAGTCTGAATTTCGGCCGTTACACTGAGGCCTTTACCTGCATTGTGACCCGTCACCTGTTGGGTAAGCACTTGGGAATTTTCTGCTCTGATTCCTTCAGTTAGCCAGCAGCACTGTTCTGCTTGCACCTTGGAGAGAAAAGTTGGGAGGATCCTGACCACAAGGGCTTGTGAAGGCAGGGCAGCCTATGAAACAAAGAAACAAATTATAAATTATTGTAGAAGAACTTTCGAGAAGAATCTTAAACCTATCTGGAGAGAACTGGGGAGAAGGAGAAGGGTAGGAGATTGTCCCAGGGTGGGACAGCTGTGGTCTGTGTAGTCCAGAGTGTTCTGGGGCCTGGGAGGAGAGGAGATGGCCCAGGGGAAGGAGAGGAAGGGGCTGGTAGCTACAGTGTCCGATAGAAATCTAATAGGAAGCCGGTATGTTAATTCTAAAGTTCCTCACCATATTTTAACTTGTATAAATTAACTTTTATGTTATTTGACTCAATCTATACAAACTTTACTGTAGTTACAGTTTGCTTTTGTTGTTATTGTTGTAATGTTTAGCCTTTACCATCCAGTGTTTTGCCAACATGTAAAACCTCACATCTCATTTTATACTAACCATGCGCCCAGTACTCAGGAACTACATGAGCTCAGTGGTCTACTTTGGACAGTATACGTCAGGTGGGAGAAATGGAAAGGTTGGAATCTTGGGAAGCAGGAGAAGGGAACATCAGAATTGTATTTTAAATGATGAGGCTGACAACTATGTGCAGGACACATTTCCAAGCAGCGGTAAGTGGAGGCAGAGAGGCCAGAGAGAAGGCTTTTGTATAAGGTTGGGGGGACTGGAAAGGGTCAGAGTTTAGGGACAAATTGGCAAGTACTCTCAGGAATACAGCCTCAGTTACTTGTAGTTCCACTTCTGGGAATTTTCCCCACTGATACAGTAGCTCTCGGGTACAATAGACCTGTGTTCAAGGTTGTTCTTGTCAGCCTTATTTATAATAGATTAAGATTGGGAACTCCTTAAATGTCCTTAAATAGGGGCCCAATATTTAAATAACATATAGTACATCTACACCGTGGAATCCAATCACATGTAAAAAGAGAGAGTGAGAGAGAGAGAGAGAGAGAGCGAGAGCTGGGCATGGTGGTACATGCCTTTAATCCCAGCACTCAGGAAGCAGAGGCAGGCAGATCTCTGTGAGTTCAAGGCCAGCCTGGTCTACATAGTGAGTTCCAGGACAGCTGGGACTACAGGGAGACTCTGTCTCAAAAAAAAAAAAAAAAAAAAAAAAAAAAAAATTCTGTGATTTGTCTAGAGATGCTTCTAGATACAAACAGAACAGAAGAGGCCTATGGTAGTTAATCCTGCTTTATCCTGGGTGTTAACATGACTGGATTTGCAATTAACAAAAATGAGAAAGATCTTCAGATTGGATCATCTGCAACCAGATGACCCACCCTAAATGTGGGCTTTACCTTCTGATGGTAGCTGGTATAAAAGGTCATGTCAGAAGGGAACTGGTCCCTTTTTTGCTGCTTGCCTTCTCTCTCACTGGTGAGTTCATCTTGCTGCTGTGATCACCTCATCAGATCCCAGCATAGACTGAAGGCAGATCTCCTGGAATCCATTAGGCCTTCAGCACTGGATTGGGACTACTGAAACGTCCAGCTTCCTGGACTGAGCACCTACCTGGATTCTCAGCCTCTCCTGTGTGGTGCAGCTATTGTTGGACTACTCGGACTCTATTTCATGAGCAAATCCAGTAAATCCATATTTATGTGTGTGTGTGTGTGTGTGTGTGTGTGTGTATTCATTGTTTCTTTAGAGAACCTTGACTAATATAGGTACCAGGGGTGGTTCTAGAGAAACAGAATTGAAAGGATGAATTTCTTTTATGGGCTTGGTAGTTTCTGGAACCAGCTCTCCATCCAATGAAGCCTACAGCTACTAAAGGCTCTCCTGGTGGCATGAAGAGGAATGATAATCCATGGTGCAGACTACTTGAAGCAATTATGAAGATAGATGCAATTGAGTGCCCTAACCTCTTGTGAGGAGCAAGGAATTTAGCGACTCTCTGTATAAAACGTTTGAGAAATTGTAGAAAAATGTTGGCTGGTTGCTCTTAGCATCTCTGGATAAAATGATGGAGGAAAATAAGGAGCTCAGTAATAAAATTAACCAGGTCCAGATTTGAATCAACAGTTTAGATCCTGTCTTGAAAGACCAAAATAAATAAATAAAGGTTTCAAAGTGCGCTCTGGAAGAGCATCTTCTCTCTAAGCAGCCAAAGAGCTAAAGCTGCAGAAAATCAAGCTGGAGCCCTTATTATCTGTCTGGCTGATTTACAACGCAAATTTAATTCCCAGCCATGAAGAGTGTCAGCAAAGTGAGGGCACTGGTGGGGAAAGGGTGGAACCCTGAAATTTGGGTTGGAGATGTGTGGGAGAATCATGATGATGAACCCCTGGATTCTGAGGGATTTACTTCATCTGAGGAATTAATTTCCCCACCCTCTGCAGAGCATGCATTCCCACACCCTGCAGACCTACCCTCCCCACCCGTGCCTGAGGAACCTAATCTCACTTTACCAGAGGGAGCCGACGTCCGCCAGTGCCCAGCAATTGTAGCCTCTAGACCTATAACCAGAGTCAAAGCTAAGCAAGCCCCTAGAGGTGAGATAGAAAGGTCCAGGAGGTGGTGGACTACCCCACTGAAGAACTTAGTGAGTTTGCTAATTCATCCCAGCAGAAGCCTCATGAATACATGTAGGAATGGATTTTAAGGGTGTGGATAATGGTAGAAGGATTTCAGAATTGGATTGGACTGAGTTTATCTATATGGGCCCACTGACTGGAGGTTCTAGGTTTAACAGGGAAGCTCAAGTGGTTAAAAAAGATGTTAAGCCGGGCGCGGTGGCACACGCCTTTAATCCTAGCACTCGGGAGGCAGAGGCAGGTGGATCTTGTGGGTTCAAGGCCAGCCTGGTCTACAGAGTGAGTTCCAGGACAGCTGGGTCTACAGGGAGACCCTGTCCCAAAAAGAAAAAAAAAAAATGTTAAGATGCCTTTAATCCCAGCACTTGGGAGGCAGAAGTAGGCAGATCTCTGTGAGTTCAAGGCCTGCCTGATCTACATAGAGAGTTCCAGGACAGCTGGGGCTGAAGGGATACGCTGTCTCAAAAAAAAATAAAAAAATAAATAAAGTTTAAAAAAAAGGTGTTAAAACTTTGTTTGAGGGGCTGGAGAGATGACTCAGTGGTTAAGAGCGCCAACAGCTCTTTGCAGAGGACACAGGTTTGATTCCCAGCACCCACAGCACAGCTAAGAACCATCTTTAAGCTGGGCGTGGTGGCACATGCCTTTAATCCTAGCACTTGGGAGGCAGATGCAGGCAGATCTCTGTGAGTTCAGCCTGGTCTACAGAGTGAGTTCCAGGCCAGCTGGGGCTATAGAGAGACCCTGTTTCAAAAGGAGAAAAACAAACAAAAAAACTTTATTTGATTGGTTGGCTGAGGTATTTATTAAAAGATGGCCTATTGCACCTAAGAACCATCTTTAAGCTGGGCATGGTAGCGCATGCCTTTAATCCCAGCATTCAGGAGGCAGAGACAGGTGGATCTCTGTGAGTTCAGGGCCAGCCTGGTCTACAGAGTGAGCTCAGCTGGGACTAAAGGGAGACCCTGTATCAAAAAGACCAAAAAAAAAAAA
>VZQC01012647.1:1235525-1260635 GCA_009823505.1 Rhizomys pruinosus
TCTTTGTATGTGTATGAATGTACTGTCTGCATGCAGGTCTGTGCACCCGTGTCGTGCAATGCCGCGGAGGTCAGAAGAGGGTCTCGGATTCCCCTGGAACTGGAGTTCTCCTGGAATTGGAGTTATAGACGGTTCTCAGCCGCCATGTGGGTGCTGGGGATCGAACCCGGGTCCTCTGCAAGAGCGTCGGTACTCTTAACCGCTAGGCCATCTCTCCAGTCCCTGTTGTTCCCTTTTGAATGTGCAACTGAGATAAGTGTTGTGTTGTTATATTTAGGTCATTAGATACTGAAGGACTAAGTATTCCTCAAGGACACTACCACCTACTCTAAGATATATAATACTTTGTGATTGCACGTGGGACACTTATATCATGTTAGGTGGAACTATGACGGACATTGTTTGCATTTGAAATTTAAGCATAACATAAGGAGAGGCTATTGGGTGTCAAATTGACAAGGAGTGGATTTGTGGTGGTTAATCCTGTTAATCCTGGGTGTCAATTTGACTGGATTTGGGATTAACAAAAATGAGAAAGATCTTCAGATTGGATCATCCCCAGCCGTATGACCCACCTTAAATGTGGGCGTTACCTTCTGATGGTGGATGGTATAAAAGGCCATGGCAGAAGAGATCTGATTGCTTTTTGCTGCTTGGCTTCTCTCTCACTGGTGAGTTCGTCTTGCTGCAGTGATCACCTCATCGGATCCTACCATAGACTGAAGACTGGCAGATCTCCCGGAATCCAGCAGGCCCTCAGCTCTGGATTGGGACTACTGAGACATCCAGCCTCGTGGACTGAGCCTCGTGGATTCTCAGCCTCTCCTGTGCAGTGCAGCTATTGTTGGTGAGCAAATCCAATAAGTATATATTCCGTTGAGTCTGTTTCTTTAGAGAACCTTGACTAATACAAGGCCTTTTTTATGCTTTCTGAATTTGAACCATCATATGTAAAATTAGAGTCAAGTCTCTGGTTAGATAGTGTATCGTCATAGCTTAGTAAGAGTACCAAGACCCTGAAAAGGAGAAGCGTCTGGTGGACAGGAGGGGGTGCTGTTTGAGAGTGGCTTAGTTGGTCAGGGCCCAGAAATGGTCGAATATGGGACAATAGAGAGAGTTGCAGGTTCAGGAGAACATATCCCACGCAGGCCCAAGTAGTTTCCTCTTTCTCCAAGTAGCCTCTGGGGGTTTTCACTGTCTGTGAGGCTGGGCCCAATGTCTGTACTGTGTTATAATCTTCATCTGTAAAACTTGCTCCATCCTTTAAGGCCTGGTTCCAGCCCCACTTCCACAAAACTTTTCGTTTTCCAGTCCCTACAGCTTTTTACTCTCTCTGACCTGCCTCTAGGGGTTTAATCCCATTTCTCCTAGGAAAGACTAAAGGTAAACAGTAACAGTGTCAAGACAACATGGGCGTCTTCACTAATGAAATGAAAATCTATTCAAGATCAGATATCCTGTTCAGTCATCCTATGGTGTAATCTTACCAAATATCCTCAGCTTCTGGTCAGTGCTTACTGTATTCTTTCTATTTATTTCCAGAAGTAGACCACCATATCTGAGAGCTACAGTCAACATTTGAAAACACAAAAGTCTATAAAAGTTTAAAGATCCATTGGAGCCCTGAAGGATGGCTTCTTACATGGTAAAAACGTAAATATCTTTTCATTGTGAACTTTAATCAGTACATGAGGAGTTCTTCCCATAACAGCAAGAAATCAAAGGTCTTCAGCTATACCTAGCATCTTCACATGGTGTTTGTTTGGTTGTTCTCCCTGTAGCCCCAGATGACCTAGAATTTACTATGTATAACAGCCTGGCTTCAAAGCAGGCAGGTCTCTGTGAGATGGAGTCTAGTCTGGTCTATATATCAAGTTCTAGCCAGGCCAGCTGAGGCTACAGGGAGAACCTATCTCAAAAAGACCAAAAGAAAAAAATAATAAAAAAGTAAAATAATATGCTACTCTATTAAGAATTAATGATAGGCTGAGCATGGTGGCCCACACCTTTAATCCAAGCACTTGGGAGGCAGAGGCAGGCGGATCTCTGTGAGTTCAAGGCCAGCCTGGTCTACAGAGTGAGTTCCAGGACAGCTGGGGCTACAAGGAGACCCTGTCTCGAAAAGACAAAAAACAAAAAGAATGAATGATAGGCTGGGCATGGTGGCCCACGCCTTTAATCCCAGCACTTGGGAGGCGGAGGCAGGCGGATCTCTGAGTTCAAGGCCAGCCTGGTCTACAGAGTGAGCTCTAGGCCAGCTGGGACTAAAGGGAGACCCTGTCTCAAAAAGACCAAAAAAAAAAAAAGAATGAATGAATGATGATATATTTTTGGTGTTTTGAGACAGGGTCTCCCTGTAGCCCCAGCTGGCCTGGAATTTACTTTGTAGACTAGGTTGGCCTTAAACTCACAGAGATCCGCCTGCAGCTGCCTCTGGAGTCCTGGGATTAAAGATGTGCACCACCATACCTAAGTTTTTTTTTTTCTATGTGTTTGAATGTACTGTCTGCATGCAGGTTTGTGCACCCGTGTTGTGCAATGCCGAGGAGGTCAGAAGAGGGTCTCGGATTCCCCTGGAACTGGAGTTCTCCTGGAATTGGAGTTACAGACGGTTTTCAGCCGCCATGTGGGTGCTGGGGATCGAACCTGGGTCCTATGCAAGAGCAGTCGGTGCTCTTAACCTCTAGGCTCTCTCTCCAGCCCCATACCTGGCTTTTTATGAATATTTTTTTTTTTATTTTAATGTCATCTCTAGAGTTGGAGATGTAGTGCAGTTGGTAGCCAGTTTGCCTAGCATGCATGAGGTCCTGAGTTTGATTGTCTTTTTTGAGACAGGGTCTCCCTGTAGCCCTCGCTCTGTAGACCAGGCTGGCCTTGAACTCACAAAGATCCGCCTGCCTCTGCCTCCTGAGTGCTAGGATTAAAGGTGTGTGCCACCACGTACAGCTTCAGCAGCTCTTTTTCAAGATGCTCAGAGTAAGGAGTGATAGAGGAGGGAGGAAAACGGGCGAGAGAGAAACATTCACTTACTAGATCAGAAAATCTTCCTTAAGGTTTGCATCAGGAAACAGACAGCTGGAAGGGGCTCCTTACTGACAGGATACAGCCTATGTGACTATTCTGACTAGGAAAATCCTACCACACTTTGGAAATTGGGTTAATCTCCAACCCTTTGTCTTATTCTGAACTAAAAGTGAATCAGTTGAGCATGATGGTACACATCTGTACTGGAGAGTGCCAACTGTGGGGAGCTCAAAGCTAGTCTGGGATACATAGTAAGTTCAAGGCTAGCTTGGCCCACGTTGTGAGACCTCATCTTAAACAAACAACAGCATAAACAAAAGAAGTGCATTGATTTCTGAGGATACAGCATAGTGGGTTTAGTCTTGTCAGCATTTGGATTAAAACACAGATTAAAAGCAAAAAAATAAAACAACAGGGTGTGATTGCCCATTCCTTTAATCCCAGAACTTAGGTGGCAGAGGCAGGTAGAGCTCTGTGAGACAGGCCAGACTGGTCCACATAGTGAGTTCCAACTCAGATGAGGCTATAGGGAGACCCTGTCTCTAAAAGACAAAGAACAAAACAAAGCAACAACAAAAACAAACCAAACAACAAATCAAAACAAACAACAGAAACTCCCTCTCAAATTCAGCGTTTTGAGCAGGTCTTCTATTAGTTTGTGTTTTGCTGGACTGTACATGTCACCATTATCTGTAGTTACTCAGCTTCAATTTTTAACACAACCGTTCTCATTTTTCACAGGACAATGGAGTAGCGACTTTCAAGGAGAGAACAGGTATGTTCACCTCACTCTCAGTTCAGCAAAGCTTTTCCCAGACCCTCCTGGGTGGAAAGGGGGCGTGTGGAAGGAGACAGTCTCCCCCTCGAGTGCTTGGGTGGAGACGCCAGCACCTGCTTCAGGTGAGATTTTCTTCAGAGGCAGTGTGGCTCAGCAGACACATTCTCTAAGGATCTCTGCTTGTTTTCTCCTTGTCCACAGATCTGAGACTCTTCTTTTTAAAACAATTTTTAGATTTATTCCTTTTTTTTTTTTTTTTTTTTTTTTTTTTTTTTTTTTTTTTTTTTTTTTTTTTATTTTTATTTTGTATTATCTATTAGTGTTTTTGTCCATGTTCTTTAATCAGCATAGACTAGGGCTTCCAGATGTTTCCAGAATCCTGTCTCTTTTCACAGCTCTATCAGGACCATCCCAAGTCTAGGTCGCTGTCACCTTCCACCTGGCCTACTGCAGCCTCTGACCTTGCACTCTGGCCCCTTCCTAGGCCTGTGCTTCTACCCAACAGCCAGGGTGAGTCTCTACTAATGCAATCCAGATAACCCCACTACCTGGCTCAAAACTGACACATGATACTCTTACGTTTAAGTTAAACTCCAAACTCCAGACCTTCATCCCCCCAACCACCCCCTTCCCCATCTTCCCTGTACTTTTGCAAGTTCCTAGCTTTTTCCCTTGTTCACTGCCTCCAAGCACACCAACCCTTGCTTCACTGAAGCTTCCAAGGCTCATGTCAGCTCTTCTGAGGCCCATACATGCATTTCCCTCAGCCTACAAAGTTCTTCCCTCTGGAATCCACACACATAGGTCCTTTTTTATTCATGTTTTCAGATAAAACATCATCTAGGAGGGATGGTGTTTATTAAAAAACAATACCCTGGTTGTGAGATCTTATCAATCGTCCATTGTTCCCTTAAAAGACTGGCTCTGGAGCTGGAGAGATGCTCAGTGGAAAAGAGCACCGCGCACCTGCGAGGAATCCAGGTGGAATCCCAGCAGCCTACATGGCAGCTAACAACCATTCATAACTTCTCAGTTCCAGGGAATCTGAACGGCGCTCTTCTGACTCCAAGGACTGTACGACCATGAGTGCACTTGTATACATCGCAGGCAATGAACACCTCATAAATAATAAAATAATAATAATAATAATAATCGAATATGTGGTTCTGTCATTATCTATCCAGCTCTTTCTTACCTCCAGACCTTGTCTGCTGGTGGGGCGTGCTAATTTATTCTCATGGCTTAATTATAAAGCTTGCTTTGTTTCCCTTACTAGAAGGTTATGGGCGTCCCTGAGGGTAACCCACCATGTGACCATGTCCCACATCTATAGCACTGCCTGGACCACCATACTAGGTAGTCCATATCTACTTTTTGATTGCTTTTCATGGCTGGGTCCTTCTTATTTAAGCCTCTGGAAAGTGGTTTCTGACTTCTGGTCAGACAGTAGCCACTTTCTCCCCTCTTCCCCTTGCATGCCTCTTACCTGCTCCTCTTTTGAGGATCAAAGTCCTGCTTTTTCTCCTAGCATGTGTTCGTCTCTGAGTGATTTCACTCAGTTCATGCCGTTCTGTGCACTTCTTCCCCTCAATAGAAGCTGCACGAGAACGGGAACCTTATCTGTTGTGGTCACCTCTGTGCCCCAGTGCCTAAATAAGCCAACAGCTAGTCTCCAGCACATGGCTGTTGAACCAAAAAGGCAGGAGATTTGGAGACCACAGAGGCAGGTGCAGAAACAGTCCCACTCCTCTGTCAACACACTCACCTTCTGAACAATAGAGTCAGTGGAATTAAAAATGGGCCCTTCGTTTGGATGCTTCTCATCAGACCGTGCGTCAGCTTCTGATGTGTCAAGAAGAAACTCTGGATCTTTGAAGCCAAGCCTCTGAATTGTCAAGGAAGAAATTCTGGATCTTGGAGTCTCGGCTTCTGATTGTGTCATGGAAAAGACTGCGGAGCTCAGTACCCTCGCTTCTGACTGTGTCAAAGAAGAAATTCCTGGGATCTCGAAGGCCTCAGCTTTCTTCTGGCTGTGTCAAGGAAAAGTCTTCCGGGCTCGGTGCCTCAGCTTCTGACTGTGTTGAGGACGAACTTCTGAATGTCAGTGTCGAAGCCTCTGACCATGTCAAGGAAGAAGCTCTGGGCCTTGGATCCTCTACTGGCTTTTTGATGGTTTCCAGGAAAATGGTCACAGGTTTTTTATCAATTATCATCTGATGCTCTCCTTTTTTCAGTACTCTCTCCTTAGCTGCAGGAGAGACATGAAACATACATTCACATAGAAATGAGAGAGTATTCACATCATTTGTTTCAGTGTCCCCTCTAGGAACTCCCAAGGATACCAAAACCCAGGGATATCTTATAAGATGGCACAGGACTTGCACACAAACTACTCACATTCTCCCACGTAGATGACTTCTAATCACCAACACAAAGTAAATGCTAGGTAAATAGACTGCTATGCTGGTATTATTTAGGGGGTCAAAACTAATAAAAAATGTATGTATGCATATGTCGAGTATTGTATAGCAACTTCTTTTCTCAAATTAGTTTCCAATCCCTGGTTGGGTCGAATCCATGGATGTGGAAAAAAGTGTTAGAGAATGGGCCGTGAGCAGTTGTTCCCCAGGAGTGAGCGGTGTGTGTTGTGGTAGTGTGTGTGTGTGTGTGTGTTGTGTCGTGGTGGGTTTGGTTTTCAGCACTCTAAAGTTGACAGCTTAAAACTTACTGTAGAAATTGAATAACGTTTCTTGGCAAAGTTTACCATGACTGTGGTTATTAAAAGGTTCCTGTTTCTACAGTTGGGCCATTGCAATCCTAAACTGCCTCGAATGGGCATAGGTAGGAAATACATCAGTTCAACGGCCTAGTCAGAGGGTACACAAGACCCTGTCTCAAAGGGAAAAAAGAAGGCTCCGATTTCAATGATGTGTGAATAATATTCATTATATACTTTAAGTGGGGAAAAATAAGAATCCAAAGTATAGAATACATGTTGCTTTGCTGCTTCTGCGCCACCCCCCCCCCACTCCTTTCTATACTTGACCATACATTACTTTCTGTTACAATATAAGTCAGATAGGGTTGGCCTGGAGAGAGGCCCCACAGTTACGAAACTATCTTGCTCTACAGATGGACCTGGAGTCTGTGTTCCCAGCATCCATATGGAGGTAAGGCCAGTTGCGGGGGATCTAACGCCCTCTATTCTGACCTCCTTGGAGCCACTGCTGAACATAGATATACTTAAACATAACATGTATGCAAAACACTCGTACACATAAGAACAAAAAATAAAGAAACAACAAGTCAATGGTAATCCATATTTAGACATAAAAAGTAGCTTGCGGCCCTTGTTCTGGAACAAGACCAAAAAAAAAAAAAAAAAAAAAAAGAAGCCGGCCCTGGGCTTTTATGACAGGGGCTGCGGAATGCCAGAACCTGGAACGGGAAGCACAATACTTTCATTTCTCTCGCTCATTTCATGTCTCTGTCTCAGACTGCTGGGAAATTCGGCGGTTCAGACAGCGCACGGTAAGTACCCTTAGGAAGCAGGAAAACCAGGGCTGGGCACATCTAAGACTCTAACCTCCACTTCCGGCCTGAGCGAGTCTGTAGGCGGCCGGGTGCCCAAGCAGTGCATTCTCTGTCCCGGGCTCTCTCCTAGGTGGGCATTTGGACGGATCTGCCTGGAAAACCTGCAGGATTGGCCTGTGCACCCCAGCCACACGCCCCACCCCTGCGCTAGCGCCGGCTTCACCCTTTCTCTCTTTCTAGGAACTTCACCTCGAAGGTGTCGGGGTCGCTGGAGCCCACCGGCCGGACAGTGCATTCCCCGCCATCGGATGCCCGGCTCTGGAAATACTTCTCCAGCTTCCGGTGCGCCCCGGGGACGGACTCCCGCAGCCGCACTAGGAGCGGGGACGGCGGGCAGGATTTGGAGGCCATGGCTGTCGGCGTCTGGCTCCAGTGGGGCTGGAGGACGCTGCTCAGCCAGGACAGGGCAAAGGCGGGTCCCGCCCCTGCCATTCGGGCTACAAAGTTTCAGTTTCGTTTCCCCAGAGGTCCCTCCTTGTTCCCCGCAGAGCCACCTCCTCCTTCTGGTTTACCATTGCTAGTGGCCTTCATCCGGGTGAGTTGTTTGCGTACCGTACTGGGCGGTGGGCTCTTGGGGGAAGCGGTCTCTCAGGCCCCTGGGCCCCTTCTGCAGATCGGAAGTGTGGCTGGCATCCCTGACCCTGGCCAGGAGTCCCAAGTGAGGCTGTAGCTTAGGCAAGGGATAAAAATTTTCCCCAGTGTTTCTGTTCTTTAAAACCATGGTTGTAACTAGTAATTTCCTGAGAAGTCGGGAGTCTGAATTTCGGCCGTTACACTGAGGCCTTTACCTGCATTGTGACCCGTCACCTGTTGGGTAAGCACTTGGGAATTTTCTGCTCTGATTCCTTCAGTTTAGCCAGCAGCAACTGTTCTCGCTATGCCACCTTGGAGAGAAAAGTTGGAGGATCCCTGACCACAAGGCGTTGTGAAGGCAGGGCCAGCCTATGCAACACAAGAAACAAATTATAAATTATTGTAGAAGAACTTTCGAGAAGAATCTTAAACCTATCTGGAGAGAACTGGGGAGAGGAGAAGGGTAGGAGATTGTCCCCAGGGTGGGACAGCTGTGGTCGTTGTAGGTCCAGGAGTGTTCTTGGGGCCTGGGAGGAGAGGAGATGGCCCAGGGAAGGAGCAGGAAGGGGCTTGGGTAGCTACAGTTGTCCGATGAGAAATCTAATAGGAAGCCGGTATGTTAATTGCTAAAGTTCCTCACCATATTTCTAACTTGTATCAAATTAACTTTTATGTTATTTGACTTCATTCTATACAAACACACTTTTTACTGTATTTTAACAGTTATGCTTTTGTTGTTAATTATTGGGTGTCAATGGATTTACCTTCTACACTCCAGTGTTTTGCCAACATGTAAAACCTCACATCTCATTTTATACTAACCATGACGCCAGTTACTCATGGAACTACATGAGCTCAGTGGCTATTTTTCACCTTGGACAGTATACGTCAGGTGCGGAGAAATGGATAAGGTTGAAATCTTCGGGAAGCAGGAGAAGGGAACATCAGAAATTGTATTTACAAATGATGAGGCTGACAAACTATGTGCAGGACACATTTCCAAGCAGCGGTAAGTGGAGGCAGAGAGGCCAGAGAGAAGGCTTTGCTGTATAAGGTTGGGGGGGACGGGAAAGGGTCAGAGTCTTTAGGGACAAATTGGCAAGTACTCTCAGGAATACAGCCTCAGTTACTTGTAGTTCCACTTCTGGGAATTTTCCCCACTGATACAGTAGCTCTCGGGTACAATAGACCTGTGTTCAAGGTTGTTCTTGTCAGCCTTATTTATAATAGATTAAGATTGGGAACTCCTTAAATGTCCTTAAATAGGGGCCCAATATTTAAATAACATATAGTACATCTACACCGTGGAATCCAATCACATGTTTAAAAAGGAAAGAGCGAGTCGAGAGAGAGAGAGAGAGAGAGCGAGACGGCTGGGTGGCTGTGGATGCCTTCTAATCCAGCACTGCGAGGAATGGAGAGCGCAGGCAGATCTCTGTGACGTTCAAGGCCAGCTAGCTCTAACAGTGCAGTTTCAGGACACGGTGACTACAGGGAGGACTCTGTCCAAAAACACCCAAAAAAAAAAAAAAAAAAAATGTCTGTGATATGTCTAGAGATGCTTCGTCAGATACAACAGAACAGAAGAGGCCCTATGGTAGTTAATTCCTGCTTTATCCTGGGTGTTAACATGACTGGATTTGCAATTAACAAAAATGAGAATAGACATCTTACAGATTGGATCATCTGCACCAGATGACGCCACCTAAATGTGGGCTTTACCTTCTGATGGTAGCTGGTATAACAAAAGGGTCATCGTCAGAAGGAATGAACTGGTCCCGTTTTTTTGCCTGCTTGCCCTATCTTCTCTCTACGGTGAGGCTTCATCTTGCTGGCTGTGACTCACCCTAACATGATCCAGCAATAGACTGAAGGGCAGATTCTCCTGAATCCATTTGGCCTTCAGTCATGGATTGGGACTACTGGAAACGTTCCAGCTTCTGGACTGAGCACTACACCGATCCTCGAGCCTCTCCAGTGTGGAGCAAGGCTACTGTCTGGACTACCTGGACTCTATTTTCATGCGGCAACATCCCACGTAACATCCATAATTTATTGTGTTGTGTGCTGTGTGTGTGTGTGTGTGTGTATTCATTGCTTTCCTTTACTGAGAACCTTCTGACTAAACATACGGTACCAGGGGTGGTTCTAGGATGAGAAACAGAATTGAAAGGATTAATTCTTTTAGTGGGACCTTGGTAGTTTCTGGAACCAGCTCATCCATCCAATGAAGCCTAGAGCTCTAAAGAAGCTCTACCTGGTGATGAAGAGGAAGAAATCCTGGTGCAGACTACTTGAGAACAACTTATGAAGATAGAGCACATTCGAGTGCCCTAACTCATTAGTGAGAGCAAGGAATTTAGGAGACTCTCCTGATATAAGAGCGTTTGGAAAAAATGCAGGGAAAAAAACTGTTGGCTGCGTTGCTCTTAGCATATCTCTGGATAAAAATGATGGAGGAAAATAAGGAGCTCAGTAATCAAATTAACCAGCTCAGATTTGAATCAACAGTTATTAGAGTCCTGTCTTGAAAAGACCAACAAGTGAAATATAAAGGTTTCAAAGTGCGCCTCTGAGAAGACAGATTCTCTCCAATAAGCAGCCAAGAATTAAAAAGTTGACGAGAAAATCAAGCTGGAGCCTTTATTATAATCGTCTGGCTGAATATTACAGACGCAAATTTAATCCCAGCCATGAGAAGTGTCAGTCAAAGTGAGGCCACTGGTGGGGAAAGGGTGGACCCTGAAATCTTGGGGGTGAGATGTGTGGGAGAATCATGAGTGATGAACCCCTGGATTCTGAGGGATTTAACTTATCCTGAGGAATTAATTTCCCCCACCCTCATGCAAGAGCATGCCATTCCCCACCCTGCAGGAGCCGTCTACCCTCCACCACCGTGCCTGAGGTAACCCTAATCTCATTTACGCAGAGGGATCCGATCGTCCCTCAGTGCCAGCAATTTGTGCCTCTAGACCTTATAACCAGATATAAAGCTCAAGCAAGCCCCTAGAGGTGAGATAGAAAGTAGTGGTCCACGAGTAGTGTGCGATTACCACTTAAGAACTTTAAGTGAGTTTGCATTCATCCCAGCTAGAAGCCTCTAGTGAATTGCTGTAGGGAATGGATTTTAAGGGTGTGGATGAATTGGTAGAAAGGTTTCAAAGAATTGGAGTTGGGACTGAGTTTATCTAATATGGGCCACACTGGAGGTTCTAGGTTTAACAGGGATAGCTCCAAGTGGTTAAAAAAAGATTGTTAAAGCCTGGGGCGGTGGCACACGCTTTAATCCTAGCCACTCGGGAGCGCAGAGGCAGGTGGTCTTGTGGGTTCAAGGCCAGCTGGTCTACAGGTGAGTTCCAGACCAGCTAGGGTCTACAGGGAGACCCTGTCCCAAAAAGAAAAATAACAGAATAAATCGTATTAAGATCGAATGCCTTTAATCGCAGCACGAACTTCGGAGCAGAAGTGGCAGATCATCTTGTGAGTCAAAGGCCTGCCCTGATCTTACATAGAGGTTTCCAGGACAGCTGGGGCCTGGAAGGGATACGCCTTCCCTCAAAAAAAATAAAAAAATAAATAAAGTTTAAAAAAAAAGGTGTAACAAGTTTTTTTTTTTTTTTGTTTGGTGGTTTTTGCGATACTCTAGCGGTTAAAGCGTCAACATGCTCTTTGCAGAGGACCACAGGTTATGATTCCCAGCACCCCAGCACCAGCTAAGAACCATCTTATAAAGCTGGGCGTGGATTGGGCACATGCTTTTAATCCTAGCACTTGGGAGGCTAGATGCAGGCAGATCTCTGTGGTTCAGCATCTAGGTCTACAGGAGTGAGTTCCAGGCCAGCTGGGGCATAGAGAGAAAAAAAAAATTTTCAAAAGACGCAAAATACACAAAAAAAAACTTTTATTGATTGGTTGTAGCTGAGGTATTTATTAAAAGATGGCCTCATTGCACCTAAGGAACCATCTTTTAAGCCTGGGCATAGGTACAGCGGCATGCCTTATCCCAGCATTCAGGAGGCACGAGCAGGTGGATTCTTCTGTGAGTTCAGGGCCGAGCCTGAGTACAGAGTGTCAGCTCAGGCTGGGAACTAAAGGAGACCCTGTCTCAAACAGGACCAAAAAAAAAAAAAAAAAAAAAAGAACGAATAGCTATTCATGGAGGTCCCTCTGGGATTTTGGAAGTGAACGAGCACTGTCAGGCAACACACTATTACTCCACTTTGAAGAGAGCTAGCTTAGCCTGATTTTGGGCCTTAGTGGAAACTGCGATTTTGACTGATGGGCCACCTAAGTTAGCCATGCTGACCTGAGCTGCCTAGCCATGATGAGCTGGGTGTATCTGCCCACCAGACCATAAAGTAGAACATAGCACAGCAAAGTCCATTATCAAATGGAAAGATTACATACATGACAGGGCACCAGGGCAGGCCCTGAGGGCACAAGGCCAAGCTTGAATGTTAAGAATTGCCCAATGCCTATGGTTTCCACTCCTGTTACAAATGCCTCTTGTGCTTAAGCAATGCACCTATGTGCTTTCATGGGGTTTGCCCTATGATCGAGTTGACTGAGGAAAGAGGAGACTAGGCCTGGTTTTACTGATGGTTCTGCAGTCTATGCAGGCACCACCCAGAGTGGACAGCTTGCAGCATTACAGCCATTCCATAAAACAACCCTAAAGGACACCTGTGAGGAAAGTCTTCACAGTGGGCAGAACTTCGGGCAGTGCACATGGTTGTCATTTTGCCTGGAAGGAGAAATGCCAGAGGTTCATTATATACTGATTCAATGGGCTGCAGCCAATGGTTTCTGGCTGTGGTCAGGGACTTGGAAGGGGCATGATGGAAAATTGGTGAGAAAGAAAGACATTTGGGAGAAGAAGTATGTGGAATACGAGCTCTCGGAAATGGTCAAAGGACATGTGAAAATAATTGTGGTCCTCATGATTAAGCATTGCTCATCAAAAGTTGATCTCAGCAGAGGATTGAGTTTAATAATCAAGTGTAGATCGGATGACTCATTCTGTGGATAAGTCAGCCTCTTTCTCCAACTATCCCTGTTGTTGTCTCAATGAGCCCATAACAAATGGTCTGATGGCAGAGATGGAGGTTTATGCATGGGCTCAAACGCCAATATGGACTTCCCACATCACTAAGGCTGATCTGGCTAAGCTGCTGCTGGTGCCAGATTTTGCAACAGCAGAGACCAACATTGAGCCCCCGATATATGGCCCTATTCTCCTGGGTGACCAGCCAGCAACCTCGGTGGCAGGTTTGACTATCATTGGACCACTCCATCATGGAGGGGACGATATCTTTGTCCTTAAGGAATAGATAATTATTCTGGTATGGATTCTACCTGCACTGAATGCTTCTGCAAATACTATCATACCGGGACTTAACGAATGCCTTATCCACCACACAGGTATTACCTTCCAAGGCCCTACGCATCGCTTCTGACCAAGGAACTCACTTCACAGCCAAAGAAGTGCGACAGTGGGCCACTGGTCAAGGTATCCACTGGTCTTAACATGTTCCTCACCACCAAGAAGCAGCTGGCTTGAAGTAACGATGGAATGGCTCTTGAAGAACAGTTACAGCACCAATTAGGTAACCAATAATCCCTGGAGGGCTGGGGCAGGTTCTCCAGCAGGCAGTATATGCTTAATCAGCACCGCAGTATATGGTACTGTCTTCCCTTAGCCAGAATTCATGGTGTCCAGGAACAAAGGGTGGAAGTGGGAATGATTCCACTCACTACCCCCTAGTGACCCAATAGAAGAGTAATTTTGCTTCCTGTACTCACCAACCTTGTCTCTGCTGACCTAGATGAGTTTTTTGGCCTTCAAAAAAAGGGGGGAGGTGCTTTTGGCAAAGAGACTACAGCAAACGTTCCATTGAACTGGAAAGTATAGACTTCCCCTTGGCCACTTTCGGGCTTCTACTGCCTTATAGCCAAACAGGCTAAGAAAGGAATAACAGTATTAGTAGAGGAGTGATTGATCCAGGCTTCCAGGGGGAAATTGGACTTTTCTCTACAATGGGGGCAAGGAAGATTCTGTCTGGAAGGCAGGAGATGCTTAGGGATCCTTCTGCGTGTACCATGTCCTGTGATTAAACTTAATGACTAGCAACAACCCAAACCAGATAGGAACAATCAAATGGCCCAGACCCTTGCCAGAGGAGTGAAGGTATGGGTCAGCTCCTTCCAGGGAAAGAGACCAAGACCTGCAGAGAGTGCATTGCTGATGGTGGAGAAATATAACAGAATGGGTAGTCAGAAAAGGATAGTCATAAATAATCAGCTGAGGCCACGGACACGTTGCAGAATGTGACTTGAAATAGATTACGCGACTTGTTGCCTCATTTTGGTCCTAAGCAATAGCTTGTGCATATTATTTCCAAATATAACAGACTATTGTTGGTGTGGTTCCCTTTTCTTTGCTTTTTCTTTTTTTGTTTTTTTTGTTTTTTTTGACGTTCTTGTTTTTTTTCTTAGCCTCAGTGGCTGGCCCTGTGTTCTATGTAGACCAGACGTGGCATTGCAAACTTGCACGAGAGATCTCGCATGCTTCTGTCTCATAGTGCTCAGAGGATTAAAGGTGTGTGTGACCACACCCAGCCTAAGACTTGTAGGTGCTGGATTCAAAACCCAGTCCTCTCGAAGGAGCAGTCCGGCGCTCTTACCGCTGAGTTCTTCCAGCCCCAATGTGTTCCCTTTTTTTTTTTTTAATTTTTTTTTTGTTATTTATCTTTGTATGTGTATGAATGTACTGTTCTGCATGCCAGGTCTTGCACCCGTTACATGCACATGCCTCGACTGTAAGCTGATCCAGAGGAAAAAAAGAAGAAGAAGGGGGGTTCCGAGATTCCCTGGAACTGTAGTCTTTCTTCCTGGAATTGGAGTTATAGACGAGTTCTCAGTCCGCCAGTGTGGTTCCTGGGATATGAGACCAGGGTGTCCTTCTGCAAGCAGCCGTCGGTTATCTTACCGCTAAGCCCACATACTCTCCAGTCCCTGTTGTTCCCATTTTGAATGCTGCAACGTGAGATTAAGTGTTGTTTGTTATATTTTTAAGTTTCATTAGATACTGAAGGACTAAGTATTCTCAAAGACCTTCCACCTACTCTAAGATATAAATGCTTTGTATTGCACGTGGACACTTAATACATGTTAGACGGTGGCAACTATGATACAGAACATTTGTTTTGATTTGACATTACTAGCATAACATAAAGGAGAGACAGGCTTAAATTGGGCTGTCAAGATTTGACAAGAGTGGATCTTCGTGGTGTTAATCCTGTTAAGTCCTGGGTTGTCAATATAGTGACTGGATTTGGGATGTTAAAAAATATGAACAATGATACTTCAATTGGATCATCCCCAGGACCGGTATGACCCACCTTAAATGTGGGATTACCTTTCTGATGGTTGGATGCTATAACAAGGCCATGGCCAGAAGAGAATCTGATTGCTTTTTGCTAGCTTGGCTTCTCTCCACTGGTGAGTCTCGTGTCTTGCTGCATGTGATCACCTCATCGGATCCTACCATAGACTGAAGACTGGCAGATCTTCCCGGAATCCAGCAGGCCCTCAGTTCTGGATTGGGACTAACTGAGCATCCAGCCTCGTGGTACTGAAGCCTCGTGGATTTCAGCCTCTTCCTGTGTCATGTGCAGCTATTGTTGGTGAGCAAATCCAATAAGTATATTACTTCTACGGTTGAGTTCTGTTGTTCTTTAGGGAACCCTTGACTAATACAAGGCCTTTTTTATGCTTTTCTGAATCTGTGCACCCATCATTGTAAAATTAGACGGTCAAGTCTCTGGTTAGATAGTGTATCGTCATAGCTTAGTAAGAGTACCAAGACCCTGAAAAGGAGAAGAGCGTCTGGTGGACAGGCAGCGTGGGTGCTGTTTGAGAGTGGCTTAGTTTCAGGCTCAGGCACCCGCACGTCAGATCAATGCGTTCGGATTAGTGGGACAATAGAGAGAGCTTGCAGGTTCAGGAAATCGATCATCCCACGCTCCCTACGGCCCAAGTTAGTTTCCTCTCTTTCTCCGGAAGTGTAGACCTCTTGGGGCGAGTTTATCATCTGCTCATCGTCGAGGCTGGGCCCAATGTCTGTACTGTGTTATAATCTTCATCTGTAAAACTTGCTCCATCCTTTAACGGCCTGTTCAGCCCAACTTCCCAACAACTTTCGTTTTCCAGTCCCTACGCTTTTTTACCTCTCTAGACCTGCCTCTAGGGGTTTAGATCCCATTTCTCCTAGGAAAGCACTAAAGGTATAACAGTAACAGTGTCAAGACACACTGGGCGTCCTTCACTAATAGAAATGAAGAACTATTCAAGATCAAGATATCCTGTTCAGTCATCCTATGGGTCGGTAATCTTACTCAAATATCCTCTGCTCTTGGTCAGTGCTTACTGTACTCTTTCTATTGTATATTCCAGAAGTAGACCCACCATATCGTGAGAAGCTCAACTGTCTACAACTTCAGATTTGAAAAACCACAAAAAGTCGTAGTAAAACAGTATTGTAGGGGCTGGAGAGATGGCCTAGCGGTTAAGCATGGCGACCGCTCTTGCAGAGGACCCAGGTTCGATCCCCAGCACCCACATGGCGGCCAAGAACCGTCTGAAACTCCAATTCCAGTAGAACTCCAGTTCCAGGGAAATCCGACACCCTCTTCTGACCTCCGCGGCATTACAAGACATGCGTGCACAGACTTGCATGCAGACAGTAAATTCATACACATACAGAAATAAATAAAATTAATAAAAACATTTAAAAAAAAAAAATGATGGTTGTGCTAGGTGGGTGTGGCGGTAATCCCAGTGTTTAGGAGGCTGAAGTAGGAGTATAATTCACCATCATCAGCACCACCAACAGCAACCACCAACAGCACCACCAACAGCAACCAAAAACATAATAGTAAAAAAGCATAATAGGGGGCTGGAGAGATGGCTCAGCAGTTAAGAGCACTGACTGCTCTTGCAGAGGACCCAGGTTCGATTCCCAGCACTCACATGGCAGCTAAAAACCATCTTTAATTCCAGTCCCAGGGGAATCTAACACTCTTTTCTGACCTCCTCGGCACTGCACGACACAGGTGCACCTACCTACATGCAGACAGTACACTCATACACATAAAAAATAATAATAAATTAAAAAAACAAGCTGGGCATGGTGGCGCACCCCTTTAATCCTAGCACTCGGGAGGCAGAGGCAGGCAGATCTTTGTGAGTTCAAGCCCAGCCTGGTCTACAGAGTGAGTTCCAGGACAGCTGGGGCTACAAGGAGACCCTGTCTAGAAAAAAAAAAAAAAAAAAAAAAACCCAAAAAACAAAATAAACCAAAAAATGTAACAACAACAAAACCCCACCCCAAAGGGAAGTGTTTGATAGCCTGAGATTACATTAGAGACATCTGACTAGGGGCATACATGGCCTTGCTCAGCCTTTGATGAGGTTGCCTTGACAATGGTGACCAGAGCTGGAACGAAGCTGTGAGCTGATGAGATTTTCCCTGTCATAAGCAGCCTGAAGGGGAGTCTGAGTAGCATACTTTTTAGTCTGTGACATGCAGTCAATGATTTCTTAGTTACTGACTCTTGATTCTACATTCATTTCCTTTGTGCCATGGAGCACAAGTTGTTGGTGCCCACCCATTTACTGCTTCCTCCACTCCCCTCAACATGGAACAGCTCTGACCAGTGACCCATAAAAGTTGGATGCAGATCTGATCATTCCTCTAGGAATCTGAGGCACATGATTTGCACCTCCCCCCAGTAGAGTTAAGCTTCATTTCACACTTCCCTCCTTAATTAGGGACCCTGATGTTTTCTAGATCACCTCTCAAACTATTTACACTCAAATTCTTATTTTTCTGACTTATAATTAAGTCCTTTCTAGCACATGTGTGCCTGGCATGAGTATTTAAGGCTTCACGAGCCCCCACACCTGGTTTTCTTGCCACCATTGTTGTGTAGAATAAATAGGGAGTACTTAATAACTAAATGCCCAGCACATGACTAAGCACTTTTCAGGTGACTTACCATGGAAAACTCTTGCTATCTGTGGTCTAATTACATGGCCAGGTAAGGAGTGAACCAATGAGGGGATTAGAGGGAGTTCATCTCTCTCAGCAAGTAAGAAACTCAGTCTCATGGTATAAAGAGGAAACCACTTACACCCTTTTCAAGGCAGTCGTTGCTTATTTCTTATTTGTCTTTTCTCTTCTAGGCCCTGAGTCTCCTGAACAACACCATACCTGGCAAATCCCCATTAAACACAGTGTCTTCAAAATTTTAAAAAGTCATGAGAGTCAGTTGTGTGAAGTCCTGCAGAATAAGTTTGGTTGTCTCTCCACCCTGAGCTGTCCAGCTCTGGAAGGAAGTGACAGTTCTCTTGCTCAACAAGTCTTCAGAATGAGGCTGACCCCTAACATTGAGTTATCTGTTTGGAAGGATGACCTCACCAGACATGCTGTAGATGCTGTGGTGAATGCAGCCAATGAAGACCTTGTGCATGGGAGTGGCCTGGCCGGGGCCCTGGTGAAAGCTGGTGGTCCTCAGATCCTAGAGGAAAGTAGACATTTCATTGCCACGCGGGGTAGACTATCGACTGGTGAAATAGCCATCACCGGAGCAGGGAGGCTTCCTTGCAAACTGATTATCCATGCTGTTGGGCCTAGGTGGTTGCTAATGGATAAGCAGCAAGCTATCATGTTGCTAGAACACGCCATTATAAATGTTCTAAACTTTGTCACCTCTGTAAATAGGAGCATTAAGACAATAGCAATCCCAGCCTTGGGCTCTGGAGTGTTCCAGTTCCCTCTGGACTTGTGCACAAACACGATTTTAGAAACTATCTGCTTATATTTCCAAAGAAATCCAGTGTTCAGTAGTTTGCAAGAAATTCACCTGGTGAGCAATGAGGACCTTACTGTTGCTTCCTTTAAAGCTGCCTCAGAAACCAGGCTAGGAAAGAATGAGCTGGGCCCCTGGAAGACTCAAAAAACCACCCCCACCTCCAGCACGACTCTTCAAGTTGGCCGGGACCTGACTCTGGAGATTGTTCAAGGCCACATTGAACAGCAAACTGTAAGTCTTTGTTTTTCTTCTCTGGCACTGATAAAGATCCTGGAACTAACTGTTAATTTTATTAAGAGGTTTAAAGTATATTCTGTATAAGATCATAGAAAACATTTTGGGGGTGGACTAGAAAACATTTAAGAGTGTGGACTTCAGGCTCAGGCCATCTGGTTTGGTATCAGCTTTGCTATTTGATAAGTGACATACTTTATCTTTTAATCTTCAGCTCTTCATCTGTAAAACACATATAACAATGGCACTAAACATCTTAAAGCTGAAATCAATACCTGTGATGTGCTTATATATAATAGCATCTGGCATATGATTAATGTGGGGTTAGAATTATTAGCCTCTGATTCTTAGGTACTATGAAGAATTAGAATCATCTTTAATCCCAAGGAAACTAAACTCTTTTTAATTTATTATTTTTATATTTTATGTGTATATTTCCTGGATGTGTGTCACATACTATGAGGAATTAGAATAACCTTTGATCCTTATAGGCATGGTGGTGCATGCCTTTAATCCCAGCACTTAGGAAGCAGGTGGAGCTACAGGGAGACCCTGTTTTAAAAAAAAAAACAACAAAAAACGCCGGGCGTGGTGGCACACGCCTTTAATTCTAGCACTTGGGAGGCAGAGGCAGGCAGATCTTTGTGAGTTCAAGACAGCTGGGGCTACAGGGAGACCCTGTCTCGAAAAGACCAGAGGGGAAAAAAAAAAAGAATTAGTAGGTGAGAGAATCCAGGGAACTCCACTAAAAAGGAACCCTATTTTTCACTAAAGTCTTTTTTGCCTCATTTATACTTTCGTTAGAAAAATTATTTATATTTTTATTTTTTGTGTATGAGTGTATCGTCTGCATGTATGTAAGTGTTCTGGTGTCCTGCAAAGCCCACAGAGGTCAGAAGAGGATATCAGATCTCCTGCAACTGTGGTTATGGACAGTTGTTAGCTGCCATGTAGGTGCTGGGAATCAAACCAGCAAGAGCAGCCAGTGCTCTTTACGACTGAGCCATCTCTTCAGCCCCTCCCCACATGTTATCCATTTACAACTCACATGAAAACATAAGACAGTAGAAAGTTCCTAAGGCTAGGTGTGGAGGTATATGCCTTTAATCCCAGCATTCAGGAGGCAGAGGCAGAAACAGGAATATCTCTGTGAGTTCGAGGCCAGCCTGGTCTATGTAGAGAGTGCTAGGCCAACCAGGGCTACATATTGAGGCCCTGTCTCAAAAAACAAAAACCAAGTAACTAAACAAAGAGACAAGAACCCAAAACAACAACAACAACAACAACAAAAAGGAAGTTCCTAAGAAAAATTTATTTCTTCTTTGTTACAAAACAACCTGTACAGACCTAACAAAAAGTGATAGTGAGAGAATATATATGAATACATCTCTAAAACAGCAGTTAGGGATGTGGCTCGGTGCTAGAATGCTTGACTAGCTGTGCAAGGTCCTGAGCTTAATCTCCAGCACTGCGGAAACAAAAATAATATCTGGGTGTGCCTGTGATCTAAGCACTGTAGACATGGAGATGGTTCAAGGTCAGTCTGGGGCTGCATAGTGAAGTGTGGTGTAAAGGAAAAGGACAACGAAGGGGCTGGAGGACAAAGTTCATTTCAGTTGGTAGAGTGCTTGCTAGCATGCATGACGTAACCCTGGGTTCAGTCCCCAGCACCACATAAACCTGGCATGGTGACACAAAACTATAATCCGAGCATTGAAGAGAGAGAGGCAGGAAGATTAGGTGTTTAGGGGTTTAAGTCATCCTTGGCTGTATAGGGGGTTTGAAGCCAGTTTGGGCTACATGAGATACCATCTCAGAAACAAAACAAAACAAAGAACTTGGAAGGAATGATTAGAATCTTCAAATATATGAGGCATTCAGCAAAAGACTAATATCATTATATACTGGAACAATTTCTTTTTTTTTTTTTGGTCTTTTCGGGACAGGGTCTCCCTGTAGCCCCAGCTGTCCTGGAATTCACTCTGTAGACCAGGCTGGCCTTGAACTCACAAAGATCCGCCTGCCTCTGCCTCCCAAGTGCTAGGATTAAAGGCGTGGACCACCACACCCGGCTTGGAACAATTTCTAAAGTGCACAAATAGCAAACAAATTGGAAGTATGATGTTTCTGTTATTAAATCAGTTTTTAGCTGGGCGTGGTGGCACATGCCTTTAATCCTAGCGCTTGGGAGGCAGAGGCAAGCAGATCTCTGTGAGTTCAAAGCCAGCCTGGTCTACAGAGTGAGTTCCAGGACAGCCAGAGCTAAAGGGAGACCCTGTCTCAAAAAGACCACCCCCCAAAAATCAGTTTTTGTGGATTTGGGATAGTCAAAAAGTCACTTTCCCAAAGCACCCAGAGAAATAAACATCTTAAAACATTTAAAAAAGAGTACTTTAACAATAAATTCTGTGCTTTCTTCCTTTTCCAGACAGATGTAATTGTTAATTCTGTATACACCTTTAGTCTTCATGGTGGACCTGTGTCGAAGTCAATTTTACAACAAGCGGGATTGGAAATGGAAAAGGAATTTAACAAACTGGTTGAACAGTCTTCAGGTTCTGAGTTGGTGCTGGTCACAGAAGGATTTAAATTGTCCTGTCGCTATGTGTTCCATGTGCTGTGGCATTCAATTCATTGTATGGAACTGGTAAGTTCAAAATAAATACTTTCATGATCTAGGAAGTTTGTTAAATTTCTATTGGGTCTCACTCTGTGGCCGAGGCTGACCTGGCACCAATTATGTGGTCCTCAAACTCATGGCAATCCTGTCTGTGCCTTCCAAATGCCAGGATTATAAGACTGGGTGTGCTAGGAGCTGTTAGCCCGTCATCTTAAGCACTGAAAAGATAGAGATGGTTCAAAGTCATTCTGGGGCTACAAAGTGAAGTGTGGTATAAAAAAAATCATAAAAAAAAGATTATCTTTTTCCTATGCCGTGTCTTGTTTCCTCTTGGCTAGAGAGCTTTCTAATTCCAAACTGGTCCCTCCGTCACTCTCAAAGACTCAGCTTTCAAAGCTTCTTGCAGAGCCAAGTTTCCTGTAATAGTAACTCAGTGTGATATTCAAAAGGCCCTAAACATTGGTCCTTCTCCAGGAGATGCCACACATTAGATCTTAATGATACGGAAGGATGCGTTTTTCTTATTGTAGTCTGTCTCCTTTATTGAACTGCCAAGAATTCTTTGTTGACTTGGAAGTAGCAGGTACATGGCACATTGATGCTCAGCTGTCTGAGCTGGGGAGATAGGGAAGGCCTCGTAAATTGGATGGAATCCCAGTGCCCAAATGCCGTGAGGAGCACACGGGAACCACTCAGTTGCCTCAGGTTCTCAGGCCTTTTGTTTCCCATCATCTAGACTTACAACCACAGTGGGTTTCCTACCCTGGGAGGGATCTGGCCCCAAGTGGAGGCTGGTAGTAAATTCTAGCACAACTGAAAGATAAGCAGTCTTATTTTGACTCAAATGCTGATCTTAGATTTCTGTTTCTGTTATAGATGGTGAAAGAGGCAATGAAGAAGTGTCTGGGAAAATGCCTTGAAGCACCTGTGCGTTCCATTTCCTTTCCTGCCCTTGGAACAGGAAGCTTTGGCGTGGGGAAGAGCAGAGTAGTGCAGACAATGTTTGCTGAAGTTTTAACATTTGCCGGAGAGTACCCGAGAAAACCACTAACTGTAAAGTTTGTGATCTTCCCCGAAGACAGGGAGATATATAAAGTGAGTTCCACCAAAATGTCCTCCAGTTTGTTCATTCTTTCAAAAACATCTATCTGCCATTTCCAGCTTAGGCACTGGGCTAGGATTCTAACTTGGTGAAATTTAATTTCTATACCTTGTCCATGCTTGACCTAACAAATGTCACCATTAGAGCCACTCTTCTACTTAGCCATCTGCTCCTTAAACGTAAACAGCCTCCCAGTTTGGGTGTGGGGTTCTTTTTTGACAGGGTATTTCATGATTGGAAGGGCCCCGGATAGAGGTGGGCATCTATAAATGACAATGGATGGTTATTTAGAAAATATTTCCAGCATATTACCTTAAGACAGACATCTTGTCTCAGGATAAGGAATAGTTCTTCAAAGCACATTGTTGGGATCGCTCATATCAGATGCTTATTGCAAGTGAACAGCTGGAAAAATCCTGCCCAAGTTCTGCCACTTGGCTCCCCCTTTCCAGGTCACCTGCAGACCATCTGATAATTATCCACGGATTCTTCCTTCATAGATATTGCAAATGATTAAGTTACAGTTTTCACATTTCATTCAAATGTTTTCTTTAGTCATTTCTTTTTTTAAAATCTTATTTTTATATGTATGGGTGTTTTGCTTATATGTATGTAAGTCTACCATGCCCATAGAGGCCAGAAGAGTTATAGATAATTGTTAGCCATCATGTGGGTGCTGGGAACCAAACCCAGGTCCTCTACAAAAACCTCTAGACCTAACTAGTTATCTCTCTCTCTCCTCACCCATCTCTCCTCCCTCCCTCCCTCCCTCCCCTGTCCTCCCTCCCGCTTCCCAATCCCTCCATCCCTCCCTCCCTCCCTTCCTTCCTTCCTTCCTTCCTTCTGTCTTTCTTTCTTTCTTTCTGAGACAAGGTCTCCCTTTAGTCCTAGCTAGCCTAGAGCTCACTCTGTACACTAGGCTGGCCTCTGCCTCTCTAGTGCTAGGACTAAAGGCGTGTGCCACCACATCTGGCATCTAACCCTCCAACACATCCTGCCTTTTAAAATGACCTTCTAGAAAAAACAGTATTTTAAAAATATTTTATTATTTTTATTATATATATGAGTGTATTGCCTACATATAAGTAGGTGCACTCATGTAGTGCAGTGCCCATAGAGGTCAGAAGAGGACGTTGGATACCCTGGAATTGGAGTTTAATGATGATTGATAGCCCCCATGTGGGTGCTGGGAATCAAACCCAGGTCTTCTGCAAGAGCAGCCACTGTTTATAACCACTGAGCCCTCTCTCCAGCACCCGAAAACTGATTTTTTTTTTAACCCATCATCAGCCTTCATTAATCTATTCATCAACAGATAATGTTAGCTCATTTATTTTTTGGGGGGGAGGGGTCTTTTTGAGACAGGGTCTTCCTATAGCCCCCAGCTGGCCTGGAACTTGCTATGTTGACTAGGTTGGCCTTGAACTCACAAAGATCTGCCTGCCTCTGCCTCCTGAGTGCTAGGATTAAAGGCGTGCGCCACCACACCCAGCTCACATAGACTCCATTTTAAAGGATATGCATGGAAATATGCACAAATCTTTTTCTGTAGACTGGCACAGATCAATAATTACTGTGTCTGACATATACTGAATGCTCACTTGTGCCGGGTGCAATTTTAATTACTTTATTGGAATTAGCTCATATAAAACAGATCATTTATTCCATCTACACAGTTTAGTGTGCTTCTAACATTTAGAAGTGATTTGTATTTCAGGTCTGATTAGGTGCCTGCATTAATACCTGCTGAATGAATAAATGATGGTCCTTCTAGAGTATACTAGATTGTGGTTTTCTTTCTGTTTTCTTGTACTCATTTCTCCTAGATCTTCTAATAGATCATGGTGCCGCACTTGTTGTTTTCTTGGGTTGTTCTAAAGCCTACTTTTGAGCTTGTAGTAGGGGGGATGAAAACTAACCAAGCTAATGAGGTCAAATGTGGTGTGTACAGGTGGAAAGAGGTTTCTATGACCAGTGTCTCATGCCCTGCTGTGTCTCTGCCACTGTGCTTGGTTGTAGGCCTTCTGTGATGAAATGGCAAACATATCCAAGAAGCTGAATCTCAGAAGTAACAACGGTGAGTAAGAAATGAGCAGGTTAGAACCAGGCATTGGGCTGCACGCCTCGCCACCTGATGGAGGCAGAAGACCAGGAGTTTACAGTCAGACTCACTTAGATAGCAAGTGTGAGGCCAGCTTGGGCTGCATGAGACCCTGTGACAGAGAGAGAGAGAGAGAGAGAGAGAGAGAGAGAGAGAGAGAAGAAGAAGGAGGAGGAGGAGGAGGAGGAGGAGGAGGAGGAGGAGGAGGAG
>VZQC01012647.1:1263580-1278410 GCA_009823505.1 Rhizomys pruinosus
AAAAAAAAAAAAATCCTTTTCACTTGTTGCCTTAAACATTGGTTTTTATTTTTACTCCACAGGGACCATCTTCCCCCTTACTTCCAGTTCTGTTCTAAATCTTTTCAATATGGGTTGAAAGATGCTGACTATCCTGTTGTCTGGGGAGCACTGAAAGGCAGAGTTGTGAGCATTGGTGTCAGATGCCCACATCCACTAGCTTGGTGGACACAATTAACTACAGCCATGTGCAAGATGCTTAATCTTCAGAGTCTTTTTTTTTTAATTTTTATTTATTTATTTTCTATGTGTATGAATGTACTATCTGCATGCAGGTTTGTGCACCCGTGTCGTGCAATGCCAAGGAGGTCAGAAGAGGGTCTCAGATTCCGCTGGAACTGGAGTTCTCCTGGAATTGGAGTTACAGATGGTTCTCAGCCGCCATGTGGGTGCTGGGGATTGAACCCGGGTCCTCTGCAAGAGCAGTTGGTGCTCTTAACGCTAGGCTATCTCTCCAGCCCAATCTTCAGAGTCTTAACTGACTTTCTTAATTTGTAAAAATCAGACTACTAACAGGACCTATCTCAAGGGGTTTCGAGACTTGGAATAATACCTAGAATACTTCTTGACTTGCTTTTTCTCCCCTCAAAATATATTTCTGATATTCAGTCATATAAAGGTCATTTCCTTTCATCAGTATAATAGTTTTCCTTTTAAAGGGATTGTGTTATTTCCAGTGTTTTGCTGTTGCCCATTAGAATAGGAACTTGGCCAGCAAGATGACTCAGCAGGTAAAGGCACTTCCTGCCAAGCCTGAAGACTTGAGTTTAATCCACTGACTCTTAAAACTCTCTGGGGGGCTGACTCTTAAAGCTCTCTGGGGGGCTGGAGAAATGGTTTCCCTTCCAGTTTCTTTCAGTAAAACCACCATTCTCGTTTTATATTGGCCATAAATACTTGGGAGTTCCAGTTGCTCCACATCCTCCGCACTTGATGTCGATAGACTTCCGAATTGCTGCTAGTCTGGGAGGGGGGTTTTTATTTCTCTGATTATAGTCAAACGTCTTTTCACATCAATATGAGCCATTTGTGGTTCCTTTTTCTGTGAAATGCTTGGCCTTACTGATTTGGTGCTTTTTTTTCATGAATTGAGGACATTCTTTTTTTTTTTTAACATTCTTTTTTTATGTGTATGAATGTACTGTCTGCTTAGGTTTGTGCACCCCTGTCGTGCAATGCTGTGGAGGTCAGAAGAGGGTGTTGGATTCCCCTGGAACTGGAGTTAAAGATGGTTCTCAGCCGCCATTCGGGTGCTGGGAATTGAACCTGGGGAGGACACTCTTTTATTTATTTTTATGTTTATTTTTTGTCTTTTTGAGACAGGGTCTCCCTATAACCCCAGCTAGCCTGGAACTCATTCTGTAGACCAGGCTGGCCCTGAACTCACAGAGATCCACCTGCCTCTGCCTCCCGAGTGCTGGGACTAAAGTCATGTGCCACCACAACTGGCTTAAAGACAGTTTTTAGCCACCATGTGGATGCTGGGAGTCGAACCCGGGTCCTCTGCAAGAACAGTGGGCACTGTTAACAGTAAGCCATCTCTCCAGCCCTTATTTATTTATTATTTATTTTTTATTGATGCTCTGTGAATTTCATACATTATTTTCCAATTCAGTTCAGGCATATTTCCCTTTCCCTTCCCCCCACCCCACCCCATCCCATCCCAGATCCTGCATTCTGCCATAACTGTCCTGCATCTTTCTCTCAGTTTTTTTTTTTCATTTTTTAACAATAAGTAATAATTTATGAGTACAAGCATCCTTCATGTAAAACCAATTTGTAAGCAGTTGTGCCCAAACCCACACAGCTCATGGGTCCCACCATCCAGCAGGGGGGGCTTGTATGTTCAATCAAGTTGATCAAATGTGTGTCCAGTCTATATTGCTGTAGTTTCACCATTCACCTCAATCGCAGCCCTTACATTCTACCACGCCCCCTCTTCCACAGATTGTTCCCTAAGCTTAGAAAAGGGGCACAGGTGGACGAGAAGCAAAACAGCCTCCTTTCTCTGGAGCTGTTGTCTTGGACTCTGGTTAATTCTGGCTGTTTCCTTTCATGGGCTGACAGTTTGTTCAGGAATAACCTTTCGATCCTACTAATGAAGCACAAGCAATTAGATATATAGGTATTTAAACAGTACTAATTGTTATGGTAGGTTACTTTGGTATAGACACAGATGTTTGGATGGTTCCAGCTCTTATTTATTTATTTATTTATTTATTTATTTATTTATTTATTTATTGAGACAGGGTCTCAAATTGTCCAGGCTAGTTAGCCTCAGAATCTCTGTGTAGCCAAGGCTGGCCTTGAACTCATAATCTTTCTGGCTCCATCTTCCACAGTAGAAGGATTACAAGTGTGCACTAATCACATGTAGCTTTAGTGTTTTTTTTTTTTTTGGTCATTTTTGAGACAGGGTCTCCTAGTAGACCAGGCTGGCCTTGAACTCACAAAGATCTGTCTGCCTCTGCCTCCCAAGTGCTAGGATTAAAGGCATGCGCCACCACACCTAGCAGGTTTGTTTTTTAAACAAATTTCATTCCTTAGCTCTATAGCTTTAGATGTCTGATTTTAGGCCTGCTAGGTGCTGGAGGTTAAGGAACATCTCACTTAGCAGGTAAGACCAGGTAAACTCACCTATGAATGGCATTGACAAATGCCACTCAGCTGGAGCCAGGTATGATAAAGCCAGCCACTTAAAAGCTGACTGATGTTTCTGAGGCCCGCACATGTAGAGTCCTTTTCTATCCAGGGGAGCTTTAGGTGCTTGACTGGAGCTGCTCCTGGGGACAAACACTGGCCGTGATCTTTTGTTCTGCCCTGTTGTAAAACCCACCAGCCTTCTGTGGTTGCTTTTGACAGCTATTTTAGCCCCCAAGTGGACCAGAGAAGAAGCTGGATCTCCTAAAATCAATCTCATGGGACCAAACATGGCAGAGATGTGTGAAGCAGAAGAATGGATTCAGAGGTTACTGACTTCCCAGGACCACCACATCATTGAGAATAATCATATTTTCTACCTTGGGAGAAAAGAGCATGATGTCCTGTCTCAGCTCCAGACAACCTCAAATGTCTCCATATCAGAGACTGTCAATCCAGGAAGGGCAACTTTAGAGATTAAAGGAGCCCAGGCGGACCTCATCGAAGCAGTTTTGAATATTGAATGCATGCTGCATGACGTTCAGGAAGAAGTAGCAAGGAAAACAGAGAAAAGCCTTCGGAGCTTCTCAGGTGAGTCATTTCCTACTCAGTTAAACAGTTTGCTCTCAATGGGCATAGTGGCACATGCCTTTAATCCTAGCATTTGGGAAGCAGAGGTAGCCAGATGTCTGTGAGTTCCAGGCCACCCTGGTCCACAAGAAAGAGACGGTGTTTCAAAAAAAAAAAAAAAAAAAAAGCCAACTCTCCCAAAGCTGGTGGCTGTGATGCTCTCCCGTAATCCCAGCACTCAGGAGATGGAGCAGGAGGGTCAGGAGTTCAAGGCCACATAGTGACCTTGACCTACCTAAGAGTCTGCCTCAAAAAAGGGTCTCCCTGTAGCCCCAGCTGTCCTGGAACTCTAGACCAGGCTGGTCTTGAACTCACAAAGATCTGCCTGCCTTTGCCTCCGAGTGCTAGGATTAAAGGCATGCGCCACCACACCTGGCTCGAATGTCAGCTCTTCTAATTGTTCCTTCTGGTCACTAGTGTGCCTCTGTCTGTGGACGACAGAATGGGAGAGGAGAGAATGAGCCATGCTGGTTCAGTGTTAGCCCATATGCTTTTCTTGGGGGGGGGGTATGGTTTTTAATAGTAATTTACTTCTTTGCTGTTTGGAACTTCATACATGAGTATCACGTATTTTGGTCGTACCCTCCCCCTATGCCATGCTCAGGCTCCTACCTGAGCCCTGCACCCACCACTCCCTCGCAACTTCATGTCTTCCTGGTTTTCTTTGAGACAGGGTCTCACTATGTAGCTCTGGCTGGCCTAGAACTCACTGACATCCACTTTCCTCTGCCTCTGGAGTGCTGGGATTACAGGCTGTACCACCATAACTGGCCATGTCTCCTTTTTTTAACCCAGTGAGGCCAGTCAGTGCTTCTGGTATGTTCATGGATGTAGTGCCACCTGCTTGAGTGTGAGCTGCTTACCAGGGCTACAGCGTCTCCCACTCCCAGTAGCTATCAGCTGCTAGTAGTTGCCCAGCTAGGGCTGAGGCTTCCCGAGGCCCTGCCTTATACATGCTGGAATTTGTCCTGGCTTGATACTGCTTATGCAGGCAAACACAGCTACCGCAAGTTCACATGTCCAATGGCCCTGTTTATGTCCAATTTTCTTTTTAAGATAGGATCTCCTGTAGTCCAGCCTGGCCTTGAAGTCACCATGTACCTGGGGATAACCTTGAACTCCTCGCTGCTCTTCCTGTCTCTGTCTCCTGAGTGCTGTTTACAGGCTTGTGCCACCATGCCTGGCCTGGTTTTGTTTGGAGACAAGATGTCACAATGTAAGCTCAGGCAGTCATGAAACTCATTATGTAGCACAAGCTGGCCCTGAATTCAGGACAATCCTCCTGTTGCAGTTTCCCACTGTGATTACATATGTGAGCCACCGCTCCTAGCTCTGATTCTGACACTTGGACGTGCTATTTTTTGACTCTCTTTCTACCCTCAGAGTTATTTATTAATAAATGGAAACACACATGATTGCATTTCTTTTTTTTTTATTTTTTATTTTTTATGTGTATGAATGTATTGTCTGCATGCAGGTCTGCGCACCCGTGTCGTGCGATGCCGCGGAGGTCAGAAGAGGGTCTCGGATTCCCCTGCAACTGGAGTTCTCCTGGAACCGGAGTCACAGACGGTTCTCAGCCGCCATGTGGGTGCTGGGGATCGAACCCGGGTCCTCTGCAAGAGCGGTCGGCGCTCTTAACCGCTAGGCCATCCCTCCAGCCCCATGATTGCATTTCTTTGTGGTGACAAGGATTGCTTAAGAGACAATTATTTTGGGGGCAGTGGTGCATACTCAGGAGGCAGAGGAGGGCCAGCCTGATCTACACAGTCAGTTCTACACCAGCTGGGCCTGGAAGGATACCCTCTCTCGAAAAGACAAAGAAAAAAAGAGAAAGAAAGGAAGGAAGGAAGGAAGGGAGGAAGGAAGGAAGGAAGGGAGGGAGGGAGGGAGGGAGGGAGGGAAAGAAAGAGAAAGTCTAGCATAAAACCTAAACCATAGTTATGGAGGAAAAAAAAATAGAATGCCTAACCTGCAAATGCAGCATTCAAATGAAGATACAGTGTAGTGGAGAGATGGCTTAGTGGTTAAGAACACTGGCTGCTCTTAGGGAAGAGTGGGGTTTGATTCCCAGCACCCACATGGTGGCTAACGGTCTGTAACTCCAGATCTAGGGGAATCTGATGCTGTCTTCTGACCTCTGTGGGCACTGCACAACAGGGGTGCCCTTACACACATGCAGGTAATATACTTATACACATAAAATAAAGATAATAAAAGATTTTTTAATTTTTTAATTATTTTTAATGTGTATGAATGTACTGATGTAGGTTGGTGCACCCGTGTCATGCAATGTCGAGGAGGTCAGAAGAGGGAGTCAGATTCCCCTTGAACTGGAGTTAAAGATGGTTCTTAGCTGCCATGTGGGTGCTGGGAATTGAACCAGGGTCCTCTGCAACAGCAGTCGGTGCCCTTAACCACTGAGCCATCTCTCCAGCCCCAGATAATAATTTTTTTTTTATTTTGTATGTGTATGAGTGTACTGTCTGCATGTAGGTTTGTGCACTGGTGTTGTGCAATGCTGCGGAGGTCAGAAGAGGGTGTTGGATTCCCCTGGAACTGGAGTTAAAGACAGTTCTCAGCTGCCATGTGGGTGCTGGGGATTGAACCCAGGTCCTCTGCAAGAGCAGTCGGTACTCTTAACCACTAGGCCATCTCTCCAGCCCCTATTATTTTTAAAAAAATAAATGCAGATACTACATTCGACCTGGTTATTTTCTTTGAATTTTATTATACTTATTTATTGCTGGTAACATTAGGATCTCTAAAATTATATTTTGAGCCCTATTACCAACAAAAATATTCACTGGTACTGGGAGCTACACTTAGGTGTTTTCCATTCAATGGGGCAGAACTCACTAGGATAACTGGGAATTTGGACTAGAGAGATCTTTTTTTTTTTTTGGCTTTTTTGAGACAGGGTCTCCCTGTAGCTCTGGCTGTCCTGGAACTCACTCTGTAGACAAGGCTGGCCTTGAACTCACAAAGATCCCCCTGCCTCTCCCTCCCAAGTGCTAGGATTAAAGGCATGTGCCAACACGCCCAGCTTAGAGAGATCCTTTTAACAGAGTGTTAGAGCTAACTAAGATATTGTTCCATTTACAACACCACTTTGAGTGGTAGCATATCCTATGAACTCAGCACTCCAGAGAGGCTGAGGCAGGATTATATAAAGGCAAGTCTGGGCTAGAGAGACCCTGTCTCAAACCAAAGCAAAACCAAACAAAACACACCAACCAAAGTATAATAATGTAATTTAACATAATACAACGCCACTGTGGAAGACAGAGGATTATTTCATTCATTTGTTCACCCACTGCACACTGTACCTGTAGTAGGCGCTGAACACTGTGGTAGGTACTAGAGATCAACAAGGGGGATGTTGGCCCCGTTCAGAATCTAACTGGGGTTACTGACAAGCAAGGAGGAGGGCTATGAGAAGGTGAACGTACTTTGGAAGTTCAAAGGACATCTTATGTCAACACTGGAGACCAGGGAAAAGTCTTATTGCAGGAGGTATGGTAAATGGAGAACTGCAAAGTGCCATTTAACCAGGCAGAGAAACAAGGTCTCAAGAAATAAGAGTACAGAAATAATCCTAGCACTCGGGAGGTAAAGGCAGAGGATTGGGAGTTCAAGGTCATCCTCTGCTGCCTGGCAAGTTTCAGGCCAGGTTGTCTTTAAGAAACAAAACAAAGAAACGAACAAACAGTACAGGCCCTGTCATCTACAAGATACTAGACATCACATGAAAAACCTCAATTTTTCGCTGGGAATGGTGTAACATTCCTTTTAATCCCAGCACTTGGGAGGTGGAGGCAGGCGAATCTCTATAAGTTCGAGGCCAGCCTGGTCTACATAGTGAGTTCCTGGCCAGCTGGGGCTACAGGGAGACCCTGTCTCAAAAAAGACAAGAAAGAAAGAAAGAAAGAAAGAAAGAGAGAGAGAGAGAGAGAGAGAGAGATCATGAGAGATGAGAGGAGAGAGGAGAGAGGATGAGATGAAGAGATGAGAGAAGAGAAGACGAGAGAAGAAGAAGAAAGAAAAGAAGAAAAGGAAATCTGTCTATAAATATCGAGAATGGATTTAGTCAGAGGTTCAAAAACACAGGTGCAAAATTTCAAAGGACACCTAATTTCTACTCTGTGTTTGTAAAAAATAATCCAGAAGAAAAGGCCAAAGTTGTGGAGATCAGGTGTGGCGAGGGTCCTAGGATAGCGCCCGAGACTTTAGCCAGATCTTATGACTAACACCTGAATCCCTCCTAACTCAAAGTAAAGCCACGCTCACAGTTTGAGCTGTGCAGGTGCACCCCTGTATACAAGATCAGGCCAGATGATATTAATAGACTGAGGCCACGCAAACTGGGCTGGGAAGGTGGATAAAAAGAGGGACTTTCTAGAGGGACTTCTGGTCTTGGGGAGGATGAACTAAGAGGAGAGGATAGCTTGGAGAAAGGAAGCTTGGAGAAGGTGAAAAGATGTGCTTGAATAATAAACTGCTTTGAGAAGACAAGCGAGAGGTGCTTTGTTTCTGGCTGTTCATACAAAGTGTTTTCATACAGTGCTTTCCCTAACAATAGTGAATATGAGTTTGCAATAAATACTTCAGTCATAATCTACAGAAAACTCGAGGTCCAAAAACATGACGTAGTGGTTAAGAGCAACGACAGCTCTTGCAGAGGACACAGTTTTGGTTCCCAGCTGCGTTTGTCTGGACAAATGCAGGGGGCATTGACACAGGGGTGGACTTACATAAATACAGGCAAACACTCATAAATCACTAATAAAATTATAAAGTAATTAATAAAAAAAAACCCAAAAGCCCCTGGCTGGGTAATCTCAGCAATTCAGGGAGACAGGGGAGGGAAGATCCAGAGTTAAGATCGATCGTCAGGTACAGCAGTTGATGCAGGCCAGCCTGTGGCTGTTCTTCAGAAAAATGAAACAAAAGATAAAGACAGCACAAAGCATAACAAGATTATGTATTTTCGCCACTTTAGTGTTTTTGATACAGAAGGAATTTAGCTAAACTGATACCAGCGTTAGCTCAGAAGACCCAGCTAAAGATATCATTTGACATTCTAAGGACTTCCACTGTTAATATTTAGAAAAATAACAATAAATAATTGAAGCTAGGCAGTACCTCTTTATATGCTGTTTGTTTAATCTTTTCTGGTGAGTTCTGACTGTATAAGTTTCTGGATCAAAAGCTGGTGATAAACTGTATCTCTGGTGCCAAAGCCATCTAGAGCCTGCTATGCAGTAGGAATTAATGTTTATTAAGTTAGAGAACTGAACCTTAGTATTATACTTTATAAATGTGAGTTATTGGTCTCTAAATTCAATTTACAATCTCTTTCTTTGAAGTTTGGGTCTCCGGAGCTCCTCTCAGATTTAAAATTTAGTTCTTTAGGGAATTACTCTGAATTTATCACCAGCTTTTGATGGTTAAATTGAGTCCATTTGATTAGGTAATGTGCTTGGGATTTGGTCCTATAAGTTAGTTATATTGATCTTATATTTGGTCTTTAATGAGTCAAATACTGGAACGAACCTAACTAACAGACAGACAAGGACACAAGCCAAATTGTGGTTTACTGTTTATTTTTGATGTGTATCACTCGTTATGTTGATACCTAATGAGGTTTCTCTTCGGATCAAGACACGGTTGCTCTGGGTTCTTTATTATCTACAAGATATCTCTTGTTATTCTTGCGCAAAGAACCGACGACAAGAAGGCCATTGTACCTTATTTGGTGGCATTAGCTACGGTCGGTCTTTGAAGTAGGGTCGTATTTGTCCAGCCTATTGGGGTCTTAGGGAGATCTTTAGAGGGGGCAAAGGCTTAGATCCCACCGTGTGCAAGATCAGTAGGTAGGGAGGCAATCGAAGCTTTGGGTCTTGGCTCATTACCGGTGCTTACGTATCTACAAGTACAGCCCCTAAGATAGAAAGCTTTACAAGCCTGAGACCCTGTCTAACTTTATAAATATAATGAAAGGAGCCATGGTAATTGGCTCAAAAAAAGGAAGGAAGGGACAGGGAAATGAAGGAAAACAAGGAAGATAAGGAAGGAAGGAGAAAGGGGAGGTAAGACACGGTAGCCTGGTCTCCACATTCCTTCCTTCTTAAGCTGGGCTAATATGAATGATCGGTAGTATTCCAGCATTTTGTTTTGTCTCTCTCCTAAATGCTTTGTTTTTTATAATTTTATTTTTTATTTTCTATGTGTATGAATGTACTGGCTGCATGTAGGTCTGTGCACCCGTGTCGTGCAATGCCGCAGAGGTCGGAAGGGTGTCAGATTCCCCCGGACTGGAGTTCTCATGCGGGGATCGAACCCGGGGTCCTCTGCAAAAGCAGTCAGTACTCTCAGCCGCTAGGCCAGCGCTCTAGCCCCCATTGCTTTGTATTACTGTGGCAAGACACTGACCAAAAACCACTTGGGCGGGGGTGGTGGTGGTGTGGTGTGGTGGCTGTGGTGGTGGTGGTGGTGGTGTTTATTAGGCTTGTGGTTCCAGAAGGGTTAGAGCCCATCACGGTGGAAGTTTATGCCAGGAAGCAGCCAGGAACAAAAGCTGAGGGCTTAGGACTCGGAACAGGGACAGGAAGGAGAACAAAACCGGAAGTGGGGCATGGCTATGAACTCTCCTAGCCCACCCCTACTGACCTGCTTTCTTCCTCAAGGCCACACGTAAACCTCCACAGGCAGCAACTCCAAGCTGGAGCCAAGTACTCAAATACTCCGGGGACTATGGGGAACATTCTCAGTCAAACCACCACAGTCTCCTTACAGAACGCACTAAAGAAAGCCAACTTGGTAACTGTAGAGCCTTGTTTACTAGGTTTGTTATGTTGGGCAGGTTATTTAACCTTTCCTTATTTATAAAGTTGTATAAAGTATTTTCATTGTGGTAATGAGATAATCAAACGAGGTAGAGAATTGAAGTAGATGGGAAAACACTGAAGTGTTGTATAATTGTTAGAAATAAACTGAGACCCAAAAACCCCACTGGTGTGGCACACACATCACTGAGGTGAAATCTTTCTGGGGAAGAATTCTTCAAGGTCAGCACACAGAAGCCATGTGACCAGAAGGGCCTGAGCCTCCATCTCGAGCCAGAAGCCGGAACCTTGGAAATGTGTAAGAGTCTCCTATATGGTTCCGGTGTTTAAATGTTTGACGGGGTCACAGAGAGCAGCCGAGGCTGGCCACTGGTGAGAGGTCAGGAAAGACCTATTGGTGGAAGTGCACCTCGGTTGCTGTGAAGACCCCAGGATTGCAGGGTCATGGAGAAAAGCTGAGGCTTTGCAACCAAGAAAGGTCAGAAGAGACCATTGGTGAGGTGCTGCTCATTTTCAGTAGCGACCCCAGCTTTTGGAGATGCCGGTACCTGGGATGACCACCAAGAGCAGTGGTAAGGTGTAGAATGGAGTCGGACTGGGCCTGCAAGATGAGTGTGGCCCACGGACGGCGGAGTCGGAGAGGGGAGCTGCCGAGACTCTTTGGAGCCCAGAAGATCGTGAGTGAAATCCAGGGTGTCCCAGCCTTGAGCTACTTGCTGGACTTAAGGTTTTGTTGAAGGTGCCCTGATTCTTCCCTTTTTGAAATAAGCAGTACTTGTTTTTGGATTTTACAGCAGCCCACAGTTATAGAGACTTTTTAACGGACTGTGAACTTTTTAAGTGTTTGGACATTTTTAAGGACTGTGAGGCTTTTGAGTTGTATGTCTTAGGTTGTGATTCATGTTAACATTATAATTTTGGGGATAAGGAACTGGAAGGTTGTTGGTTTAATAGTGATGTGGTTTTGTGTGTCAATTGACAAGGGGTCAATTGTGGCTGGATAGCTTTGGTGTCAACTTGACACACCTGGGTTGAGGGGGCTCGATTGGGCAATTGGCTCCCTTGGATCGGCCTGTTTGGCCCATCTGTGGATTATTTGTCTTGATTGTTGAGCAGTGACAGTATAAGAAGGCAGGCTTGGGATGAGCCAGGGGAGCAAGCCGGGCAAGCCAGTAAATAGCATCCTCCATGGCTTGTGCTTCAACTCCTGCCCAGGTTCCTGCCCGGAGTTACTGCCTTGGGCTCCCTAAGTGATGAACTGTGACCCAGGAGATGTGAACTGAGTAAACCTTTCCTCCCCCAAGTTGGTGGTTGGGTTCAGAGTGTTTTGTCATAGCATGGAAGACAAACTAACACCACACACCTAGTTGGAAGTTTGATAGGTTTTACCCCTAAGGCAAAGTATGNCTTCTAAGATAAAGTCAATTCCTGGAAAACCCTGAAAGAAAACCAACATTTCAATTTAGTGATAAGTAGTAATGATAATAATAAGGAGGAAGAGTTGGGAGGGCCAGAAGGAAGAGAGAGAGAGAGGAAGAGAGAGAGAGAGAGAGAGAGAGAGAGAGAGAGAGAAAGAAAGAAAGAAAGAAAGAAAGAAAGAAAGGAAATCTGTCTATAATATCGAGAATGGATTTAGTCAGAGGTTCAAAAACACAGGTGCAAAATTTCAAAGGACACCTAATTTCTACTCTGTGTTTGTAAAAATAATCCAGGAAGAAATGGCCAAAGTTGTGGAGATCAGGTGTGGCAACGGTCCCAGGATAGCGCCCGAGACTTTAGCCAGATCTTATGACTAACACCTGAGTCTTATGACTAACACCTGATTCCCTCCTACCTCTAAGTAAAGCCACGCTCACCGTTCAAGCTGTGCAGGTGCACCCTGTATACAAGATCAGGCCAGATGATACCAATAGACTGAGGCCACGTAACCTGGGCTGGGAAGGTGGATAAATAGAGAGACTTTCTAAATAGAGGGACTTTCTGGTCTTGGGGGGAGGAAGAACAAGAAGGAGAAGAGAAGCTTGGAAAAAGCAGAAGCTTGGAGAAGGAGAAAAGATGTGCCTGAATAATAAACCGCTTTGAGAAGAACCAGCGAGAGGTGCTTTGTTTCTGCTGTTTCATACAAGTGTTTCATACAAGTGCTCCCTACACAAAGTGAATATGAGTTTGCAATAAATACTTCAGTCATAATCTACAGAAAACTCGAGGTCCAAAAACATGACGTAGTGGTTAAGAGCACTGCCTGCTCTTACACAGGACCCAGTTTTGGTTCCCAGCTGCGTTTGTCTGGACAAATGCAGGGGGCATTGACACAGGGGTGGACTTACATAAATACAGGCAAAACACTCATACACATAAAATTAAAAGAAATTAACAAAAAAAAAACCCAAAGCCCTGGCTTGTAATCTCAGCAATCAGGAGACAGGGGGAGGAAGATCCAGAGTTCAAGATCATCGTCAGGTACACAGTGAATGCAAGGCCAGCCTGGGCTGTCTCAGAAAATGAAACAAAAGAAAAGAAAGCACAACAGCATAACCAAGATTATGATTTCCACTTAGTTTTTGATACAGAAGGAATTTAGCTAAACTGATACCAGCGTTAGCTCAGAAGACCCAGCTAAAGATATCATTTGACATTCTAAGGACTATCAACTGTATATTAGAAAATAAAATAAAAATTGAAGCTAGGCAGTACCTCTTTATATGCTGTTTGTTTAATCTTTTCTGGTGAGTTCTGACTGTATAAGTTTCTGGATCAAAAGCTGGTGATAAACTGTATCTCTGGTGCCAAAGCCATCTAGAGCCTGCTATGCAGTAGGAATTAATGTTTATTAAGTTAGAGAACTGAACCTTAGTATTATACTTTATAAATGTGAGTTATTGGTCTCTAAATTCAATTTACAATCTCTTTCTTTGAAGTTTGGGTCTCCGGAGCTCCTCTCAGATTTAAAATTTAGTTCTTTAGGGAATTACTCTGAATTTATCACCAGCTTTTGATGGTTAAATTGAGTCCATTTGATTAGGTAATGTGCTTGGGATTTGGTCCTGTTAGTATGCTTGGTCTTGAGTCAAACTGAAAATTAACAGAGCTAAAACAAGCATTGTTTCTGTTTTATTTGTTGATGTGTATATTTATTTGAATACAGAGGTCACTTGGACAAAACCAGGTTGCCTGTTTTTCAAAAATTTGAATTTCAAAAAGGAAGAAGGCCAGTTATTGTGGCACACGCCTTTAATACTAGCATTTGGGAATCAGAGGCAGGTGAATCCCTTTGAGTCTAAGGCCAGCTTGGTCTGCATTGTCTAGTTCCAGGTCACCCAGAGCTACAGTGAGACCCTGTCTTTAAAAAAAAAAAGGAGATGGGGGTAAAAAGGAAGGAAGGGACAAGGGAAGGATGAAGGAAACAAAGGAAGATAAGGAAGGAAGGAGAAAGGGGAGGTAAGACACGGTAGCCTGGTCTCCACATTCCTTCCTTCTTAAGCTGGGCTAATATGAATGATCGGTAGTATTCCAGCATTTTGTTTTGTCTCTCTCCTAATTGCTTTGTTTTTATAAATTTTATTTTTATTTTCTATGTGTATGAATGTACTGGCTGCATGTAGGTCTGTGCACCCGTGTCGTGCAATGCCGCAGAGGTCGGAAGAGGGTGTCAGATTCCCCCGGAACTGGAGTTCTCATGCCGGGGATCGAACCCGGGTCCTCTGCAAGAGCAGTCAGTACTCTCAGCCGCTAGGCCAGCGCTCTAGCCCCCATTGCTTTGTATTACTGTGGCAAGACACTGACCAAAAACCACTTGGGCGGGGGTGGTGGGTGGTGGTGGTGGTGGTGGTGTTTATTAGGCTTGTGGTTCCAGAAGGGTTAGAGCCCATCACGGTGGGAAGTTATGCCAGGAAGCAGCCAGAACAGAAAGCTGAGGGCTTAGGACTCGGAACAGGGACAGGAAGGAGAACAAAACCGGAAGTGGGGCATGGCTATGAACTCTCCTAGCCCACCCCTACTGACCTGCTTTCTTCCTCAAGGCCACACGTAAACCTCCACAGGCAGCAACTCCAAGCTGGAGCCAAGTACTCAAATACTCCGGGGACTTTGTGGGACATTCTCAGTCAAACCACCACAGTCTCCTTACAGAACGCACTAAAGAAAGCCAACTTGGTAACTGTAGAGCCTTGTTTACTAGGTTTGTTATGTTGGGCAGGTTATTTAACCTTTCCTTATTTATAAAGTTGTATAAAGTATTTTCATTGTGGTAATGAGATAATCAAACGAGGTAGAGAATTGAAGTAGATGGGAAAACACTGAAGTGTTGTATAATTGTTAGAAATAAACTGAGACCCAAAAACCCCACTGGTGTGGCACACACATCACTGAGGTGAAATCTTCTGGGGAGAATATCTTCAAGGTCAGCACACAGAAGCTGTGACCCAGAAAGGGCCTGAGCCTCCATCTCGAGCCAGAAGCCGGACTTGGTAATGTGTAAGAGTCTCCTATATGGTTCCGGTGTTGAAATTTGAGGGGGTCACAGAGAGCAGCCGAGGCTTGGCACTGTGAGAGGTCAGGAAAGACCATTGGTGGAAGTGCACCTCGGTTGCTGTGAAGACCCCAGGATTGCAGGGGTCATGGAGAGAAGCTGAGGCTTTGCACCAGGAGAGGTCAGAAGAGACCATTGGTGAAGG
>VZQC01012647.1:1291057-1302595 GCA_009823505.1 Rhizomys pruinosus
TTTTTTTTTTTTTGGTCTTTTTGAGACAGGGTCTACCTGTAGTCCCAGCTGTCCTGGAACTCACTCTGTAGACAAGGCTGGCCTTGAACTCACAAAGATTCGCCTGCCTCTGCCTCCCAAGTGCTAGGATTAAATGCATGCGCCACCACGCCTGGCAAGGGTTCCATATTTTAAAAAATAATAATAGGGGCTGGAGAGATGGCCTAGTGGTTAAGAGCGCTGACTGCTCTTGCAGAGGACCCAGGTTCAATCTCCATCCAGCACCCACATGGCAGCTGAGAACCGTCTTTAACTCCAGTTCCAGGGGAATCCGATGCTCTCTTCTGACCTTCGCAGCATTGCATGACACCGGTGCACAAACCTACATGTAGAGAGTACATTCATACGCATAAAAAATAAATAATAAAAATTTAAAAAAGTTTTAAAAAAGAAAAAGATAATGAAAATTATAAAAAAATAAAAAATAATAAATAACAACAAAAACCGCCCAAAACAAAAACAAAAAATAGTATCAATAAATGCCTGGTCAGTCGTGTTTTAATTCTCAGGAACAAAGCCAAAAAATTGAGAAATCAGAAAAAAGTGGCAAGTACATAAAAGGAAAATATGAAAAATAACCAGTTTACAGAGATAGAAACAGCTGAAAGATAAGCGTCTACAAACTTCTGTCCCAAATGTCAGCAAGCATGTGTAGAAAATGGAATTTCATACAGCCTTTGTGGACTATAAATTGGGGAAATAGCCCAGCCATAACCAGTGCACTCTTTGCTATTGCTGTGTAACAGGTTACCATCAACCTCATTTACTATCTTGGAGTTCCTTTGGCTGGGAGGGTATCCACAGCTTACCTGGCTCCTCTGCTCAGCATCTACTGGAGCTGTAGTACATACGTCGGGTCGTCTCACATGGCTGCTCAAGTGGGAAGAATCTGCTTTCAAGTTTTCTCTGGCTGGTGGCAGAATTGAAAATGAAGGAATGTCCTGGCTTCTTACTGGCTGCTAGCTAAAGGTTATTCGGACTCTGGAGATACCTATGGTTTCCTGCCCTGTGGTCTTTCTACACAGGCAATTGACAACTTGCAATCTTTCAGGGTCTCCAGTTTCCTAATGCATTAAGTATTATGTAATGAAATGTCATCACAGGAGGTCTCCCATCATCTTTGTCATATTCTGTTGGCTAGAAATATGTCAGAGGTCCTGTCAATACGCAATGGGTGGGGATTATACAGAACGACACCACTGGGGGTTATCTTAGAATTCTGTTATCTGCATCTAATGACATTAAAGATGCAGAATCCTAAATAACAGTTTCTCTGTACACAGTATATATGTACAATAACATTCATAATACCATTTATTATAGCAAATATACTCTGTAATTTCTAGATTTCTCAAACACAGAGAAACAGTATCAAACACCAACATGTTAGTTTTGTTAGGTCACTGTATATAGGAATTATGCTTCCAGCACTGTCCTACTATAGTTGATTTGGAACAACTCTTCCATCACTTTTTAGTGGTTTTTACAACTGCAAAAAATATTTTATTTTGCTGGGCATGGTTCTTCCTGTAGCCCCAGCTGGCCTGGAACTCACTTTGCACACCAGGCTGGCCTGGAACTCCCAGAGATCTTCCTGCCTCTGTTCTGGGATTAAAGGCATGCACTGCCACACCCAGCTGCAAGAAATATTTAAAAAATAATAATGAAGAGGTACCAAGACAGAATTTGTAGGTGAGCCTGCTATTGCCATTGCTTCTGTAAGCTTGTGGTAAGTGCTGATTCTAAAAGCAATGGTTAAAACACTGAGCAGAGAGGTTTTGGTCGTCTCTTGGGGATGGAAGATGCCATGACAAGAAGAGATCCTAGTGAACACCTGTGCCTTTTGGTTAGGACTCTCAGGAAGTGTTAGGTCTGGGTTTCCCAGAATCCCAAGGTACACACAAATGTCTACTTCCTCCAGTGGCTGTCAATCTTATGACCTCTTCCCCTTTACCTGAGGTCCCACTTAGTGGCTATAAAGGGATGTGCCTCAGTTTCCATCTTGGTGGCTGCCCTATCATGTGCCAACAGGTAGACAGTCCTGGCAATTCCTGAAGCAAATATGTTCCTGGAGTGACTAAGCCTCATGTGCCTGTCTTTTATCTGGAGTTTGCACAGTTATAGATCTAACATCAAGGACTATCTACTACCTAGGAGTAAGGGAAAACTGGAAATAAAGCAGCTTCCACAAAGACTACTCTGAATAATGGAATCTTAGCACTTAGAATATGATGGGTTTTCAGGTTAGCCATGGTCATACTCACACCTACATCTCCCCCCACAGAACAGCCTCATTTTCCTGGTCCCCTTGCCAAACTCAACTTTGATCCTAATAAACACAACCTTATGTGGAGGAAGAGATGCTGATGAAAGAGAGAGGGAGAGAGGCAGGGAGAGATCCAAGCGTAATGTGCACTGTGGGACCTAGGATACGGTCAGTGTGGTCTTTTCTGCCTCCCTCTTTTTTTTTTTTTTTTTTGTCTTTTCGAGTCAGGGTCTCCCTGTAGCCCTAGCTGTACTGGATCCTGGAACTCACTCTGTAGACCAGGGCTGGCCTTGAACTCACAAGATCCTCTTGCCTCTGCCCCCCAAGTGCTAGGATTAAAGGCGTGCGCCACCGCCCGGCTTTTCTCCCCTCTTTAAACATTTACTTTTTAGATTTTATTTTTATATTTTATCTGTATGAGTGTATTGCCGAATGTATGTCTGTATGTGTAAGCTGTGTTGTCAATGCCCTCTGGAGGTCAGAAGAGGGGGTCAGATCCCTGGGAACTAGAGAACTTACTGAGGGTTGTTAGACCATATGGTGGGTTGCTGAATAGAAACCCGGGTCTCTTCTGCAAGAGCAGCCAGTGCTCTAAGTAAGCCCTGAGCCATCCTCCAGCCCCTCTAAACATTTATTTTATTTATTTTATTTATTTATTTATTTATTTTTTATTATTTATTTATTGGGTCTTTCGAGACAGGGTCTCCCAGCTGTCTTGGAACTCACTCTGTAGACCAGGCTGGCCTTGAACTCACAAAGATCCCACCTGCCTCTGCCTCCCAAGTGCTAGGATTATAAAGGCGGGGTGCGCCACCACGCCCGGTCCCTTCTTAACATTTATAAATGCATTGCCATCTAAACTGTCCCTGATTACTCAGCATTCGTTTTTTTTTTTTTTTTTTTTTTTAATTTTTTTTTATTATTATATTTATTTTTTAGCATGTGTATGAATGTATTTAGGTCCTGCATGCAGGTCTGTGCACCCGTGTCGTGCAATGCCGTGGCGGTCAGAAGAGGGTCTCGGATTCCCCTGGAACGGAGTTCTCCTGGAATTGGAGTTACAGAGGGGTTCTTAAGCGCCATGTGGGTTGCTGGGGGATCGAAACCCGGGTCTCTGCAAGAGCGTCGGTGCTTAACTCTAGACCATCTCTAGGCCATCTCTCCAGCCCCTCAGCATTCGTTTTAAACTGTAGAGAATTTTTTAGCTCTGCTGACGGGCTGGAGGCTTTCTTTGGAAGTCACTACTCAGTCTACTTACTACTCTAGAAAGAAAAATTCCATCGGTTAACAGCTATTTGTTCAAACATTTGGAGAGTACGATATTCAGATTAGAGCAAGATTTTTTGTTTATAAATAATNAAAAAAAAAAAAAAAAAAAAACTACTTTTTTGGGACAGGGTCCCCCTGTAACCCCATCTGGCCTGGAACTCACTCTGTAGACCAGGCTAGGTTTGAACTCAGAGATCCACCTGCATCTGCCTCCCCAGTGCTGGGATTAAAGGTGTGTGCCACCATGCTGGGCTAAGAATTACTTTTTGATCCTAGCTCGGCGATTATTTTTTCTCCTCCCCTTCCATTCTATATTACTTGGAGTTGAATGGTTTTGTTTGTTTTTGTTCTGTGGTTTGTTTTGTTAAGTAGCTCTGGCCAGCCTGGGACCGGTTTAGTAGACCACCCTGGCCTTGAACTGGTCTGCACTCCACCTGCCTTGGCCACGTGCTGGGATTAAAGACATGTACAACCAACCGGAGTATTGGTGTGTTCTGTTTGTTTTTGTTTAATTGAGGAAAAGCCTTAGGTAGCACAGTCTGGCCTAGAGCTACAGCTTCTTCTGCCTCAGGCACAGCAGAACCTGCTCGGCCTTGGTTGTGTTTTCTTTGCATAATCCATTTATCATGAGTGACCAAAAGTTGGGGATGATGTTATGATCAGGATACTGTATCCAGGTCCTTGTGGGAATTATGGTCCAGCAAGGAGGACTTCACAGTACAATAGGATGGCATGACTTTTGACCTGGAAAACAGTAGGTTAAATGACAGGAATAAAGACATTACCTGAAATTAAATATTTGCATTATGTTCTTTTTATTTTTTTGGTGGTGGTGGGGATCCACTTCCTGGTTTTATACATGCTAGCTAAGTGCTTTGCTACTGGGCTATGTCCCCAGTCCTTAAATTATGTTCTTTTTAAGGTGGGCCTTGTGAGATGTCTCACACCTTGGCTTTTATCAAGAACTGATATGTGTCAAAGGAAACACACACACACACACACACACACAGAAAGTCTTTTCTTTGTTGCTAGTAATAGACTTTCTTTTCCGTGTGGGAGTGGTGTGTAGGTGTGAGTATACTTGTTCCATGCTCATGCATGTGGAAGCCAGAGGAGGACATTCTTTGCCTTCTTTTCTGACTGCTCTATCACTCTTTGCCTTACTGCCTTGAAGCAGGGTCTCTTACTGAACCTGCAGTCGAATTGGTGAGGGTGACTGGCCAGTGAGCTTCCTGAGTGTGAGTCGTAGTCCCTGTTGGGCACCCCCCCTCCGTGTTTCCTCCCCAGGGGGGTTTACAGGTGGCAGCGCATCCACACTCAGCTTTTACATGGGCTCCAGCCTTAGCCTAGCACGGGCTCTTACCGCTGGCTCATCTCCCTAGCTTTGGCTTTTTCTTTTTAAAAGGTTTTTTTTTTTTTTAATTTTTTATTTATTTTTGTATGTGTATGAATGTACTATCTGCAAAAAACAATTGTCTTTTATTAGGTTAATTTTGTTTTGCAAGCTGTCCTGTTTCCCTTTCCATTTTGCTAGGGGGCTTGCCATGTTCAAGTTCTGTGAATCTTTTTCTTCAGTCTCGACTGTGTTATAAGGGATTTTGTGCCGGACACTCTGCAGTTGCTCTCATCATTTCCTGGACTGCTTTTATTTTCTGTTGACCTCAGATATTTGGTTCCTGTGCCTTTTCTCAGACATTTGAGTGTGGGATTATATCATCTCAAGGAGGTAGAGCTAGGATGATGATAGAGTTGAAACTCACCTCAGCATGTACTGAGTTTGAGGCCAGCCTGGGCTAAACTGAGATTCTCTCTCAAAAAAAGTAAAAATCTTAAGACCCTTGATTGGATAGGTAAATAAAGATGACTGACCTAGTGATAAAAGATAACCCCCTAATAGTCTTGTTGTTTCGTTACCTTTGTACTTTGTGAGGATTATGAAGTTCGTTACCAATGAAGAAAGCTTCCGGAATGGCAAAAACTTGAGTTGGCTGAATTGAGCTGCTTTCTCTGTCCTCTTGGTGCAGTGAGCAGGTGGTGACTCAGGCCTGCTGAGGGGCAGTCAGCGTGTTGGAAGAATGTTGAGGTGGTGGAAGCGGGATGCGCATTGGCGAGATGTAGTTTGTGTTGGATTTTGAAGACCTTAGCAACACTGTAAAATAGACCTAAGTAAGAACATGGTTCTGTCCCAATGTTGTAGACTAATTGGGATAAGTCTTCAGACCTGGCAGTAATCCAGAATGTGGATAATGGGGATAATCCCCTTCCTATAACAAGAATAATGCTGCCCTTCATATACAAAGATGAGTCTGCTTGCTCATCATGAGTGATTTTCCAGCATGAACAGGGTTATGTGCTGAATTGTCCATGTGTCCTTTATGCTCTGTGACCGAGGTAGCTGGGGTCCGAATGGGGGTTCGTAGCTGAGGAATGGAAAGACAGAAAGTACTGGCATTCCTTATGGGTCAAGCTCTGTCTACGTCAGATGTTTTTACTGAATTATCCTTGCAAAACTACTTTGAAGAGATTGCATATACAGCCTGATTAAGTAACTTGCCCTACTTTACAAAGCAGGCGATGGGGCTGAGATTCAGACCAGAAAGCTGCTTGTAATGTCAGTCAGTCATTAAAGTTAGCTTTATCAGCATTTCAGTCTTTCCTTCAGAAGAAACTAGAGGTCCATTTAATAACAGCTAAAATACTGTCTCCTAGCACTTGGGAGGCAGAAGCAGGCAGATCTTTGTGAGTTCAAGGCCAGCCTGGTCTACAGAGTGAGTTCCAGGACAGCTGGGGCTACAGGGAGAGACCCTGTCTCAAAAAAAGACAAAAAAAAAAATACTGTTTTAAATTGTTTTTTCATCACCATTTAAAACAAAATCTTTAAATTAGAATAGCTGAAAACTGCCACCTCCTGCTGCAGTCTCTGTACTTAGGTGCTACCCACTTTTCTCTCTCGGGTGTGGCCGCCTTTCCTCTTGACAAACACCTTAGTCTCATTGCTTCCCCCGCCTTCCCATTTTTCGTGCTGGGGACTAAACCAAGGACTTTGGGCATGCTAAGGCACATGCACTATCACTGAGCTGCACTCAGCCTCTGTTGCTATTTCTTCTTTTTTTTTGGTCTTTTTGAAACAGGGTCTCCCTATAGCCCCAGCTGGCCTGGAACTCACCCTGTAGACCAGGCTGGCCTTGAACTCACAGAGATCCACCTGCCTCTGCCTCCCGAGTGCTGGGATTAAAGGTGTGCATCACCGCGCCTGGCTGGACTTTTTTTTTGGTCTCTGTTGCTATTTCTGATACAACAGTTTCACTACTAGGTTTTCTCTGAGTAAGGCATCAGCCGCACCCAAACATACACTGCCTCTCCCTTCTCAGGATCTCAGGTATTTGTTAATATTCAGTGTTTATAGTATCCTAACTGCAAACACTGACAGCTGAACTATATAGACATTGTAATTTCTTTTCAGATTGTTTTTCTAGCAATCAATACATTAGGGGGTTGAGATGCTTCATTTTTTTGGGCTTTCTTGGAATCCTTTTTCCTCTTACTTTCCTTTTGTTCATTTTTGGCCTTTTGAGACTGTCTCACTATTTAGCCCAGGCTGGCCTGGAACTAACTCTTCTGCCTCCCTCTCAAATGTTGGGATTAGAGGTGTGTGCCAGGCAGGCCTGGCCACTTTGTTCCATTAGTGTAGTCAGGACTGGGAGTGGGTTTTTTCTATGCTTGGTTCATATCTTGGGATTTCTTTTTGTCATCCTTAAAAATCTCTTTACTCAGGGCTGGAGAGATGGCTCAGCGGTTGAGAGCACTGACTGCTCTTGAGGGGACCCGGGTTCGATTCCCAGCACCCACTTGGCAGCTAAGAACCATCTGTAGTGCCGGGGTGTGGTGGTGTACACCTTTAATCCCAGCACTCGGGAGGCAGAGGCAGGTGGATCTCTGAGTTCAAGGCCAGCCTGGTCTACAGAATGAGCTCCAGGCCAGCTGGGACTAAAGGGAGACTCTGTCTTCAAAATACCAAAACAAAACAAAACAAAACAAAAAACCCTCTTTGCTCTTCTCTTGTATTGGATCATGTGTGTTCTTCTGTAGTCCCTTTCTTTGGAGTGTGTCTTCTGACATACAGTGTCTGGCAGTAGGAACTTTTCAGGTCTTGCATAAGTGAAAACACTCTTCTTATATCTCCACCATGACCCATAGTTTTGCTGGGTGTGGAATTTGAGATTGAAAAATTTCAAAGTTTAGAAATTGCAGCTTGGGGCTGGAGAGATGGCCTAGCGGTTAAGAGCGCCGACCGCTCTTGCAGAGGACCCGGGTTCGATCCCCAGCACCCACATGGTGGCTGAGAACCGTCTGAAACTCCAATTCCAGGAGAACTCCAGCTCCAGGGGAATCCGACACCCACTTCTGACCTCTGCGGCATTGCACGACACGGGTGCACAGACTTGCACGCAGACAGTACATTCTGTACACATACAGAAATAAATAAAAATTAAAAAAAAAAAAAAGAAATTGCAGCTTTACTGCTTTCTTCTTCCAGAGCTGCTGTTGTCATTCCAAGTCAGCTTTATTTTGTGTGGGTGTAGCAAATGTATGTGTGCGCTCCTGGATGTGTGTGCATGTGTGTGCGTGCCTGTGATTAAGGTCAGGTGTAGTAGATGTGTGTGTGCTCCTGGATGTGTGTGCATGTGTGTGCGTGCCTGTGATTAAGGTTAGGTGTAGTAGATGTGTGTGTGTTCCTGGGTGTGTGTGCATGTGTGTGCGTGCCTGTGATTAAGGTCAGGTGTCTTTCTCAGTCATTCTCAATCTTTAATTTTATTTATTTTTGTATGTGTATGAATGTGCTGTCTGCATGTAGGTTTGTGCACCCATGTCGTGAAGTGCCGAGGAGGTCAGAAGAGGGTGTCTGATTCCCCTGGAATTGGAGTTAAAGACGGTTCTCAGCTGCCATGTGGGTGCTGGGGATGGAACCCAGATCCTCTGCAAGAGCACTTGGTGCTCTTAACTGCTAGGCCATCTCTCCAGCCCCATAAAATAATTTAAAAACCTTCAAATTTGTCTTTTAGGTTTGGGAGATTTTACTTATTTCTTGTCAGGTGGAAAGAGTTTTAAAGTTGATTGTGAGTCTTCTTTCAGGGTCCTTTACATTTTGTACCTTAACATTTCTGAGCCTGACTTCCATTCCTTTTTTCTGGTAGCGTTGTGGAGTCATAGTGTTGTGTGTGGCTGTGATTCATGGAGAAATGAAACATAGCAGGGTATATGTGTGTGGAGTTTCATGTATTGTACAATGTACCAGAGTTTAACTTGAGACCACTTTTTGCCCGAGATTTTTTTTTTTTTTTTGAGACAGGGTCCCCCTTTAGCCCCAGCTGGTCTGGAACTCACTCTGTAGACCAGCTGGCCTTGAACTCACAGAGATCTGCCTGCCTCTGCCTCCTGAGTGCTAGGATCAAAGGTGTGCACCACCACACCTGGCTCAAAGACGGTTCTTAATGGTTGGTGCTGGGACTCAAACCAGGGTCCTCTGCAAGAGCAGTCGGCGCTTTAAACTACTAAGCCATCTCTCCAGTCCCCAAGAGATTTTTATGTAGCCAGAAAATATGGGTAATCCATATTTTTAATCCAGCACTCAGGAGTCAGAGGCAGGTGGATCTTTGTGAGTTAATCCCAGCACTCAGGAGTCAGAGGCAGGTGGATCTTTGTGAGTTTAAGGCCAGCCTGGTCTACATAGTAAGTTCCAGGCCAGCGAGGGAGACCCTGTTTCAAAAAGACTAATGATAGGAATACACACCAGGAATTTACTGATAATAAGTTATCTTTGTTTTATTAAGGCAAGGTCTCTCTGTAGCCCCAGCTAGCCTGGAACTTGCCATCATCAAAGGATTTTAGAAAAGTGTTTTCTGGGCTAGCGAGATGGCCTAGCGCTTGAGAGCGCTGACTGCTCTTGCAGAGGACCCGGGTTTGATCCCGAGCACCCACATGGCAGCTGAGAACCGTCTGTAACTCCAATTCCAGGAGAACTCCAGTTCCAGGGGAATCTGACACCCTCTTCTGACCTCTGTGGCATTGCACGACACGGGTGCACAAACCTACATGCAGACAGTACATTCATACACATAAATAAAAAAAGAAAAAAAAAGAAAAGCACTTCCTTTTTATTTATTTTTTAGATGTATTAGTGTTTGGCTTGTATATGTTAAGTGCACCTATGTTGTACAATGCCTGGAAGGCCAGGAGAGGCCATCAGATCCCCTGGAATTGGAGTTACAGTTGTTTGTAAGCTGCAGCTGGGTGCTGGGAACTGAACTCTGGTCCTCTGGAAGAGCAGCCAGTGAGTGCTCTTAACTATTGAGCGATCTCTCCAGCCCCTAGATAGGTGGTTCTTATACTCTAAAGTGATAGAACCCCTCAAAGAATTTTACTTGAGATACTGTTTTGTATCACTTAGTATTTATTGTGGTAGAAATGAAAATAAAATTATGGGGCTGAAAAGATGGCTCAACGGTTAAGAGCACTGATTACTCTAGCAGAGGACCACATGGGGGCTAAGAACTGTCTTTAAACCGGATGTGGTGGCGCATCCATGTGGGCTCAGGAGGCAGAGGCAGGTGGTTCTCTGCGAGTTCAGGGCCAGCTGGGGCTATAGGGAGACCCTGTCTCCAAAAAAAAATAATAAATAAAAACAGGAAAAGAAAATTATAAACATAGGCATATATAAGCATTAGATGTCAGTGATGATGTTACATTAGAAGTCTCTGAAAAGCTTGTCAGATGAAAATGGGAAGACCTTTATAACATGTTTTGTCTGTTTTCATTTTGGTTTGTTTTCAGATAGGGTCTCCTGTCGACTTGGCTGGCCTCAAACTCCTGATCTTCCTGATTACTTCTGAAGTTCAGAGAGCATAAATGTGTGTTACCGCACCCAGTGGCAACAACTTACTGTTACTAAAATAATAGTCATGAAAACTATTTTTTCACATTATTAAATAGTGAAAAGATTAAGTCCTTTGTTAGTGTTGCATACAGAGGACTGGTATACTCACTCCCACTTATAATTTTGGCACATTTTAAAGAGTAACTTGACAGAATCAAAACTTTAAAAACATTTTATTTTATTTTTAATTTATTTTATTTTTTATGTGTATGAGTGTACTGTCTGCATGTAAGTAGGTGCCCCTGTGTCGTGCAGTGCCGTGGAGGTCAGAAGAGGGCCTTGGATTCCCCTGGAACTGGAGTTAAAGACGGTTCTTAGCTGCCATGTGGGCACTGGGAATCGAACCCGGGTCCTCTGCAAGAGCATTCGGTGCTCTTAACTGCTGAGCCATCTCTCCAGCCCCTACATATTCTAAAGATTTTTATGTATTTTTATTTTATGTGTCTTAAAGTGTTTTCGTGTATGTAAGTATACCACGTGGGTGCCTGATGCCGGTGGGGGACAGGTGTTGGCTGCCATGTGGGTGCTGGGAACCGAATTCTAGAAGAACAGTAAGCGCTCTTATCCATTGCACCATTTCTCCAGCCCCTGGAACCTTAAATGCAAATGTCTTTTGATGTTGAGATCATATTGTCAAGATAAAACTGCACAGATACACCTAGCTACAAGAAAAAGAATGTTCATTTCAGCATCTTTTCTTTTTTTGGTCTTTTTGAGTCAGGGTCTCCCTTTAGTTCCAGCTGGCCTGGAACTCACTCTGTAGACGAAGCTGGGCCTTGAACTCACAGAGACGCCTGCCTGCCTCTGCCTCCCAAGTGCTGGGATTAAAGGCGTGCACCACCATGCCCAGCTTCAGCATCATTTGTAATGGTAGAAAAGTGGAAATAAGCCGGGTGTGGTGGTGCACGCCTTTAATCCTAGCACTTGGGAGGCAGAGGCAGGCGGATCTTTGTGAGTTCAAGGCCAGCCTGGTCTACAGAGTAAGTTCCAGGCCAGCTGGAGCTACAGGGAGACCCTGTCTCAAAAAAAA
>VZQC01012647.1:1303411-1317367 GCA_009823505.1 Rhizomys pruinosus
AGAGGAAAACCTGTCCCATCAGCCTCCTGTGATAGAGGAAAACCTGTCCCATCAGCCTCCTGTGATAGAGGAAAACCTGTCCCATCAGCCTCCTGTGAAAGAGGAAAACCTGTCCCATCAGCCTCCTGTGAAAGAGGAAAACCTGTCCCATCAGCCTCCTGTGAAAGAGGAAAACCTGTCCCATCAGCCTCTTGCCTTCATGTGTTTGCAAGCACATGCACACATGTAAGGAAGAAAAAGAAAACCAAGAGTTCTTGGTATGTTTTAGTTTTCTCATTGCTACCCCTTTTTGGGGGTGTGTGTGGAGAGATGGCTCAGCAGTTAAGAGCACCGACTGCTCTACCAGAAGACCCCAGTTTGATTTCCAGCACCCACATGGTGGCTAAGAACCGTCTTTAAGTGGGGCACTCAGGAGGCAGAGGCAGGCAGATCTCTTATGAGTTTAAGGCCAGCCTGCTCTACACAGCGAGTTCCAGGCTAGCTGGGGCTATAGGGAGACCCTGCCTCAAAAAAAAAAATAATAATAAATTAAAAACTTGTTAAAAAAGGAATGATTGCATTAATAATACTTTGTGGAATTTTCTTTTCCGTTTTTCTTGCTGGGACCCTCACAGTCCTTTACAACTTAGCTGAAATACTCTTTCCTTTTTTCCCTGTGATACTGAGGATTGAACCCAGGGTGTTAACAGCTACTCCCCAGTGCAACTACTGCCTTCTCTACGGTACTATCCTAGATGACCTTAGTCATCAAGACAGTTCTTTTTAAACACTTAGCTATTTATAGACCTCCCTTCATTCCTCTTTTATCAAATTTGACCCAAATGTGCCAGGCAGTACAAGTATTTTACATCACTTTACCCTTTGGGGTCTTGTCATCTTCACTGTGCATGTGAGGAAACCAACCTTGAGAAATCTATCTTCCTGCATCATTGTAATGAGTGAATTTTATTTTTTAAAATATTTATTTTTATTTTATGTGTATGAGTGTATTGCCTGTATGTATGTAAATGCACCCATGTCGCACAGTTCCTGCAGAGGTCAGAAGAGGACTTCAGGTTCCCTTGGAACTGGAATTAATGGATGCTTGTTAGCTGCCATGTGAGTGCTGGGAATTGCAGCCAATGCTCTTTTTAAATGCTGAGCCATCCCTCCAGCCCTAGTATTTTATTTATTTTTAAATTTTATGTGTGTGTATTACCTCATGTGTATGTAAGTACACTTGTGTTGTGCAGTCCCCAAGGGGACATCAGAAGGGCATTTGCTCTAGTTTCCTTTCAATTGCTGAGACAAAACACTCTAACCAGTTCCTCTATTGGGGAGGAAAGGGTTTATTTGGCTCACATCTCTTGGGTCACGGTTCATCACTGAGGGAGCCCACCATAGGAACTCCGGGCAGAAACCTGGAGGCAGGAGCTGAAGCACAGGGCATGGAGGAACGCTGCTTACTGGCTTGCTCCCCTGACCCATGCTCAGCCTTTCTTTTTTTTTTTTTAATATTTTTAAAATTTTATTTATTTTATTTATTTATTTTCTATGTGTATGAATGTACTGTCTGCATGTAGGTCTGTGCACCCGTGTCTTGCAATACCGTGGAGGTCAGAAGACGGTGTCGGATTCCTCTGGAACTGGAGTTCTCCTGGAATTGGAGTTACAGACAGTTCTCAGCCGCCATGTGGGTGCTGGGGATCAAACCTGGGTCTTCTGCAAGAACAGTCGGAGCTCTTAACCGCTAGGCTATCTCTCCAGCCCCGCTCAGCCTTTCTTATACAATATACCACAACCTGCCCAGGGCTGACACCAGCCAGAATGGGCTGGAGCCTCCCCCATTGCTCAACAATCAAAACAGTTCTCCATAGATGTGGCCACAGGCCGGTCCAGTGGAGCCAATTCCCCAGTTGAGGCTCCCTCAATCCAGGTGTGTCAACAAAGCTATCCAGCACAGCATTGATCCCCGGAACTGGAGTTTCAGATGGTCTTTAGCCTCTATGTGGATTTGGGGAACCAAACCCAGGTCCTCTACAAGAGCAACCAGTGCTCTTAACCTCGGAGTCATCTCCCCAGAATGAGTGAATTTTAACAGCATCAATGCCATGTGTCATGTGTAATACTGAGCAACTGAGCAGTTGATTATTTTATTAATATTTTTATTTTATGTGTATGAGTATATTGCCTTCATGCTGAAAGAGCATTCTTGTCCCCTTGTCATGCAGTGCCTGCAGAGGTCAGAAGAGAGTGTGAAATCCCTTGGAACTGGAGTTAACACGTAGTTTTATTAGCTGTCATGTAGGTGCTGGGCACTGAACCTGGATCCTCTGCATGAGCAGCTAGTGCTCTTGTGTATATGTGTGTGGGTGTGTGCATGTGAATGCAGGTACCTGTGGAAGCAGCAGAGGCCCTGTCAGATCCCCTGGAGCTGGAGTTATAGGGGGTTGTGAGCCAGCCATCCAACATGGGCCCTGGAAATCCAGCTCAAGTCCTCTGTAAGAGGTTGTCTCCCTGTAGCCCCAGCTGTCCTGGAATTCACTCTGTAGACCAGGCTGGCCTTGAACTCACAAAGATCCACCAGCCTCTGTCTCCCGAGCACTAGGATTAAAGGCGTGTGCCACCACGCCCAGCCAGCAGTGTGTGCTTTTAACCTGTTAGCTATCTCTTCAGCTCCAAGTAGTTGATTTTAGTATATACGTTGTGCTGGGTGAGGTGCAGCACTTGGGAGGCAGAGGCAGGTAGATCACTGTGAGTTCAAGGCCACATAGACCCTATCTAAAAAAAAAAAAATACACACACACACACACACTGTATATTCTTTATTATATATCCAGTAAAGTGAACTTTCTGTGAAGTTTTTTTTTTTCTTTGCCTTTTTAGGAGTTTCAAGGGGTTTTTTTTCCTCAGCTAGAGCTAACAGTTGATTTAGAAGAAACAACTGAGAACTTAATGTTTCTGAAAACAGTCCTTTTAGATTTTGAAAACTAATTGGCAAAAAAAAATTTTTGAGATAGGTTTTTTGGTGTATCCCAGGTTAACCTTTGCCTGGAACTTGCTATGTAACTGAAGATGACCATGAACTCTTTTTTTTTTTTTTTTTTTTTCCTTTTTTTCTTTTTCGAGACAGGGTCTCCCTGTAGCCCCAGCTGTCCTGGAACTCACTCTGTAGACCAGGCTGGCCTTGAACTTACAAAGATCCGCCTGCCTCTGCCTCCCAAGTGCTAGGACTAAAGGCGTGCGCCACCACGCCCGGCTGACCATGAACTCTTAATCTTCCTGTCTCTTTCTCCCAAATTATGGAATTGTGAACTTTGGGATGGGCTCCCCTCCCTCCTGAGCTCTTTTTCTCTCTTTCTCTGTCAACAAGGTCTGACTAGGGCCTACAGTAAATGAAAGATGGAGGCAGGGCAAAAATGGACAGACATGAAGGATGATTAGATGACTCAACAATAAGAATAAGTGGGGAGACTTTAGGTGCGGTATTTTCAGTACTGGACGGAATTGGGCATAGGTCAGCAGGGAAGCAGACCATGAACCAAGGATAGTTTCTCTCCCTTATCTGTGCCAGATGCACTCTAACACCTTCAGTGCATATTTGAAACCAAATAATACTGATCTTACATATAAGCATTATAGTTTCATGACATTTGGTTTGATAACCAAGATGGCTGTTTAGTGACTAATAGGTAGATAGCAAATACAGCATGGGTACATGATTTACCTCTATGGTAGGATGGAGTGGGATGGTATGAGATTTCATCAATAATTTGAATAATGTGCAGTTTAAAACTTGAATTTTCTAGGTTTTAGACTGTGATTGATCATGGATATTTGAAATTTTGGGGGGCTGGAGAGATGACTCAGCAGTTAAGAGCCCCAACTGCTCTGGCAGAGGACCCAGGTTCGATTCCCAGCACCCACATGAATGCTAAGAACCGTCTTTAACTCCAGTTTCAGGGGAATCCGACGCCCTCTTCTGACCTCCATGGCATTGCACAACACGGGTGCACCAACCTACATGCAGACAGTACACTCACACACATAAAAAAAAAAAGAAATTTTGGAAAGGAAAACTACAGGTAAGGGGAGGATTACGGTATCTTGATTAGAAGCAAATTTGGGGATCTTGCTAGAGACCTTATAAAAGTCAAAAGAAAAAAGCAAAGAAAAAACAAAAAAAAAAAAAGAAAAAGAAACCCAAAAAACAAAATAAAAGTCAAAAGGATTGGGCTGGAGAGATGGCTCAGCAGTTAAGGTTACTGGCTGCTTTTACAGAGGATCCGTTTTTGATTTCCACCATGGTGGCTAACAACCATTGTAACTCCAGTTCCAGGGGATCTGTGGTGGTTTGAATGTGTGTCCCCCATAGGCTCTAGGTATTCAGACGTTTGTCTCCAGTTGGTGGTGCTGTTTTTGGAGGTCTTGGGGTGTGTGGGGCCATGCTGCAGGAAGTGTGTCACTGGGGGCGGGCTTAGTGAGCTTAACAAGCCTGCTCTACAGTTGCTTCCTCTCTGCTTCCTGTGCTCTTTGCGAGATGTGACCCTCTGTTTGCTGCTCCGGATCCGGCTGCCACGCCTCCCGCCACAATGGACTAATTCCCTGGAACTGCCAATCGTAAGCTCAAATAAACTCTTCCTTTTATAAATTCCTTGGTTGGTGTTTTATCACAGCATAGAAAACTGACTAATACAGGATCCAAATGCCCTTTTCTGATCTCTTGTGTTCATTTGCAGCTGCATGGGGACTTTTATACACATGCAGGCAATAACACTCATTACACATAAAAAAAAAATAAGCCAAACGTGGGGTGGGCACACCTTTAATAATCCAGCACTCAGGAGGCAGGGGCAGGTGGATCTTTTGTGGTTCAAGGCAGCCTAGTTACAAAGTGAGGCTCCAGGCCAACTGAGACTAAAAGGAGACCAATAAATATAATAAATATAAATAATAAATTAAATTTCACTGAGACTAACGGGACAATAAATGAATAAATAAATTTCACTGAGACTAAAAGGAAGACCCAATAAATAAATTAAATAAATAAATAAATAAAATAAATAAATAAGATAAATAAATAAGGAGGGAGGCCGGAGGGCCAACAAGATGATGGCTCAGTGAGTTTAGGATTTTGCCACCAGCCATGGCCATCTGAGTTCAGGCCTCAGGACCTGTGTGGTGAAATGAGAACTGGCTCCCAGGAGTTGTCCTCTGAACGCTTGAACACTGTGCCTGGCAAGTGAACACTCCTCCGATAAAATAAATAAATGTTAAACTAAAACTTGAAAATAAAATAACCACTTCTAGTGTCTTGGTGTGGTAAGCCTGGGCAAATACATATGTTTAAGGCTGAGCTTGTGGAATAACAAAACTCTCTAAACTCATCTGTTGTGTCTCTGCTCCTTTAGAAATCATGACCACCCCAGGAAAAGAAAATTTTCGCCTAAAAAGTTACAAGAACAAGTCTCTGAATCCTGATGAGATGCGCAGGAGGAGAGAGGAAGAAGGACTACAGCTGCGCAAGCAGAAGAGAGAAGAGCAGAGCAGGTGAGGGAGGGTCCATGTGGAAGCTGGAACCCAGCTTTTTTATTTTTAATTCTAAAAATTTCAGCTTTTGTAAGATTTTCGTGCATAATTGTCAATGAATTTTTTTTTTGTCAGTGAATTCTTTTTATTTTTGTTTTCTATTACATTTATTGTAATGTGTATAAATGTAACTGTCTGCATGTAGGTTCTGTGCACCCGTGTCGGTGCACTGCCTCGGAGGTCAGAAGAGGTTCGGATTCCCCTGGAACGGGAGGTTTCCACCCCTGGAATTGATTTACAGATCGGTTCTTTAGAAGGGGCCGCCATGTGGGTGCTGGGGGAATCGAACACCGGGTCTCTGCAAGAGCAGTTGGTGCTCTTCAACCGCTAGGCTATCTCTCCAGCACATCAGTGAATTCTTAAATGATAAAACATTGTTTTTTTTTCATTTGAAAATGTAAGTTTTTTATTTATTTTATTTTTGTCTTTTTGAGATCAGGGTCTCCCTTTAGTCAGCTGGCCTGGAACTCACTCTGGTAAGACCGGCTGGCGCTTGGTAACCTCACAGAGATTCCGCCTGCCTCTGCCTCCTCCGTGTGCTGGGATTTAAAAAGGCATGTGCCCCCATGCCCAGTCTGTTTGTTTTTTTAAATGTTGTTTTTATTTATTTATTTATTTTTTTTATTTTTTAATTTATTTCTGTATGTGTATGATGTAAAACTGTCTGCATGCAAGTCTGTGCCGATCCTGTGTTGTGCAAAGCCCGCGGAGGTCAGAAGGGGTCTCGGGATTCACTGGAACTGGAGTTCTCCTGGAATTGAAGCTTCAGACAATTGTTGGCCACCACATAAGTGCTGGTAATCAAACCCAAATCTTCTGAAAGAATAGCCAGCCAGTATTCTTAACTGCAGATCCATCTCTCCAGCCCCAAAAATATATATTATATATATATAATTATTTTTTATTGTGTATAGATAGAAATACCTTGTCTAGATAAGAATGTTGGGTGTTAGCCTAAGCCCTGTGTCAATGCAATGTCCTTGGAGGTCAGAAGAGTGGTTCGGATTCCCCTGGCAACTGTGGAGTTACGTAAGACAGTTCTTAGCCCCAATGATGCTAGGTGTCTAGAAAATCAAACCCGGGTCCACTGCAAGAGCAGTCCGTGATCTTAACTGCTGGAACCATCTCTCCAACCCACTCATTTGAAAAATTTAAACATAAAAACCATATCTTGAATTCAGTGATTGTCAGTTTGCCTAGGTCACTTCATCTTTATCTATTTGTAGCATCTTAACTTTTCTTTTTTTTTTTTTTTGGTTCTTTCGAGACAGGTCTCCTATAAGCCCCAGCGTCTGGAATCTCACTCTGTAGACCGGCTGACCTTGAACTCACAAGATCCACCTGCCCTCTGCCTCCCAAGTGCCTAGGATTACAGGTCAGTGTGCCCCACGCCCAGCTACCTTAACATTTTTAAATAAAATTTCAGGATACGTCTCTTCATTACTGACATTTTGGGCTTAAAAAAATTTGTTTCTTAATAAGAAACATAGGAAGCCATGGGACCTGCTCTTAATAGACCTTTGAAAATGTTGAGGTCATCTAGGTGCTTGGAGGCTGGGCAGGAAGACACCACTAGTTAGAAATGCTGAGGGCATCTAGGTGCTTGGAGGCTGGTCACCACTAGTTAGAAATGCTGAGGGCATCTAGGTGCTTGGAGGCTGGGCAGGAAGACACAACTAGTTAGAAATGCTGAGGGCATCCAGGTGCTTGGAAGCTGGGCAGGAAGACACAACTAGTTTTGAGGCAGCCTACTCTACAGACTGCGTCTCAAAAGTAAACCAAAATGAGGCTGTTGAGATGGCTGAGTGATGCCAAGTCTCACAGCCTGAGTTTGATCTTGGAATCCCCACGGTGGAAGGAGGGAACTTGGCTCCTTCATGCTGTGCTCTGACCACACACCCACATCCATGCTCACACGTGTATATAGTTGCATGTAGCAAATTAAATTGCGCGTTGTTGACATTCTGCTTTTTCATCCTTGGCAGTCACCACTTAAAGATGAATTTCTCTTGGGTCTCTCTTGCTTCTTTTTTGTCTTTTGGAGACAGGGTCTCACTGTAGCCCCAGCTGTCCTGGAATTCGCTCTGTAGACCAGGCTGGCCTTGAACTCACAAAGATCCACCTGCCTCTGCCTCCCAAGTGCTAGGATTAAAGGCATGTGCCACCACGCCCAGCTCTTTTGCTTCTTTACCCATCTTAATGTCTTAACTGAAGTGGGTCCTTTTTGGATGAATTTACATATTAGCTTCTGTTTCTGTGGTAAATTTTATTCCAAATCACAACTCTATTTCTGCGTACTCAAACTCACCTGCATACATGCGGATATTTGTAGATGTATTTCCACCAGCCAAGGATCATTTTGGCATGAAATCAGTTGAAACAATAGCAGTAGCTACACTCTCATTAATCATTTTGCCAGTGTGCCTGTGATTTGTGGGTTGCATGTGCCCTAAGGTAGCTTTAAAAGTGGCCCAGTACGAAATCATAAACTTTAAACATTATAAGATTAAAAACATTATGAGATTTTTTTTTTTTTTGGTAACTCAGTTTGGTAACTCAGTCTTGACAACATTGTATCATTGTCAGAAGGTTGGATGTTCCTGAATTGTCTTTCAAATTTTATTGTGTTTTTATTTTAATTTTTAATTTTATCTGTATGAGTGTCTTGCCTGCATGTATGTAAGTACACCTGTGTCATGCAGTGGCCAAGGAGGTCAGAAGAGGGCATGGGATTCCCTGGAACTGGACTTACAGAAGCCTGTTAGCTGCTGTGTAGGTGCTGGGAAATTAACCCAGGTTCATTCAGCCAGTGCCCCTAATTTTATTACCTTTTTTTTTTTTTTGACATAGATTCTACTGTGTAGACCAGGCTGGCCTCCTGGGGGTTAGGGTTAAAGTGGTGTGCCACCATACCCAGTTTTTATTGCCTTTTGTTTGTGGGTGCTGGGAATTGAACCTGGCTCCTCTGCTAGAGCAGTTGGTGCTCTTAACCATTGAGCCATCTCTTCAGTGCCAAGGAATTATTTTAATATGCTTTAAAATATAGGGGCTGGAGAGATGGCCTAGTAGTTAAGAGCTCCGACTACTCTTGCAGAGGACCCAGGTTCGATCCCCCGCACCCACATGGTGGCTGAGAACCATCTTTAACTCCAGTTCCAGGGGAATCCAACACCCTCTTCTGACCTCCGAGGCATTGCATGACACGGGTGCACAGACCTGCATGCAGACAGTAGACTCACTACACATTAAAAAAAACAAAAAAAAATACAGTAGTTTGGGGCGGGGAGATGGTCAGTGGTGGGAGGCCGAGGCAGGCTAGATTCTTTGTGAGTGTTCAAGGCCAGCCGCTATACAAAGTGAGTTCAAGGCCAGCTGAGGCTACACGCTAGTTTATAATAAACCCAAAAACAAAAAAAACAAACAAAAAAAACCAAAAAACACCCCCCCCAAAAAAATTCTAATTTACATTTATTTATTTGTTTAGGGGAGAGAAGGCGCATGCCATACACATGGTGCACACTACATTAGGCAAAATACTCCAAACATACAANGGTCTCCCTATAGCCCCAGCTGGCCTGGAACTCACCCTGTAGACCAGGCTGGCCTTGAACTCACAGAGATCCACCTGCCTCTGCCTCCCGAGTGCTGGGATTAAAGGTGTGCATCACCGCGCCTGGCTGGACTTTTTTTTTGGTCTCTGTTGCTATTTCTGATACAACAGTTTCACTACTAGGTTTTCTCTGAGTAAGGCATCAGCCGCACCCAAACATACACTGCCTCTCCCTTCTCAGGATCTCAGGTATTTGTTAATATTCAGTGTTTATAGTATCCTAACTGCAAACACTGACAGCTGAACTATATAGACATTGTAATTTCTTTTCAGATTGTTTTTCTAGCAATCAATACATTAGGGGGTTGAGATGCTTCATTTTTTTGGGCTTTCTTGGAATCCTTTTTCCTCTTACTTTCCTTTTGTTCATTTTTGGCCTTTTGAGACTGTCTCACTATTTAGCCCAGGCTGGCCTGGAACTAACTCTTCTGCCTCCCTCTCAAATGTTGGGATTAGAGGTGTGTGCCAGGCAGGCCTGGCCACTTTGTTCCATTAGTGTAGTCAGGACTGGGAGTGGGTTTTTTCTATGCTTGGTTCATATCTTGGGATTTCTTTTTGTCATCCTTAAAAATCTCTTTACTCAGGGCTGGAGAGATGGCTCAGCGGTTGAGAGCACTGACTGCTCTTGAGGGGACCCGGGTTCGATTCCCAGCACCCACTTGGCAGCTAAGAACCATCTGTAGTGCCGGGGTGTGGTGGTGTACACCTTTAATCCCAGCACTCGGGAGGCAGAGGCAGGTGGATCTCTGAGTTCAAGGCCAGCCTGGTCTACAGAATGAGCTCCAGGCCAGCTGGGACTAAAGGGAGACTCTGTCTTCAAAATACCAAAACAAAACAAAACAAAACAAAACAAAAAACCCTCTTTGCTCTTCTCTTGTTTTGGATCATGTGTGTTCTTCTGTAGTCCCTTTCTTTGGAGTGTGTCTTCTGACATACAGTGTCTGGCAGTAGGAACTTTTCAGGTCTTGCATAAGTGAAAACACTCTTCTTATATCTCCACCATGACCCATAGTTTTGCTGGGTGTGGAATTTGAGATTGAAAAATTTCAAAGTTTAGAAATTGCAGCTTGGGGCTGGAGAGATGGCCTAGCGGTTAAGAGCGCCGACCGCTCTTGCAGAGGACCCGGGTTCGATCCCCAGCACCCACATGGTGGCTGAGAACCGTCTGAAACTCCAATTCCAGGAGAACTCCAGCTCCAGGGGAATCCGACACCCACTTCTGACCTCTGCGGCATTGCACGACACGGGTGCACAGACTTGCACGCAGACAGTACATTCTGTACACATACAGAAATAAATAAAAATTAAAAAAAAAAAAAAGAAATTGCAGCTTTACTGCTTTCTTCTTCCAGAGCTGCTGTTGTCATTCCAAGTCAGCTTTATTTTGTGTGGGTGTAGCAAATGTATGTGTGCGCTCCTGGATGTGTGTGCATGTGTGTGCGTGCCTGTGATTAAGGTCAGGTGTAGTAGATGTGTGTGTGCTCCTGGATGTGTGTGCATGTGTGTGCGTGCCTGTGATTAAGGTTAGGTGTAGTAGATGTGTGTGTGTTCCTGGGTGTGTGTGCATGTGTGTGCGTGCCTGTGATTAAGGTCAGGTGTCTTTCTCAGTCATTCTCAATCTTTAATTTTATTTATTTTTGTATGTGTATGAATGTGCTGTCTGCATGTAGGTTTGTGCACCCATGTCGTGCAGTGCCGAGGAGGTCAGAAGAGGGTGTCTGATTCCCCTGGAATTGGAGTTAAAGACGGTTCTCAGCTGCCATGTGGGTGCTGGGGATGGAACCCAGATCCTCTGCAAGAGCACTTGGTGCTCTTAACTGCTAGGCCATCTCTCCAGCCCCATAAAATAATTTAAAAACCTTCAAATTTGTCTTTTAGGTTTGGGAGATTTTACTTATTTCTTGTCAGGTGGAAAGAGTTTTAAAGTTGATTGTGAGTCTTCTTTCAGGGTCCTTTACATTTTGTACCTTAACATTTCTGAGCCTGACTTCCATTCCTTTTTTCTGGTAGCGTTGTGGAGTCATAGTGTTGTGTGTGGCTGTGATTCATGGAGAAATGAAACATAGCAGGGTATATGTGTGTGGAGTTTCATGTATTGTACAATGTACCAGAGTTTAACTTGAGACCACTTTTTGCCCGAGATTTTTTTTTTTTTTTTGAGACAGGGTCCCCCTTTAGCCCCAGCTGGTCTGGAACTCACTCTGTAGACCAGCTGGCCTTGAACTCACAGAGATCTGCCTGCCTCTGCCTCCTGAGTGCTAGGATCAAAGGTGTGCACCACCACACCTGGCTCAAAGACGGTTCTTAATGGTTGGTGCTGGGACTCAAACCAGGGTCCTCTGCAAGAGCAGTCGGCGCTTTAAACTACTAAGCCATCTCTCCAGTCCCCAAGAGATTTTTATGTAGCCAGAAAATATGGGTAATCCATATTTTTAATCCAGCACTCAGGAGTCAGAGGCAGGTGGATCTTTGTGAGTTAATCCCAGCACTCAGGAGTCAGAGGCAGGTGGATCTTTGTGAGTTTAAGGCCAGCCTGGTCTACATAGTAAGTTCCAGGCCAGCGAGGGAGACCCTGTTTCAAAAAGACTAATGATAGGAATACACACCAGGAATTTACTGATAATAAGTTATCTTTGTTTTATTAAGGCAAGGTCTCTCTGTAGCCCCAGCTCGCCTGGAACTTGCCATCATCAAAGGATTTTAGAAAAGTGTTTTCTGGGCTAGCGAGATGGCCTAGCGCTTGAGAGCGCTGACTGCTCTTGCAGAGGACCCGGGTTTGATCCCGAGCACCCACATGGCAGCTGAGAACCGTCTGTAACTCCAATTCCAGGAGAACTCCAGTTCCAGGGGAATCTGACACCCTCTTCTGACCTCTGTGGCATTGCACGACACGGGTGCACAAACCTACATGCAGACAGTACATTCATACACATAAATAAAAAAAGAAAAAAAAAGAAAAGCACTTCCTTTTTATTTATTTTTTAGATGTATTAGTGTTTGGCTTGTATATGTTAAGTGCACCTATGTTGTACAATGCCTGGAAGGCCAGGAGAGGCCATCAGATCCCCTGGAATTGGAGTTACAGTTGTTTGTAAGCTGCAGCTGGGTGCTGGGAACTGAACTCTGGTCCTCTGGAAGAGCAGCCAGTGAGTGCTCTTAACTATTGAGCGATCTCTCCAGCCCCTAGATAGGTGGTTCTTATACTCTAAAGTGATAGAACCCCTCAAAGAATTTTACTTGAGATACTGTTTTGTATCACTTAGTATTTATTGTGGTAGAAATGAAAATAAAATTATGGGGCTGAAAAGATGGCTCAACGGTTAAGAGCACTGATTACTCTAGCAGAGGACCACATGGGGGCTAAGAACTGTCTTTAAACCGGATGTGGTGGCGCATCCATGTGGGCTCAGGAGGCAGAGGCAGGTGGTTCTCTGCGAGTTCAGGGCCAGCTGGGGCTATAGGGAGACCCTGTCTCCAAAAAAAAATAATAAATAAAAACAGGAAAAGAAAATTATAAACATAGGCATATATAAGCATTAGATGTCAGTGATGATGTTACATTAGAAGTCTCTGAAAAGCTTGTCAGATGAAAATGGGAAGACCTTTATAACATGTTTTGTCTGTTTTCATTTTGGTTTGTTTTCAGATAGGGTCTCCTGTCGACTTGGCTGGCCTCAAACTCCTGATCTTCCTGATTACTTCTGAAGTTCAGAGAGCATAAATGTGTGTTACCGCACCCAGTGGCAACAACTTACTGTTACTAAAATAATAGTCATGAAAACTATTTTTTCACATTATTAAATAGTGAAAAGATTAAGTCCTTTGTTAGTGTTGCATACAGAGGACTGGTATACTCACTCCCACTTATAATTTTGGCACATTTTAAAGAGTAACTTGACAGAATCAAAACTTTAAAAACATTTTATTTTATTTTTAATTTATTTTATTTTTTATGTGTATGAGTGTACTGTCTGCATGTAAGTAGGTGCCCCTGTGTCGTGCAGTGCCGTGGAGGTCAGAAGAGGGCCTTGGATTCCCCTGGAACTGGAGTTAAAGACGGTTCTTAGCTGCCATGTGGGCACTGGGAATCGAACCCGGGTCCTCTGCAAGAGCATTCGGTGCTCTTAACTGCTGAGCCATCTCTCCAGCCCCTACATATTCTAAAGATTTTTATGTATTTTTATTTTATGTGTCTTAAAGTGTTTTCGTGTATGTAAGTATACCACGTGGGTGCCTGATGCCGGTGGGGGACAGGTGTTGGCTGCCATGTGGGTGCTGGGAACCGAACTCTAGAAGAACAGTAAGCGCTCTTATCCATTGCACCATTTCTCCAGCCCCTGGAACCTTAAATGCAAATGTCTTTTGATGTTGAGATCATATTGTCAAGATAAAACTGCACAGATACACCTAGCTACAAGAAAAAGAATGTTCATTTCAGCATCTTTTCTTTTTTTGGTCTTTTTGAGTCAGGGTCTCCCTTTAGTTCCAGCTGGCCTGGAACTCACTCTGTAGACGAAGCTGGCCTTGAACTCACAGAGACGCCTGCCTGCCTCTGCCTCCCAAGTGCTGGGATTAAAGGCGTGCACCACCATGCCCAGCTTCAGCATCATTTGTAATGGTAGAAAAGTGGAAATAAGCCGGGTGTGGTGGTGCACGCCTTTAATCCTAGCACTTGGGAGGCAGAGGCAGGCGGATCTTTGTGAGTTCAAGGCCAGCCTGGTCTACAGAGTAAGTTCCAGGCCAGCTGGAGCTACAGGGAGACCCTGTCTCAAAAAAAA
>VZQC01012647.1:1341642-1360749 GCA_009823505.1 Rhizomys pruinosus
AAAAAAAAAAAAAGGCTGCCGTCAAGCCTGGAGACCTCAGTGAGATGGCTTAGTGTTAAAGAAGGCTGTCATCAAGGTTGGAGACCCCAGTGAGATGGCTGAGTATTAACGAAGGCTGCCATAAAGCCTGGAGACCTCAGTGAGATGGCTCAGTGTTAAAGAAGGCTGTCATCAAGGTTGGAGACCCCAGTGAGATGGCTAAGTGGTTAAAGAAGGCGACCATCAAGCCTGGAGACCCCAGTGACCTAGCTGGGAGGAGGAGGGATAAAACTGATGCAGGTGGTCCTCTGGCCACGGGCCCTCCTCCCTAAAGTTGTGATGATAATGCTTTTATGTTTCTTCAACATCTTAGAGCTTATAGCTCATGTCCCTGCAACTGTACTTACCCCTTTTCTTTTTTAATTTTATTAAAAAATGTTTTATTAGTTTTATGTATATTAGTGTTTTATCTGCATGCATGCAGATAAAAGTGCACCCGCATCATGCAAAGGCCCTCAGAGGTCAGAAAAGGGCATAGGATTTCCTGGAACTGGGTATTAGGTGCCATGTGGATGTTGGGAATGGAACCTAGATCCTCTGCAAGAATAGCTAGTGCTCTTAACCACTGAGCCATCTCTCCACCCCTGCCCTGCCCTTTTTTAAAGAAAAAGTTCTGAATGTGTGAGCGTTTTCCGTGCCTGTATGTAAGTGCACCCACGTCATACAGTGTCTACAGAGGGCATTGGATCACCTGGTACTGGAGTTAGACAGTTGTTACTTGCCAAGTTTGTGCTGGGAACTGAACCCAGGTCCTCTTTGCTCTTAATCACTAAGCCACTTTTCCAATTCCCCTCCCCTTCTTCTTTTGAAATTCACATTTAATTCAGAGCTGTGGTTTCCATGGTGAAGATGGAATTGGAGTTTTACAATGATAAACACATCTTGAAGTAGATAAGGCTTTAGTGCACAGTAGTCATAGGTTCAGGTTCTTGTAATTTTCTAGGATAGAAACTTAACAAGTTACTTGATCTCTGAGGTGAAAGAACCCTGAACAGAAAAGGTCTTTTATCCATGAGGTAGCTAAGCTTGACCCAGTTAAATCTTCTGTTTTGGTATATTGAACCTTCAGATAAATACAAATAGGAACTAGGATGCAACTAAGTTTGAGAGATGAAAAGAAGATATATTCCAAAGTTGCCCTTAACGTCTGTACCCATAATGTAAAATACAAAATAGTCTTCACAAATCATAATTTGGAGTATGTATTCTTTTATTTTTTTTTAATGTTGATCTTTCATCCTTCAACCTTGCTGAAATCATTTACTAGTTCTAATAGTCTTTTGTGGAGGTGGTGGTGGTGGTGTGTGTTGGGAGTGCTGGGTATTGAACTCAGGACCTCATAGATATAAGGTAACTCAGGGTCTCATACATATAAGGCAAGCCATTCTTTTTTTTTTTTTGGTCTTTTTGGTCTTTTTGAGACAGGGTCTCCCTGTAGCCCCAGCTGTCCTGGAACTTGCTCTGTAGACCAGGCTGGCCTTGAACTCAGAAAGATCCATCTGCCTCTGCTTCCTGAGTGTTAGGATTAAAGGTGTGTGCCACCATGCCTGGCGGAGTATGTAGTCTTTTAATAATAGATTGTTACAAATTTTTATGTGCGTAAGTGCTTTGTGTGCACCCATGTAAACTCACCCAAAAAAGATTTATTTTAAACTATTTGTATGAGTATTGTTCATGTGGCTATGTATGCATGTGTGCAGGTGCCTGAGGAGGCCAGAAAAGGGCGTGGGATCCCCTGGAGCTGGAGTTACAGGCAGTTGTGAGCTGTCCAACATGGGTGCTGGGAACTGAAAACGGGTCCATGCAAGAACAGTATGTGCTCTTAAGCACTGAGCCAAAGTTCCTCAGAGAAATAGAACCAGTGAAGAGGGATGAGGAGATTTTGAGGAAGTAGCTTATGTGACTGGGAACCAGCAACCATAAAATCTGTAGAGTGTGTTGGCAGGCTGGAAGCACAGATCGAAGTAGATGATCCGAAGGCTGAAGTCCTTTCACTTCCAGGAAATTTTATTTTATTTATTTATTTATTATTATTTTTTTTATATTTTTTTAAATTTTTATTTTATGTTACTGTTATTTGAGCATGTGCTGTGTGACAGACTGACGGGTATGGAAATATTTATGCTGCTTTATGAATATATACAACTTACATCTTTATCAGTTAAAAACACAAGTCAGAGCTGGAGAGAAGGGTCAGTGGTTAAGAGTGCTGACTGCTATTATAGAGGACCTGGGTTCGATTTCTAGCACTCATGGCAGCTAAGAACTTTCAAGCCGGGTGTGGTGGTGCACATCTTTAATCCCAGCACTCAGGAGGCAGATGCAGGCAGATCTCTGAGTTCAAGGCCAGCCTGGTTTACAGAATGAGTTCCAGGCCAGCTGTGGCTATTGGGAGACCCTGTCTCAAACAAAAAAACCCCACACAAAAGACAAGGCCATTACTTTTCAAGGAGTTTACAGTAAACTGGGGAAGCTCAGACATTAACAGATAACCAGGAAAAACACCCAGTAATGATAAGAGTTTGGCATTTGATTAAATGAGGTGAGGCTGGGAATGCGGGCATTGCACTTTTACATGCAGGTGATATACTCATGTACATAAAATTAAAATAAAAACGAAAGAATAGAAATAACTGATATAATAGAAACCCAGTTGCTTTAGATTTGGGGTTCATGAAAAACCTTTTAAAAGTTAGATGTTTAATTTTTATAATAAGAACCAGACATGTAACGAGCTAGGTGAGGAGGGATGCTGCTCGTGTCAGTGTGTGGACTTGCCATCTGGACTACTTTCTTACACTCACTGTTATGTGCTTCTTAGTAACAGACAGGTATATGTCACAACCTTACACAGTTTTGCATGTAAACTCATCGCTTTATGTAACTTTCGGAAATACATGATTAATTTGGTAGCATTTTGTTACCTTGCTTGCCACTGAGTTAAGGTTAATATTGTGTTACATTTGCTTCTTTTGTTTGTGATACAGGGAGGTGTCATTACTTCTGACATGATTGAAATGATATTTTCTAACAGCCCAGAGCAACAACTTTCCGCAACACAGAAATTCAGAAAACTGCTTTCAAAAGGTAAATAAATCTTGAACTCAGTTTTTCATCTCTGTATAAACTATTCCTTTTCCCTAATTTCTTTTTACACATCCAGGTGATTTGTTTTGGAGTATCTTAATTTTGAGCTGTGCTTTTCTTTTTAAAAATAATTTACTATATGTGTATGCATATATTGCCTGCATGTATGGAAGTGTATGTGTGCCGTGTAATCCCTGCAAAGGACAGAAGAAAGCATCCCATCTCCTGGAACTGGTATATTAATGTTAGCAGTTTATTGCCAAAAGCATATGTTTATTGGCTACTAGGATAACTCTTCTTTTTGTATAATTAGTCTAGAATGGACTAGATACTTGTTATTCTGGGCAAGTAAAAATAATTATGAACCATATTAAAATATTGGTAGTAAATATTGAACTTTATAGTGGTAAGTTATGATTGCTTTAAAATCATTAGTTATTAAAAATATTAATATATATCTTGAGGTTAACTACAATAAAACCTAACCATAACACACACAAAGTGATATTTTGGGGGATAACTTAGTAATTATTCTGAGTCATGTCTCTCTTTAGCACACTGGACCTAATGCTATTCCTACATAGTGTGCCTAATGGTATTCCCACATAGTGGGCCTTTCTAGGGCATATTATGAGTTCTACCATTAAAAATGTGGTAACTAGCTGGGTGTGGTAGGGCACACATTTAGTTCCAGCACTCAGGAGGCTGAGGCAGGTGGATCTCCAAAATCAAGGCCAGGCTGGTCTACATAGGGAGTTCCAAGCCAGCTGGTGCAACAGAGAGACCCTATCTTAAAAAGACTTTAAAAAAAAAAAGTGATAGCTAGAATGTAGTTGTCCTTGTTATTGTAGTTGATGGTGAAAGGATATCTTCCTTGTCCTGAGACTATCCATTCCAATTTTAGACTAAGAACTCGAGTTGTTACTAAGTCTTGACATAATAATGTTTCATTGAATTTTCAGCAGACCAAATTCCCTAGTTTTTTTTCTTCATGAACTGCAGTTAGAATTTAGGAATATAGTTTCCCTCTTGTTTTGGTTTGTTTCTGGAGACAAGGTCTCATTATGTAGTCCTGCTTGCCTGGAATTTGCCATATAGAGTAAACTGGCCTCAGATTCACAGAGCTCTGCCTGCCTCTGCCTCCTGGGATTAAAGGCATTTACTACCATGCCCAGCCTAGTTTTCATTTTTGTTGCTGTGATAAAACATCCTGGCCATAAGCAGTTTAGGGAGGAAAGGGTTTTTTGACTTATAGTCTCAGATCACAGTCTGTCACTGAGAGAAGTAAATGCAGGAACTTGAAGGTAGGCCTGTTTCCTTTCTAAACCATAACATCAATCAAGGGACTCACTTCATGGCTAAAGAAGTGCCGGCACCATGGTAGATGTGGCATTGCTGGCTGGCAGGCACCGTGGTGGGTGTGACATTGCTGGCTGGCAGGCAGGTTTTCTTTTTCTTGTTTTTAAATTGAATTTTTGTATATTTCATACAGTACATCTTGGTTATATAAGCCCTTATCTGTCCTCCCTCTGCCAGATTTTTGCATTCTGTCATGTACGTTAAGGCCTGTTGAATCTAGTTTGTGTCCTTGAATGTCCTTGAGCATGAGTCTGTCCAGTGGAGCCTGGTCTACCGATCTTCAGCTAGCTTTCTCAACGTAGCTCAAGGACCACCTGGCTAGAGAATGGTGCCCTCACAGACGTGCAGTCAGGCCAGTCTGCTGTAGGAAGTTCTTCACTTTAGAGAATGGTGCACTCACAGACGTGCAGTCAGGCCAGTCTGCTGTAGGAAGTTCTTCACTTAACAGTCTGTTTGCAGGTACTTCTATGTTGTGTCAGGTTGACAGTTAAATCTGATCAAGACAGTGAACTCATGTGGAGTTTTAAAAAGTCCCTTTGTAAAAATGCAGTGATTGGGCTGCCCAGAAGGCCCATCAGGTAAACCGTTCGCCTCCAGGTCTCATGACCTGAGGCTGCTCTTCACAGAGGACACATGCTTGCTCTGGCCACTGAGCTGCACAAATTCATACAGACATGTGCAAATAAGAAAGTATAGAAAAATTAAGGAGCAGTGAATAATTACATACTGTTGCTAGGGTGGATGTGAAATTGCCTGCCACACCAGGAGGTTGAGGCAGAAGTCTGGGAGTTTAGGTCAGCCTAAGCAACATAGTGAGACCACATTGTAAAATGTAAAAACAGTCATTTGTTGTGGGGTGGAAAGTGACTTACTGGTAGACTGTAATGCAAAACAAAACAGTAACAGAAAAAGTGCTGAATTTTGTTTTGTTTTTAAAACTGATTGTCAGTATTGGTGTATTGATACTTTTATGTAATATTTCTATAAATCAGAATATTAACTAGTGTATCTTTGTTATCAAGATTGTTATGTTCAAATGATGGATAAAAATGTTGAACCAGGCAAATGACGTGTCATTAGAATCCCTTCTAAAACTAATTAAATCATCAAATCACTTTTTTTTTTTTTTTTTTTTTTTTTTTTTTTTGTCTTTTCGGAACAGGTCCTCCCTGTAGCCCCAGCTGTCCTGGAACTCACTGCTGTAGATCAGGCTGCCTTAACTCACAAAGATCCGCCTGCTCTGCCTCCCAAGTGCTAAGATAAAGGCGTGCGCCCCATGCCCAGCTATCAACTCCACTTTTTCAAATTTTATTATTTTGGTTGATGAAGTACTGTCTGCATGTAGGTTTGTGCACCCGTGTCGTGCAATGCCGCGGAGGTCAGAAGAGGGTCTCAGATTCCCCTGGAACTGGAGTTCTCCTGGAATTGGAGTTACAGACGGTTCTTAGCCGCCATGTGGGTGCTGGGGATCGAACCCGTGTCCTCTGCAAGAGCGTCGGTGCTCTTAACCGCTAGGCTATCTCTCCAGCCCGCTATCAATCACTTTTAATAAGAAAATAGATGAATGTTTTGCCTGCATGTGTGCAGGTGCACCATGTGTGTGCAGTGTCCACAGAGGCTAGAAGAGAGCATTGGACTCCCTAGAGCTGAAGTTGTAGATAGTTGTGAACCACCATGTGGCCCCTGAGAACTGAACCTGGGTCCTCTGCAACAGCAGTGTTCCACTTGACCACTGAGCCGGTCCCCCAGCCCCACCTTTTTCTTTTTTCTTTCTTATTTAAAAAAATAGGTTTTTACTGGGCATTATGGTCCATGCCTTTAATCCCAGCTCTTGGGAGGCAGAGGCAGGCAGATCTCTGTGAGTCCAATGCCAGCTTGGTCTACATAGTGAGTTCTAGGACATCTGGGGCTACAGGGAGACCCTGTCTCAAAAAGACCAATTGAATGAATGAACCAATTAGGTCAATAAGTAGATAAACAAGTAAATAAAGGTCTTATCTAGCATAGGCTAGCCTACAACTTGCTATATAGATGAGATTACCCTGAACTCCTGGTCTGCCTCTCAAATGATTGTCTTATATGTGTATACCAGCATTCCTGTATTACCTCTTTAGTATTTAAAAAAATTTTTCATTTTATGTGTTTTGCTGCCTGCATGTATGTAACTGCACCCATGCACACAGTGGCTGCAGAGACCAGAAGAGGATGTTAGGTCCTCTAGAACTGGAGTTATGGTGTTAGCTACCAGGTGGGTGCTGGGAATTGAACAAGTACTCTTAACTGCTGTCCCCCTGTGCTGGATAGCTTTAGTGTCAACTTGACACACCTGGGTTGACAGAGCCTCAATTGGGGAATTGGCTCCATTGGATTGGCCTGTGGCCACATCTGTGGAGTATTGTCTTGATGGTCGAGCAGTGTGGGAGGGCCCAGCCCATAAGAGTGGTGCCACCCTGGGCAGGTTGTTTNTCATAAATTATATCTTTTCACATTAAAGTTTAGGGCTTATTACATAAATCTTTTCACTGAAAACACATTCAAAATTTCAACATAGGTACATCATTCTTGTTAGTAAATTAGCTAAATTTTAGAGAAGCAAATTATGCAGGTAATATTAAAATCTATAATGTATCATGACAATGGAAATAAACCCAGGAGCAGAAGTGGTATTTGCTGTTAATTTTTCTTTTGTTAGTCATAGCAACTATCCATTCAATCTCTGGTTCTCAAAAGATAGGTTGAAGAAATAGTTGGAGCTCTCTGCCTGTCAATAACTGTAAATCTCAGCACTGTGGGAAAATAGTTGTTTGCTTTTGAGTTCTTATTCATCTATGACCTGGGAAGTTGGAAGAAAGAAAAACAAAACAAAAACTTACATGTCATCAATAGGCATTAGAAAATGAAACAAGTTTTTGACATGTGAAATTATATACTGCATTATACAGAGTGTTTATCCCATGAAGCAACCAGTACCCTATGGAATAATGTTACAGTGTCGCTGAAATTTGGATTCATCTTTACATGTCAAAAGGGCAGTGGGGCTTACAAGGCCCATAAGGCCAGTATTGTAAGGACTCTACCCATATGACCTGGTCCCCTCCTGAAGGATTCACCTAGTCATAGCATGATTTTGAGAATTATGGATCCAGTGCAGAACTCCTTGTTCTGTAGCACACGGTAGATTCATAAGGCAGTGAGCCAATGGCTTGTGGCTTCCTGAATTCAGGCAGCCTGTTCTTCTAGGAGGTCTGGTGACTGTGAAGAAAGAAAAAGTAAGAAGAACAAAGTAAACACTGGCAGCCACTGTACTCATTTTATAGCACTTATTTTTGGAATTACTGGTTTTTAAAAAATAATTTTATATGCCCTTGAGCATGATACTAAACGAGATTATTCATAACCCTATCAAGATTAAGAATGCATTCTCCAGCTCATATTGTGTGTTGATTTCCTCAAAATCCATTAGCATCATCCATGGAGCAAAAATATATTAATCAGACTTTGAAAATCTTCCTAACTCATTGTATAAGTGAAGTTTAAAAGGATAATGATGACTGTAGGATTGAGAATTATTTAGTTTTCCACAGTATATACCTTTCCTGTTATACTTTCTCATTATTTTTATATCATAGGTGTAAGATATAATTGATATTCTAGAATTGTGAGAATTCCAGAATTGACAACTGATCTGTTCTGAAGTGATAAGAATTCTCAGTGTCAGTCTCCAGTGACAATGCTAATGTGTTTTCTAATGATGTAAGACTGTACAACTTTTTTAAAAGCAAATCTGGAAATATATAAAATTATTTTATATTGTCATCTAATTCCAATTGTTGTTGTTTTGAGACCAGGTCTCCCTGTGGTCCTAACTGGCTTGGTACTTGCTATGTAGACTAGGCTCTCTTTGATCTTACAGAGATCCACCTGCCTCTCTCACCTGAATTCTGGGATTAAAGATGTGAGGCACCACACCTGACAATCTAATTCCATTTTGAAAGGTGATACTTATGTTCTAATGCCAGGAAAAATGCTGATAATATTAAAGGTAAGTGTCAGCTGTGATTGCCTGATGGTTAACATTTTGTATGTTCTGATTAAATGCATATTAAACAGGACCCCAGCCTGCCAGATGAATGCTATTCACTAAGAGGGACTCACACTGGGCAACAAACTCTCTCTTTGTATGAAGAATATAAACATATTTCTCTGATGAATGAGTCATTAAAGATTAAAATTTTATATGTTATGGGAGAGGATCATATATATATATATATATATATATATATATGAATGATTACTTTTCTAGATAAAGTTGGATTTCTACTACTCTTAGGGTTATTCAGTAGTACACTTCTTTGATGTAGCAGGCACTTATCTGGATTACTAACAAATAGCTATTATCTCTTAAATTCTCATTATCAAAATATATGTAATTTGATGGGCTGTGACCTTTTAGATATACCTTGATGAGATCACAAGTAGGTCATAAGGTAATATTAATTTTTTCCAAAGAAATAGTTACCAACAGCCAGTTAAGGTACCTCTCACCCTTTGTGCTTTTGACTGGGGCTTTTTTATAAATGGCAGGCCCTGTCCTAGACCAGGGCCAGACCATTGTAAATAATTTATAAATCTTAATGCTTTGTCTTGATATTTTCTTTCCTCCTACTCCATCTTTATCTGTCTTTTATATCTTTACTGCTGTGATGAATTTCTTCCAGAGGAAAAGCAAGCATCCCAGACAAGGTAGAGTACTTCACTGTCCCAACAACTTTTCTTCTCCAGCTTGACACTTACCAATCCCTGTTTCTATTTGAATTGAGATTCTGTTTTGCTTGCTGCTTCCTGGACTGTAATTCTGGTCCGGCCTAAGGCCAGAATCACCAGGTACCTCAAAAATCATGTACCCTGAGAGCAAGGGAAAAGAGATTTTTCTCAGAAAAAAGGAAATCCAGACAACCAACACTGCAGAGAACAGAGCCTGAGCCCCTAAGCAACCTGCCAAGAAAACCAGAGGGATGAAGAGAGGAGACTTACTGCAGTTTATCATTGAAATACTTTGCAGGAGAAGGGAGGTAGGGAATTACCATTTCGTTCATGATGGAAAACACATTGTTCTCTACTCTCCAGGAGTGCGTGTAGAGTGCTGATTGTGCACGGAAATCTACAGTGTAGAGGCGCCAATTGCACATTGATATCTAGCAGTGTAGAGGCACTGATTGCACATGGAGAACTAGCAATGTAGAGGTGCCGATTGTACATGGAGATTTAGTGGTGTAGAGTGCTGATTGTACACAGAGATCTAGCAGTGTAGAGTGCTGATTGTACATGGAGATCTAGCAGTGTAGAGTGCCGATTGTACATGGAGATCTAGCAATGTAGAGGTGCCGATTGTACATGGAGATCTAACAGTGTAGAGTGCTGATTGTGCACAGAGATCTAGCAGTGTAGAGGTGCTGATTGTACACAGAGATCTAGCATTTTTATATTAGGTGGCTGTACAGACCTACTTCCTTATTCATTAAAGAAAGAAGGTAGAACCTTCTAGACTTAAAATGAAAAAATTTGTAGAAATTATTCTCCTTACCCTACATTCTCCTTCCCTATGGAGTATAGTGTGTTCATTGTTCTCTCTTGGCTAACACTTGTAGATTCTACACTGTTTTGTGATTCAGTACTCTAAGACTAGAACTTAATACACTTGAAGAAAGCTGTCTGAAATACCTGATTGGCTTTTATATAAATTTTTAGATTCCAGTCTTGTACAAACCAGTATTTAGGCTAAAAGTTAAAAATTATTACTCTGAAAGTGAGCACCTCAATTTTCACCATACTATTCTAAGACTGAGAACCAATCTGTTTAAGAGTTGTCTCCAGCTTTCCTTTTGTACATTCAGTGCACAGCCTGGCAGTCTGTCCATTATGAATAATGGGTATCTTGATCATCTCCAAAGTGCTGAGAATGACCACACCCAGGGAGACTTAGAATGAGGAGACATTTGGCTCTGCCATGTTTTCATATGGCTAGATGTGTTCTGGAAAGCTTGGAGGGCTTTTCTTCCTTTATGGTTTTTAGAAAGTACTAACTAGCTCATACACATCTGCCTGTTTACTAGAGATGAATTAGTATGTCTTTGGAATAATGCTTTTGCCATTTCTCTTCCAGAAAGAGACTGAGTACTATATAGTACTAAGGAAATTGATGGCTCAGTTCAGTAGTATATCCCAGAGACAAGTTTAATTTCTTCATTCCATAGTTAAAGAATTGAGTTCTAGTAAACGGTCTGTTATCAAGCAAGAGCATTTCTCTAGCTTAGTGACATGCTCGAGCCTTTGGACATAAAACTGGTCTACTTTATACATTCTGTGGGCCCACTTTGATTTCAGGCCCTGCATATTTATACTTTATTCTGCAGTGCTTATGGTGCTGCATTGCCCAACCTTTAATAAAAGATTATGAACACATCTAGAAATAGCACATCGCTTCCTGCTTCTAAACATTAGAAAGGGGTACTCCTCCAAAATTATAAATTTGAATTAAGTTGCTTTAGTTTTTCTATTTTGTGCCTTTCTTGACCCCTCTAAAAGCTTAGTGTAATAAACCGCAGTGAGCCTTCATCCTCTGTCCCTGTACCGAGCTCCGTTGGTCTCTCTAAAAGCTTAGTATAATGACCTGCAGTGAGCCTTCATCCTCTGTCCCTGTACCGAGCTCCGTTGGTCTCTCTAAAAGCTTAGTATAATGACCTGCAGTGAGCCTTCATCCTCTGTCCCTGTACCGAGCTCCGTTGGTCTCTCTGCCTTCCTGGAGGGGTTGCTCAGATAACTCAGGCACTGTTCTCTGCGGAGTTTGATAATCTGGGTTTATTTTTCTGATGTGAGCCTTTCTTTTCACTTGCTCTCCAGGTGAGCCTGGCATTTGCTAGGAACCAGAGTGGACCCGGCAAAGTGGCCAGCAACAGAGTCCTGATCCAAATGGAGAAAGGGAGCCAGGCGTACCTCAACCTGGAGTGGGAAACTTGATAGGAGGTCAGAAGTACTTCAGCTTTGGATTCCCATTCTCCTTATTAAAGGAGCTGAGCACCAGCAGGTAGAGACGCAGAAAGAGAGGAGAGAGAACTTGAGTCCTAAGAACTCAGGTGTCAGAACAGAAATGTATAGACATAGCTACCTGCTAGCTGTTCCTGTGATACAATTGGTGGGATTTTTAAGACACAACAGTATAAAATAAACATAGAGGAAGTGAAGGTTGTAGTTATTTTGTCTACTGTTTGTTACCTTTGGTGATAACATTCCTTAAATGTGCTTCTCCTTCTTCCCAGGTTATTTTCCTCTGAGTTTCTTGATTAAATTACTATTATTGTTAATGTTTTGACTGTTTCTATCTTTTCTGTATGTATTCCTATCTACCATTGGTTTGGGGTCTGCCATTTCACAATCTTTTCTGGTTAAATTCCAGTATAGTTCCCAAGGCTGAAATACTAAAAACAAGGCTTGTAAACCTTAGTGGAATACAGCTCATAGCACAGACTGTTAGGACAGGGCATCTAGGTAGTTCAGATCCAATTTTTAAAGACTTTCTGCATAGTAAACACATTTGGTAGCTGCTACTTCCAAGATGAACAGGTTTACAGAAGGGAATTCTGTACTTCTTCCCTCTCTCTTAAACATACACGATATACCTCACAAATGGACTATGGTGAGTGTTCGTAAGCCAGACACACTGAGGTAATTGGTGTGTGTGTGCACGTGTTTAAATGCATTATTGATGATGCATGGATGTTTTCTTTTTTTGGTCTTTTTCGAGACAGGGTCTCCCTGTAGCCCCAGCTGTCCTGGAATTCACTCTGTAGACCAGGCTGGTCTTGAACTCACAAAGATCTACTTGCCTCTGCCTCCTAAGTGCTAGGATTAAAGGCGTGCACCACCACGCCTGGCTTCTTCTTCTGTTCTTGATAAATAACAAAACTGCCTTTTAATTTCCATTCTTGAATCACCTCTGCATTCAGAGATTCTCATCATACTTATAATAGGCACAGCTCAGGTGCATTATCTTTCGTGAAGGCATATTTCTAGTTTTAACATCCATGTTCAGCTCTTTCTCAACTTTTGATTTTCCTAATCCTCATTGCTCTTCTCTTTTTCTAATTCATTCACTTAAGTAGATTCTGGAATCCTATCTTATTTTCTCTGAAACCTTTGGTACTAAACTCAACATGAATCTTGGGACCAGTTAGTATTCTAATTAATTTTTTCCAGTTATAATTCCCCATATCTGTTGAGGTTATTACTATAATTTGTACCACAATCTCCCTGCAGTTCTTGTCTCTCATATCCGTATTTACATATGATCCTTTCCAGGTTGCCTTTCCTCACACAGTCCACTTCTTTTGACTTGATCTCCACAGTATCTGGTAACTGGTTTTGTTTTGTTTTTATTGTTGTTTTTTGTCTTTTTGAGATAGGGTCTTCCTGTAGCCCCAGCTTTTCTGGAACTCACTATGTAGACCAGGCTGGCCTTGAGCTCAGAGGTCCGTCTGTTTCTGCCTTCCGAGTGCTGCGATTAAAGATGTATGCTTCCACACCTTGTTCAGGATGGGTGTTCTTTAATTGTGGGACTCTGTAGTCCTGTAACTTGTAGATAGGCTGGCAGGCTGCTTTATCACACCTGAAATTGTCATCTTTATAGGTTTTTCTTTTTTTTTTTAATTTTCATTTTTTATTGATGCTTTGTTTATTTCATCATTTTCCATTTCAGTTCAGGCATATTTCCCTTTCCCTTCACCCCACCCCACCCCTCCCAGATCATGCATTCTGCCATAATTGTCCTCCATAGGTTTTTCTTAACATCACCTTTTAGTATCGCCTGTGAATGTGATGATCCAACTCATCCTGTTTCTTCCATGTTCTGTCTCCAGTGATTGATAACTCTTATTTTTCCCCAGCCAGTTACCTTTTAATTGACCCAAAAGCTTAGAAACAAGCCCTGCAGTATATTTTTGATGACATGTAAAGGATCTATCATTCAACATTATAGCACTGAATGGGTGCTTCATTAAAAGGATTGAATAGAAGAGAATGGAGAAGGATCTAACTTGAAATTCAGTTAACTCTTGACTAAAGAGAAACATAAGTGGGCTGGAGAGATAGCCTAGCGGTTAAGAGCACCGACTGCTCTTACAGAGGACCGGGGTTCGATCCCCAGCACCCACATGGCAGCTAAGAACCGTCTGTAACTCCAATTCCAGGAGAACTCCAGTTCCAGGGGAATCCGAGACCCTCTTCTGACCTCCGCGGTATTGCACGACACGGGTGCACAAGCCTACATGCAGACAATACATTCATACGCATACAAAAATAAATTAAAAAAAAAGAAACATAAGCTGTCATTGAGTTTTTTAAATGTTCAGCTAAAGAGACAATTAGGGATGTATAAAATTGGTTATATGCTCTATTTTTTTTTTTTTTTGGCTATAATTTTCTATTTATCAGTTTAACTTTACTCAGTTTAACTCCCCCCCATTAAGAAAGGTATCTTAGTTCGAAGCTTCCCATTTATTAGATGCTCATGTGATCTCAATCAGATGTTCTTATAAATTACTTGCCTTTTCTTTTGATCTGCTTAATACTTAGAATCTTTTTATTGTGATGTTCTATACATTTTACACTAACACTCGTTCCATTTTGTTTTGCCTATTCCTTAAAATTGAGTTTTTATTAGATCATAGACAGTACAAGACTCAAGGGAATGTGGATTGTTCTGGATAGTTGCTTTTTCCTGTTATTTCCCAGTCATGTCAGTCTTTCCCTGTAGGCAATAAGTATTGATGTTTTCTTGTGACTCTGCCCAGAGATTATCTGTATGATACCCAATATTAATGCATTTCTTTCTTTGTAACCTGTACTTAATAGGTTGTGCCATCAGATTAAAGTCACTTGTTTCATTTTGTTTTTCTCATTTAAGTTTTTGGAGATCATTCCACATCAGCTTATGGAACCCATATTTTCCCCCATGTTTTCACAGCAACTGTATACTTTGGTCTGAAGTTATAGACGCCTTTAATATTCCTCTAGGCTGAGGTAGTTCTTCTGGAAATTCTTTTAAAATTAATATGGCATTTGGCACATAGATGATGCACAGATAATGACCTCAAACTGTACAGAAAATATCATTGCTGTAAGTAGACAGCCTTCTAAATTCTAATTAGATAATGAAATTTATTTTTATCTTATAGTTTGAATCAGCTTGGGTACTGACAAATATTGCTTCAGGAAATTCTCTTCAGACCCAGATTGTGATCCAGGCAGGAGCAGTGCCGATCTTCATAGAGTTGCTGAGCTCAGAGTTTGAAGATGTCCAGGAACAGGTAAAATACATAGCAAATAAACTGAAGCAGATAAAAGAAGTGGTCACTGCAGTCGTGTGTCTACCTACTTGCCCACCACACTGACAATCATAGCTAGTCTCAGGTAGTGTTTTAGAAGTGTAAATTTAACCAAAATAGAAAAATACTAGTGACTCTGGGCAGTTCTTTTTTTCCCCTTCCAACCTTGGAATGCACACACCTTTTAGCTATACTATTTTAGCTCATGTTCCACTAAAGGGCTTTTTCTTATGTGATTCTCTAATGTTATAGTCTTCACCACTTTTTAAGAAAAAGACATAGAAAACAAACTATTATAACTGTCAGCTTAATAAATTTTTAGGGACAAATCACCACTAAATTGAATATGATTTTTGTAGTTTTATTGAGGTAAAATTGAAATACAATGAACTGTACATACTTAAAAGTGTGGAACAACCTGAGGTTGTTATCTTGAAGTTATATTTACTACCCTAAAGTTTAATTTTTTTTATTTATTATTTTTTTGTGTGTATGAATGTACTGTCTGCATGTAGGTTTGTGTACCCCTGTCGTACAATGCCACGGAGGTCAGAAGAGGGTGTTGGATTCCCCTGGGACTGGAGTCAAAGATGGTTCTCAGCTGCCATGTGGGTGCTGGGGATCGAACCCGGGTCCTCTGTAAGAGCAGTCCGGGCTCTTAACCGCTAGGCCATCTCTCCAGCCCCACCACCCTAAAGTTTAATAAGTGTCTGTATTTTTCTTTCTTTCTTTTTTTTTTTTTTTTTTTTTTTTTTTTTTTTTTTTTTAGAATTCACAGAAATTACCTGCCTTGCCTCCTGAGCACGGAGTGCTGGGATTAAAGGCATGCACCACCACACCGGGCTTATAGACAGTTCTTAGCCACCAGTGGGTGCTAGGAAACAACACATCCTCTGCAAGACAGTCATGCTCCCAACCCGCTGAGCCACTCAGACTTAAGAAAACATTTCTTAAAAAAAATCATCTTACATCAGAAGTTCCACGAGTCTCCTACATACTCCTGCATCGATGACGGCTTGAATTTTATCATTGGGTCCATCTGATAGGTATGAGAGGGCCCAGCAGGCATCAGCCAATACGTCAGTGTCACTGACAAACAGCAACCAGGAAAGGACATTCAGACAAGGAGAAACCTATAAAAGAAAGATTATAAACTTAATAGAAAAAAAAAGTACAAGTGAGGTGAAATATTCAGTAAGCCTGTCAGATACATGGCAAGGTCTACTTATAAACTAGCAAGTGTCTTAGGGTATTTCCATCTTTAGGAATGTGCTCAGTGGTGATTCAGTGCACACAGCTGAGCTGGACCAGAAACCAAGGAAAATTATAATAGAGAAGTTTTATAAACATCAATCCTCACAGTCAGAATCTTTGTCATAGCACACTATAGCTCAGACATAAAGAAATTTTCACAAACACGGAAACTGGGAAATTTTTAGATCAGTTTTCCATTAAAAATACTAAGGTTCTAAGAGTAATATGGAACTTAACAGTGATGGTGAGAAATTAACCTTGCCGGGCGTGGTGGCACACGCCTTTAATCCTAGCACTTGGGAGGCAGAGGCAGGCGGATATTTGTGAGTTCAAGGCCAGCCTGGTCTACAGAGTGAATTCCAGGACGCTGGGGCTAGACCTTCCTCGAAAAACAAAAAAAAAAAAAAAAAAAAAAAAAAAAGAATTAACCTAAGCAAACTACCAAAAGCCTTTTCTTCTCTACAAACAACAAATTTTCCTAAACACTTCTACATTTTATCAAAAGCATCTTTGTTCTGTAGTTACGGGACACATTATTACTGTATATATTCTTTTAACAGCATTTTTCCTGCCAATTTCTGAAGAGCACAGTGTTTACCTTTGCAAATTCTGGAGGTGGACTCTTCCCTCTACAGAGATTAGATAAAGCCCATACTGCATTCCGGGTCATGGTCAAGCGGTTTTGCTTTGAAAACAACCTGCGAATAGCCATATGATAAATAAGGTTATCAGTTCTCTGCATGAGATAAATAATTAATGGTACTGATAAGGAGTGTGTTCAAGTAACTTTTATCCAGAACAATAAAGCTTCAGTAATTCTAACATAACTAATTCACGATTTTGGTACAACAGATCACCTTAACAAGTTAACAAGAAGATATCCAGAAAAATCCATGAAAATATGACTTGGAAATTCAAAATGACTTCTAAGATATAATACTTCCTACATTTTTATTACTCAAAAAGAAACTTACTGCAAAAGAGGGGGAAGGATATTGCAGTCTAAGACATAGTCCCTGCACACCGTACTATCTCCAGCAATGTTGCCAAGAGCCCAGACTGCCTGTGGAAGAATTATTAATGACAGTATTTTAATACCTTCATAATTCTTTCATAGGAGGCACCAATATATCACAGTAACACAATAAAATCATTTACTAGTTAACATCTCACCTAAGGGTTAACTATTTTCTTAAAACCACTCATCAGGGAGACAAATCAAGCAGTTATAGAATCAGAGGAAGGAAATAATATGTGAATATATACAATAAGCAAAAGGAAATGTGAGTGTTCATTAAAGTAAAGCTTAGTAAAAATAGGAATCATTCTTACTATGTTTGGGAGTGCTGGGAGGTAAACATAGGGCCTCACAGAAGCTGGGGAAGTACTCTACCAAATTCCCAGTCAGGCACCATTTTTTTTTTTTGTCTTTGAAAACAGGGTCTCTCTGTCTGTAGCCCCCAGCTGTCCTGGAACTTACTCTGTAGACCAGGCTGGCCTTGAACCACAAAGATCTGCCTGCCTCTGCTCCCAAGTGCTAGGATAAAGGCGTGTGCCACCATGCCCAGCAGGAACCAGTTATTATTTTTTTTTTTTCCTTTGGTCTTTTTCAAGACAGGGTCTCCCTGTAGCCCCAGCTGTCCTGGAACTCACTCTGTAGTCCAGGCTGGCCCTTGAACTCACAAAGATCCGCCGGCCTCTACCTCCCAAGTGCTAGGATTAAAGGCGTGCGCCACCACACCCGGCGGAACCAATTTTTTTTTTTTTAATTAATTTTATTTATTTCTGTATGTGTATGAATGCACTGTCTGCATGCAAGTCGTGCAATGCTGTGGAGGTCAGAAGAGGGCGTCGGATTCCCCTGGAGCTGGAGTTCTCCTGGAATTGGAGTTTCAGACGGTTCTCGGCCGCCATGTGGGTGCTGGGGATCGAACCCAGGTCCTCTGCAAGAGCAGTCGGCGCTCTTAACCACTAGGCCATCTCTCCAGCCCCGGAACCAATTATTTTTCAAGGGCCCTATATTCCTAGTCTATACAGTCCTTATTACAGACCAGATATTTTTTTTTAATTTTATTTATTTCTGTATGTGTATAAATGTACTGTCTGCATGCAAGTTTGTGCACCCGTGTCATGCAATGCCTCAGAGTCAGAAGAGGGTCCGGATTGCCCTGGAACTGGAGTTCTCCTGAAATTGGAGTTTCAGATGGTTTTCTTGGCCGCCATGTGGGGTGGGGATTGACGCCGGTCCTCTGTGGAGAGCGGTCGGCACTCTTAACCACTAGGCCATCTCTCCAGCCCGGACCAGTGCACATGGCTTTAGTCCCCACAGACTTAGGAGGCAGAGAAAGGCCAATCTAAGTGACTTCAAGGTCAGCCTGGTCAACATACTGAATTCCAGGCAAGCTGGGACTACAGGAAGACCCTGTCCCCAAAAGAGAAAAAAAACAAACAAACAAAGCATATATTTAAATGGCTTACTTGGTGGGTCAAAAATGTACTTAAGCTTACTCACAAAAGCAAACTGAGGGGCTGAGAGATGGCCTAGTGGTTAAAGACGCGGACCGCTCTTACAGAGGACCCGGGTCGTCCCCAGCACCCACATGGCGGCCGAGAGCCGTCTGAAACTCTAATTCCAGGAGAAACTCCCCAGCTCCAGGGGAATCCGAGACCCTCTTCTGACCTCCGCGGCATTGCACGACACGGGTGCACAGACCTGCCTAGGCAGACAGTACATTGATACACATACAGAAAAAAAAAAAAAAAAAAAAAAAAAAGCAAACTGAAGGGGCTGAGAGATGGTTCAGCAGACTAAGAGCACTGACTGCTCCTTGCAGAGCACCGTGTTGGATTCCCAGCACTCACATGGCAGATAAGAGCTTGTCTTCAGTGCTGGAGTGCAGGTAGATCTCTGTGAGGTCAGGCCACCTGTCTACTAGTGAGGTTCCAAGCTGTCGGTAGCGTGGGAATACAGGAGACCCTGTATGTCTAC
>VZQC01012647.1:1361908-1372080 GCA_009823505.1 Rhizomys pruinosus
CAATGCCGCGGAGGTCAGAAGAGGGTGTCGGATTCCCCTGGAACTGGAGTTCTCCTGGAATTGGAGTTTCAGACGGTTCTCGGCCGCCATGTGGGTGCTGGGGATCGAACCCGGGTCCTCTGCAAGAGCGGTCAGCGCTCTTAACCACTAGGCCATCTCTCCAGCCCGAGAATAGTATCTTTAAAGGGCAGTTAAAGTGGTATTGATATGTTGACTTTGTGTACTTGATGTGTTGAATTTGTATCAGCAGGCTTTGCACAGGCTTTTGACCTTTAAGGCAGCCCTCTAGGTTTACTAGACAGAGATGTGAATTCTCACTTTTTCATTTTCAAGCTTGCTCATCTCTTGACATGTCAGCTTGATCATATGGCATTCAGTAACTTGAGACTTTCAAGTGTTGTATTGTTACCTCTTGTTCTCTATTATGTCAGAAGACCAAGTGAAGGCAATGAAGCCTATTTAGTGTAAGAGAAAAACATGGAGTCCAAGTTTTAAAGTATCTGGGGAGGATTACTAGAAAAGAAATTTTTGGTTTTTATTTTTTATCCCCCCTCCCTTCCTTCCTGAGACAGGGTCTCCCAGCTCCCCCCGGAACTTACTGTGTGAACAAGGCTGGACTCCATCTCACAGAGATCTACCTACCTCTGTCTCCTGAGTGCTGTTCTACCATGTCTGGCTGTTTTTTGCTTTAAAAAATTAGGGGAGCCGGGTGTGGTGGCACACACCTTTAATCCCAGCACTAAGGAGGCAGAGGGAGGCGGATCTTTGTGAGTTCAACGCCAGCCTGGTCTACAGAGTGAGTTTCAGGCCACCTGGGACTGCAGGGAGACCTGTCTCAAAAAGACCAAGGCGGGGGGGAAAAAATTAGGGGAAAGATAGCTATTCTAGGGAACATGAGACATTCTGTCATTGTGATGGGTCCTTTGATAGCTGTGATCATTCTTACCACATCTCTTTATTTTGGATTTCTGGTCTTAATACAGTGCATAGAACTGTTGGCTTATAACATTTCTTTTTTTATGTTTATAGGCATAATGATTATAAAGTGGTTTCTCCTGCTTTGCGGGCTGTGGGAAACATTGTCACAGGGGATGATATTCAGACACAGGTATGAATAAATTAACTTTTCTTGATAACCAGTACATTGAACTCCATACACACTTGTGTTGCGTTGAATTCTGTATTAATGATAGACCATGTTTGTCTTAGCATTGTTTGCTATTGTCTCACCGCCAGCATCTGGTCTTTGATAGCATTTCTAGGCTCGTGGATGAAATAGTTTTTCCTTAAGTGGAGCAGATTGTTTGCCCCTGCTTTACATGTAGTGTTGGGATTGTCAGAGAGTTCTAGTAGCATCTTTTTTTTTTTTCCCCCCCTTTTATGTATGGTAAGTTTTTTTTTTTTTTTTTGGTACATCTTTTAAATAATAAAGCTTCTTCCTCATATTCGCCATGTCTGTCTCCTCTGATGACAGGACACGCCATTTTTCTCCCCATTGCCTCTTATGCGTCGGCGATGCTGTCTTCATCTTCCGAGGTTTCCATGATAAACTGTCCCTTGGTTCTTTGGCTGTTTGACCTCACTGACCTTAGCTGGTTCCTTTTCCATTCTCTCGTTTGTGGACATTGTCTAGTGGGCAGTACTTCAGCCTCATTCATAGACTTTTTTTTTCACCCATCATCTTTACATACATGGATTATAAGAGTTGAGAGCTAGGTTAACGTTAGTCTTAGCTTTCTCGCACCAGGTTCAGTTCTCAGACATTTACTATTTGTACTGTCCTAATCCGTAAAGTGAAGGAAATTGGATTTGATTTTTCAGGTCTCTTAAAGTTGCAGTGTTCTTAATTCCAAACTGCTGTGTTTACAAGGGACTCGTTACTCCAGATGCCCGACCTGCTGCAGCTCTAGTTTGGCTCTGCTGGTTGCCCGTGTCAGGTCATGGATATCAGGGTTAGACACTTTTAGACACGAGAGAATATATATTTGTGTTTGCATAAAATTTCTGTGGAACATGTAGGATATAAAAAGTATTTGAAGCCGGGCGTGGTGGCGCACGCCTTTAATCCTAGCACTTGGGAGGCAGAGGCAGGCGGATCTTTGTGAGTTCAAGGCCAGCCTGGTCTACAGAGTGAGTTCCAGGCCAGCTGGGGCTACAGGGAGACCCTGTCTTGAAAAGACCAAAAAAAAAAAAAAAATTTGAGATTAAAGGTGTGTGCCACCATGCCTGGCAAAAGGTATTATGTTTTTTATTTTTATTTTATGTTTATGAGTGTATTGCTTGCATGTAGGTAGGTGCACCTGTGCCATGTAGTGCCCACAGAGGTCAGAAGATGGTGTGGGATCCCCTGACACTGGAGTTATAGTTGTTAGCAGGCATGTGGGTGTTTGGAATTGAATCTAGGCCTTCTACAAGAGGAGCCAGTGCTCCAACTGCTGAGCCATCTCTCCACTCTCACATAGGAAATTTAATAACATTATTTTTTTTAATTAATTTTATTTATTTCTGTATGTGTATGAATGTACTGTCTGCATGCAAGTGTGTGCACCCGTGTCGTGCAATCCCGCGGAGGTCAGAAGATGGTGTCGGATTCCCCTGGAACTAGAGTTCTCCTGGAATTGGAGTTTCAGACGGTTCTCGGCCGCCATGTGGGTGCTGGGGATCGAACCCGGGTCCTCTGTAAGAGCGGTCGGCGCTGTTAACCGCTAGGCTATCTCTCCAGCCCGCCCATTACTTATTTTTAAGGAAAGCTTGGTAATTGGAGGACAGGCCAGGAAGGAGTCTCCTAACTATGCAGTCTGTATACATTCTGAATTTTTTCTAATTGTGTGTGGGGCATGCGTTTGTCACAGTTGGTGTGGATGTCAGAGGACAGCCACGTGAAGGTGGTGCTGTCCCTCTACTTTTACATGTGTGTCACAGCTGCTATGGATGTCAGGACAGCCATGTGAAGGTGGTGCTGTCCNCCGCCACCATGCCTCCCGCCACAATGGACTCTAATTCCTGGAACCGTCATCGTAAGCTCAAATAAACTCTTCCTTTTATAAGTTCCCTTGGTCCTGGTGTTTTTATACAAGTAAACAGAAAAAGTGACTAATACACCAGTTTAAATTACTTTGTAAGATTATCAAAGCAGTTTCATGGTATACATTCACAAACACTAAATACACTAATGAAATGGGGGTAGTGGAAGATATCTGTAATCTAAGCTCTTGGGAGACATAGGCAACAAGACCTTGAATCTGAGGCTAGCTGAGTCATTACAGTCATACCCTGTCTCAAAAAAAAAAAAAAAAGCACAACACAATAGCTTCAATAATGTTAATCGGTAACCATAACAGGACTTCTCAATCAACTTCCTGCCCCTAGAACTAAGTCTTCTGGGTAGGCAAATACAGTGAACAGAAAGAAGCAGACTCAGACTTTTAAATCCTCTGACAGCTCTTCACCTTATAATCAATAAACCAGAATAAACTTACACACTTTACAGGATACAAAGATGCATCCAACTACCAGATTACAAAGACAAGGAAAAGAAGATAAATACAGTACTGATTAGTGCTCTTATAAAATAAGAGTAGCATCTAACTGAAGAATCTGAGGTCTCAAGGATTCCCAAAGAAAAGTGATGTTAGTCTCAAAGCACAAGAATGAGAAGTCACTACCAACAGAGCATAGTGTGAGCAGACACTACGAACAGAGCATAGTGTGAGAAGACACAACAGAGCATAGTGTGAGAAGACACTACCAACAGAGCGATAGTGTGAGCAGACACTACACACAGAGTATAGTGTGAGAAGACACTACCAACAGAGCATAGTGTGAGAGCACTACCAACAGAGCATAGTGTGAGAAGACACTACCAACAGAGCATAGTGTGAGAGACACTACCAACGGAGCATAGTGTGAGCAGAAAAAGAACCAAGCGTGAGAAGACACTACAAAGAGCATAGTGTGAGAAGACACTACCAACAGAGCATAGTGTGAGAAGACACTACCAACAGAGCATAGTGTGAGCAGACACTACTAACAGAGCATAGTGTGAGCAGACACTACCAACAGAGCATAGTGTGAGAAGACACTACCAACAGAGCATAGTGTGAGAAGACACTACCAACAGAGCATAGTGTGAGCAGACACTACCAACAGAGCATAGTGTGAGAAGACACTACCAACAGAGCGTAGTGTGAGCAGACACTACCAACAGAGCATAGTGTGAGAAGACACTACCAACAGAGCATAGTGTGAGCAGACACTACCCAGACAGAGCATAGTGTGAGAAGACACTACCAACAGAGCAAGTGAGAAGACACTACCAACAAAATAGTGTGAGAAGACACTACCAACAGAGCATAGTGTGAGAAGACACTACCAACAAAGCATAGTGTGAGCAGACACTACCAACAGAGCATAGTGTGGGAAGACACTACCAACAAAGCATAGTGTGAGCAGATACTACCAACAGAGCATAGTGTGAGAGACACTACCAACAGAGCAATAGCTACCAACAGAGCATAGTGTGAGAAGACACTACCAACAGAGCATAGTGTGAGAAGACACTACCAACAGAGCATAGTGTGAGAAGACACTACCAACAGAGCATAGTGTGAGAAGACACTACCAACAGAGCATAGTGTGAGAAGACACTACCAACAGAGCATAGTGTGAGCAGACACTACACAGAGCATAGTGTGAGAGACACTACTAACAGAGTATAGTGTGAGAAGACACTACCAACAGAGCATAGTGTGAGCAGACACTACAACAGAGCATAGTGTGAGAAGACACTACCAACAGAGCATAGTGTGAGAAGACACTACCAACAAAGCATAGTGTGAGCAGACACTACCAACAGAGCATAGTGTGAGAAGACACTACCAACAGAGCGTAGTGTGAGAAGACACTACCAACAGAGCGTAGTGTGAGAAGACACTACCAACAGAGCATAGTGTGAGAAGACACTACCAACAGACTAGTGTGAGAAGACACTACCAACAGAGAATAGTGTGAGAGACACTACCAACAGAGCGTAGTGTGAGAAGACACTACCAACAGAGCATAGTGTGAGAAGACACTACCAACAGAGCGTAGTGTGAGAAGACACTACCAACAGAGCATAGTGTGAGAAGACACTACCAACAGAGCATAGTGTGAGAAGACACTACCAACAGAGCATAGTGTGAGAAGACACTACCAACAGAGATAGTGTGAGAAGTCACTACCAACAGAGCTGTAGAATGACACTAGAGAAGACACTAACACAGAGCATAGTGTGAGAAGACACTACCAACAGATAGTGTGAGAATAGACATGTGAGAAGACACTACCAACAGAGCGTAGTGTGAGAAGACACTACCAACAGAGCGTAGTGTGAGAAGACACTACCAACAGAGCGTAGTGTGAGAGACACTACCAACAGAGCAGTGTGAGAAGACACTACCAACAGAGCATAGTGTGAGAGACACTACCACAAGCATAGTGTGAGAAGACACTACCAACAAAGCATAGTGTGAGCAGACACTACCAACAGAGCATAGTGTGAGAAGACACTACCAACAGAGCATAGTGTAGCAAGACACACCACAGAGCATAGTGTGAGAAGACACTACCAACAGAGCATAGTGTGAGAAGACACTACACAACAGAGCATAGTGTGAGAAGACACTACCAACAGAGCATAGTGTGAGCAGACACTACCAACAGAGCATAGTGTGAGAAGACACTACCAACAGAGCATAGTGTGAGAAGACACTACCAACAGAGAATAGTGTGAGAAGACACTACCAGAGAATAGTGTGAGAAGACACTACCAACAGAGCATAGTGTGAGCAGACACTACCAACAAGAGCATAGTGTGAGAAGACACTACCAACAGAGTAGTGTGAGAAGCACTACCAACAGAGCATGTGAGAAGACACTACCAACAGAGCATAGTGTGAGAAGACACTACCAACAAAGCATAGTGTGAGAAGACACTACCAACAGAGAATAGTGTGAGAAGACACTACCAACAGAGCATAGTGTGAGAAGACACTACCAACAGAGCATAGTGTGAGAAGACACTACCAACAAAGCATAGTGTGAGAAGACACTACCAACAGAGCATAGTGTGCAGACACTACCAACAGAGCAGTTGAGAAGACACTAAGATAGGGAGAAGACACTACCAACAGAGCATAGTGGGAAGACACTACCAACAAGCAAGGTGAAGCACTACAGTGTGAGAAGACACTACAACAGAGAATGTGTGAGAACACTACCAACAGATGACAGACACACGAACATAGTGTGAGAACATACACGACATGTGAAACCTAAGCATGTAGACACTACCAGTGTGTGAAGCCACAACAGACGATGAGCATACACGAGCTGTGAGCAACACCAAGACATGTAGACATACAACGATATGGAGCAGAATACAGAATAGTGTGAGAAGCACTGCACAGGATAAACACTACAACAGAGCATAGTGTAGACACAAGAATAGTTGGAGCAAAGAGCGTAGTGAGAGACTACAACAGAGCGTAGTGTGAGCAGAATCCACAGAATATGTAGACACACCACAGAGCAAATTGAGAAGCTCAAGAGCTGGGAGAAAAAAGACAAGTGTAGCACACTACCAACAGAGCGTAGTGTGAGACAGACACTACCAACAGAATAGTTGAAAGACACTAGAGGTAGTGTAGAGACACTCAGACGTAGTAGCATACCAACAGAGCGTATGTGAGAATAAACGGCGTAGTGGAGCAGACACTACCAGAGAGCATAAGAAGCATAAGAGTGTGTAGCAGACACTACCAACAGAGCGTAGTGTGAGAAGACACTACCAACAGAGCGTAGTGTGAGCAGACACTATCATAGTGTGTGGAAGGCGGTGGTACAACAGGCACAGGGCAAGGGAAGAAAGTATGTGCTGAAGCTCAGACTGAGAGTGGCCAGACCAAACTCAATGAACAAACCTGTCACAACAGGCAATACTAGCTAAGTGATTTACCACTGAGCTAGCTATACTCCTACCCCAAATAAATAACATTAATATGGTTCAAAACTCAAAACTGTGGGCTAGCAAGATGCATTACTAGGTAAAGACATTTACTTGCCCAGAATCCATGTAAAAGTAGAGGACAGCACCACCTTCACATGGCTGTCCTCTGACATCCACACCAGCCATGACACACACATGTAAAAGTAGAGGGATGGGCCAGGCATGGTGGTGCACGCCTTTAATGCATTCATTGGAGGCATGAGCAGGGGATTCTTTGTGAGTTCAAGGCCAGCCTGGTCTACAGAGTTCCAAGACAGCTGGGGCTAGAAATACCCTGTCTCAAAAAGACCAAAAAAAAAAAAGGAAGGGACAGCACCACCTTCACATTGCTGTCCTGACATCCACACCAGCTGTGACACACACATAAAAAAGTAGAGGACAGCACCACCTTCACATGCTGTCCTGACATCCACACCAGCTGTGACACACATGTAAAAGTAGAGTTTTTTAATTTTATTTATTTCCATATGTGTATGAATGTATTGTCTGCATGCAAGTCTGTGCACCCGTGACGTGCAATGCCGCGGAGGTCAGAAGAGGGCGTTGGACTCCCCTGGAACTGGAGTTCTCCTGGAATTGGAGTTTCAGACGGCTCTCGGCCGCCATGTGGGTGCTGGGGATCGAACCCGGGTCCTCTGCAAGAGCGGTCAGCGCTCTTAACCGCTAGGCCATAGCTCCAGCCCCCTCTCTTTTTCTTAACTAATGTTAAGTCTACTTTTTTTTTTCTTCTTTAAAATAAGGTGTGCACCACCATGCCCAGCACAAGATGGTTCTCAGCCACCATGTGGGCGCTGGGAATGGAATCCGGGTCCTTGAGAGGACCAGCAGCCAGCACCCTCAACCGCTGAGCCATCTCTCCAGCCCCTTGTTAAGTCTACTTTTACTTTAGGCCATGGGTTTTCTTTTAGCCTTTAAAATTTGATTGTTTACCAAAGATCTGAGATAGAGAGTCTTGTATTTATTTTCAGAATGTTTTGGTGGATTCCCTGTTGAATAGACAGCTTTTTGTAGTGGATGTTTCTGTGAACCCATGTATTAGATTGCTTCAATTTTTCATGAACCTTTGGAGGCTGGTTTTCTTTAAATGGTTATATGCCCTTTACTTCTGCAGAATTTGTCATTTTATTGCTTTAGGAAATTACACTAACCAATATTACGTTTCTGAACCGGTATCAAAAATGAAGGAAGTAAGTGGGGTTGAGTATAACCACTACATCCAATTAATAAGAATTTTTTGCAAAATATTTTTTGCATTTACTGTGCATTTGTATGGTTCGTGCATAAGTATGTAAGCCACACTGCATGTGGAGATCAGAGGACAACTTGAGAGAGTCTATTCTTTCTTTGTGCTTTGTGTATTCAAGAGATCAAACTGAGGTCATCAGCCTTGGTTTCAAGTACGCTCACTCACTGAGCCACCTTGCTGGTCCTATGAGGAATTCTTAGAATCACTGGGAAGTGGCTCTAAAGGGCAGAATGGGATGGAGACAGTTTAAACTGAAAGTGAAAAGAAGACTGTACAGAACACAGACAAATAGCGTATGGGTTTAGAGAATTTTATATTGTTGTAGGTGGGTGCAGGGGCCTGTGAGGGCAGAGGACAGAGGTCAGAGGACAGCTCGTCAGGAGCCACTTCTGTCCTTTCCACAGCTCCTGTGAGGGCAGAGGACGGCTCATCTTGAGTCAGTTCTGTCCTTTCCACCGTGGTTTTTTTTTTTCTTGGATTCTGGGGATTGAATTTAGGTTGTCAGAATTGTGCAGCAAATATTCTTACCAATGATCCTTCTCCTTGGCCCTGGTGAGAATTTTTAAGGCTATAAACTTGATGGTACTAAGAATTAGCCTCTTCAGAAGATACCTGGCCTGGCAGGATGGTTCAGCAGGTAAAAATGTTTGCTGCACAAGCCTGAAGACCAGATTCATTTCTTAGAGCCCATGGTGGAAGGAGAGAGTCATCTTTGGGTATTTGTGTATTTTGTTTTGAGACAGGGTCTCACTATATAGCCTTGGCTGACCTGGAATTCCCTACATACACCAGGCTGGTCTTGAACTTAACAGAGATCCATCCACCTGCTTCTGCCTCCTGAGTGCTGGGATTACCATGCCCAGCTAAGACTCCTGAAAATTGTCCTCTTATATCTGTGCATAAACCACTGGTGCCTGCACCTACACTCACATACATGCAAATGTATACACATGTAATAAACAAAAATGTAAAAATGATTACAGGAAAAACACCTCTATGTCATTTGTGAGTTAGTTCAAGTTATAACTGTTATTAGGATTATTTCTATAAATATTGTAATTTCCTTAAACTCTTAACTTTTTCTTTAATTTCAGACTGTGATAGATGCCAACATTTTCCCAGCCCTTATTAGTATATTGCAAACGGCTGAGTTTCGGACCAGGAAAGAAGCTGCATGGGCCATCACAAATGCAACTTCGGGTGGGTCAGCTGAGCAGATCAAGTAAGTTCCTGCTGGGTAGCAGCTACAAATTAAATGAAAAGGGGGACCCCCCCATATATAACCTAAAATTAATGGTTAACTGCTTGAGTAGCGAGGTGAGAAGCGATCTGCAGTATGTTCTTAGTGTTGTACTCAGACTCAAATGTACATTTAATTTTTTTAGAACTCTCATTTTCAGTTTTTAAAAAATATTTATTTTATATGTATGTGTGCCTGTGTTGAGTATGTCTTGCCAGTGTGCAAGTGCCTTTAGGAGCTGAAAGAGTACTCACTCCCTTGGAACTGGGGTTACAGACAGTTGCAAGCCACCTGCTTTTGGTGCCACGAACCCAACTTTGATCCTCTAGAAGATAGGAAATGCTCTTAATCACTGTGCCATCTCTTAAGAAATCCCCTTCATTTTCTATTTTAATAAAGTCTGGATTAACCTTTTTTTGTTTATTTGTTTCTGTTAATTTATTTTTAATTAACTAATTGAGGCTTGGGTTTTTTTTTTTGGTTTTTTTTTTGTATTTTTGAGACAGGGTCTCCCTTTAGTCCCCGCTGGCCTGGAGCTCGCTCTGTAGACCAGGTTGCCCTTGAAGTCACAGAGATCCGCCTGCCTCTGCCTGTGCTGGGATAAAAGGAGTGCATTACCACACCTAGCAATAAAGATG
>VZQC01012647.1:1377257-1408948 GCA_009823505.1 Rhizomys pruinosus
CCTGATTTCCAGTGTGCTGTGAGCTAGGAGTGGTCAGAGAGCAGCCCATTCCTGATCTCCAGTGCGGCCTGAGCTAGGAGGTCAGAGAGCAGCCCATTCCTGATCTCCAGTGCGGCCTGAGCTAGGAGTGGTCAGAGAGCAGCCCATTCCTGATTTCCAGTGCGCTGTGAGCTAGGAGTGGTTAGAGAGCAGCCCATTCCTGATCTCCAGTGTGCTATGAGCTAGGAGTGGTCAGAGAGCAGCCCATTCCTGATTTCCAGTGCGCTGTGAGCTAGGAGTGGTCAGAGAGCAGCCCATTCCTGATTTCCAGTGTGCTGTGAGCTAGGAGTGGTCAGAGAGCAGCCCATTCCTGATCTCCAGTGCGGCCTGAGCTAGGAGGTCAGAGAGCAGCCCATTCCTGATCTCCAGTGCGGCCTGAGCTAGGAGTGGTCAGAGAGCAGCCCATTCCTGATCTCCAGTGTTTTTCTTGAAGTATGATTTTTTCTTTTTGCCTTTTTGAGACAGGGTCTCCCTGTAGCCCCAGCTGGCCTGGAACTCACTCTGTAGACCAGGTGGCCTTAAACTCATAGCGATTCACCTGCCTCTGCCTTCTGAATGCTGGGATTAAAGGCGTGAACCACCACACCTGGCGAAGTATGGTTTTCAATGAACATTTTTAAAAAATGCTTTATTACTTTAATGTGTATGTGTGTTATCTCAGAGCTGTAGAGATGGCCTAGCGGTTAAGAGCACCAACTGCTCTTGCAGAGGACCTGGGTTCCACCCCCAGCACCCACATGGTGGCTAAGAGCTGTCTTTGACTCCAGTTCCAGAGGAATCCGACGCCCTCTTCTGACTTCTGTGGCATTGCACGACATGGGTGCACCAACCTACATGCAGACAGTACACTCATACACATAAAAAATAATAAATTAAAAAAATGTGTTATCTGTATGTGTGTACCTATATAACGCAATGCCTGTTGACTCAGAAGAAGGCATCAGATTCCCCTGGAACTGGAGGTATGGGTGGTTGTTAGCTGTCAGGGTGCTGGGAATTGAACCTGGATCCTCCAGTAGAGCAGACAGTGCTGTTAATTGCTGAGCCATCTCTCCAGCCCTCATTAAACATTTTTTAAGACTCTTTATGACATTAATAGAGTTCTCATTAATATTCTGTGAGATTTCTTTTAAAATAACCAAGGGGGGCTGGAGAGATGGCCTAGTGGTTAAGAGCACTGACTGCTCTTTCAGAGGACCCTGGGTTTGATCCCCAGCACCCACATGGTGGCCGAAAACCTTCTTTGGCTCCAGTTTGAGGGGAATCTAAAGCCCTCTTCTGACCTCCACGGCATTGCACGACATGGGTGCACAGACCTACATGCAGACAGTACACTCATACACATAAAAAATAATAAAAAAAAAACCAAGAATAGATTTCAAATGTTTCTGTTAATCTCATGTCATCAGCAGTAATGATGCATTTTATTGTAAGATGCTAGTAGTTTTGTCTTTCTCCCTGCTGGAGAGCTATTTATTTTATTAAAAAATTTAATGTGGGGCTGGAGAGATGGGTTAGCGGTTAAGAGCACCAACTGCTCTTGCAGAGGACCCAGGTTCGATCCCTAGCACCCACATGGCGGCTGAGAACCATCTGTAACTCCAGTTCCGGGGCAATCCGACACCCTCTTCTGACCTCCGCGGCATTACATGACATGGGTGCACAAAAATCTACATGCAGACAGTACAGTCATACACATACAAAAATAAAAAAATTTGTGAGGAAAATAATTAACATTAGTACTAAGTTTCAAAGTCCACCAGGTTCCAGAATTCTGCTAGGTTTATTCTGTTTCTTTTTACACAACTTGAGAAACCATATTGGTATGGATTAATGTCTTCTGTGAATAAGACACAGTAATTTTGGACTCATCAGAGCTATACTGCTTTGGCCTGGGAGATGACTCACTAAAGTGCATGCCATTCAATTGAGTCCCCAGAACCCAAGTATATGCTGGCTAGGTGCGGTAGCTGGGCTCAGCTCCAGCCTCGGGAGGAGAAGGGATCCCCAGAGCAAGTTGCATAGGAAGACTAGCTGTATCACTGAGCTCTGCGCTCTATCGAGAGACCCTGTCGCAATGAATAAGGTGGAAGAACAAACAGATGGCTCCCAACATACGGCCTTTTCTCCCTCTTTCTCTCCCCCAACCCTGTAAGTAAATAAATAAAAAATACAGTGAAGTTATTTAAAAGTTCTGTAGTTGATAGGTATCTATTTCTACAAGTTTAAAGATGACTCAGTTTCAGAAGATTCCATCAAAATTGAGTATTTTGCATGGCTTCATTGTCCTTTTTGTTGATTTAGGTACCTAGTAGAACTGGGCTGTATCAAGCCGCTCTGTGATCTTCTTACTGTCATGGACTCAAAGATTGTACAGGTTGCCCTAAATGGCTTGGAAAACATCCTGAGGCTTGGAGAACAGGAGGCCAAAAGGAACGACACTGGCATTAACCCTTACTGTGCTTTGATTGAAGAAGCTTATGGTAAGATGCTTTGGAATTAAGAAACAGGCGTGGTGGAGCACGCATTTAATCCTAGCAACTTGGGAGGCAGAGGCAGGCAAATCTTGTGAGTTCAAGACCAGCCCTGGTCTGTCAGGTGGAGTTCAGGCCAGCTGGGGCTACAGGGAAAAAAAAAAAAAAAAAAAAATTTAAACAGATATAGCACGATATAAAACATAAATATAATAGGCACTGGGTGAAGTAGTGACTTGCAAAATTTCTTCCTTAAACCAGATGCTGCTTGGCATATGTGTTTAAGACACCAATTTACAATTCTAGTTCCCAGCTCATAATACCAGCAGTCCTTTCTATACTATTAAAAATAGAGGATAGAGTCTACATCAAGGAAGTAGACATGCAAAATGTATTTTGGGGGATTTTCAGTAAAGATTTTCCTTCATTCTTCATTTTAGGTCTGGATAAAATTGAGTTCCTACAGAGTCATGAAAACCAAGAGATCTATCAGAAGGCCTTTGATCTTATTGAGCATTACTTTGGGACCGAAGATGAGGACAGCAGCATTGCACCCCAGGTTGACCTTAGCCAGCAGCAGTACATCTTCCAGCAGTGCGAGGCTCCTATGGAAGGTTTCCAGCTCTGAACCAGTACTCCACCTTCTTGTTCCTGTGTCAGACCTGGCTGCCCAGTTGAGTCCTCTTGTGGAGCCCACAGCCCTCATGGAGCTGATTTCTCAAATGTTTTCCATAACACTGTTTGCGCTCATTTGCTTGCCTTGCGCACTGCTCTCTCACATCTGGAAAACCTCTGGCTCTCTGTGGCGGAATGCCCTTGTAATAAAGGGCAACCAGAATGGCCCACTCTCTTATGGAAAAAATCCCTAAGTTTTGGAGATCCACTCTTATATTAGAGTCATGGGAATATGCACATATTAATGTGGCTCCCTTTTTTGTGGGGGATAAAAGAGGACTCTTCCTCATTCCTTAACATGGGGAAAAATGACATTAAAAGATAAAACTAAAACCTTTATCTTGAATTTCACACAACTACTTGCGACAAGGGAGATGTTTAGACTTGTGTATTCTTCAGAGTACTTTTCTTGAGTTCTTCCACAGTGAACCAACCCTTGGATTACCTGGTGGCGTTTTCTAGCCAAATTTGCATTAATCCTTACTGAGATTGGATGGTTTTCTTTCCTCTAATGGAGTCATTCTTCAGATAGTAATGCCAGACCATCCAGTCCCTCACCTTCAGCCTTCATTGAATGTGCTTTCTAGTTGTCAGGAATGCTGAAGAATTAATACTTTGACTTTTAAATGTGATTCTGACTAAGCAGATTCCTTTAAAGCAGAAAGGAGAGGAGCACGCATTAGTATGGCTTTTGCTTCTCTTTGGTCTTAATGAAGTCTTAGGATTTGGAAGTGATTCAGTTTCGATGCTGGTATGGAGATGTAAGGTCCTCACTCCAATCATGATTTAGTTAAGAGTTAAGAGAACAAATCCTTTGCTTTCCCTAAGCTCCGCCAGTCTGCCGAGAGGCTGTGTCCCCTGTGGTGAGAGGTGTCCAGGCTTTGTGGTCCTGATAAGGCCTAGGTAAGTCGGAGTTGACCCTAGGTGCTTTTCCTCTCCGTGACTGGCAGATAACACATATTTAAATGTTCCCTCTCTTAGACAAGTGCAGCTTGATTCTAATGTATTCATGCTGCCCCGCCCCTTTAATGCAGCATTCTTATCTTTAAAACCTAACAGTCTTCTCAACATGACTGACTCTAAGCCGTATGGGAAGCAGTCTTTCTTATAACCTCAGTGTTGCCTGATCATTGTATCTCATCTCCTACTAGTACCCTACCTCCCCTAATGAGAACAGTGCCCACTTCCTGCTTATTTAATGATGACTGAAATCTGCACCTGCAAATGGCACTTCCAGTACTGTGTTCACTGATCCACATTTGTGCTTGGACTAGAATAGGAGAAACAAACAAACAAAAGAAACAAAGTTTAATTGCCAAGAGAACTGCGAACGAGTTCAATGCGACTTCCCGGTGCTAGCTGGCCGTCTTGGCTCAATGTTGGGACATACATACCATCAAAGAAGATGAGTTTTTGATGCTGTTCCGTTCAAAATGAATTCTGAAGGAAAAGTTGCTCACTTCTGTTTCAGAGGATATCCTTTTAAACTTCTTTAGACTTATCCTCTTCTAGGATTCATTAGCCCCAAAGTATAAAAACTATCTGGAAGTTGCCCCAACAAGCTCTTAGACATCTCTGGTAAATCCTGCTGAATGTAAGGGGTGTTCAGAGCTTTCACACCTCCTCATGATGCTGTTTATTCAGCCAACTCATTAAAATTCACTTCATCCAAACTAGAAAGCTTCAGAGACAAAGGACACTTCCCAGCCAAGAGCGTGAACATCCTAGGCCTCTGGCGTTTAGTTGTGTCTGATGTCTGTTACTGATGGAGCAGCCACTACAAAACTCAACTCCCATCTATCCTGTTACTTTCTAGTGCTGCTTTGTGCTGAGAGAACATTTTAGTTTACTGCACTTGACCTGTACAAGACTGATTCTTTGTAATTTTAGGGATAAATTAGGTGGTTAATTTAAAGATGAACTTTCAATGTTGCCTTTACATCACATTAAAATATAACTTCTTTCAGAAGGTAATAGCACTGATTCATAGTAAAAATCTTGTTTTTAGCTTTGACCTTTTTTGTGGCTGATTTTTAAAATTGTAAATTACTGGTTAACATGTTATTTCTATAGAATGCTTTAAATTATGTACCTTCTATTGGATAGTTAAATCTTTGCATCTTATAAACCAGTTTGAATGAAAGAAATACAAAGCACACAGATTTGTCTCAAATTAATAAGAGCATACAGCTAGAATTTTTGCTAGCAATTGCAGGGTGTCTCAGTGACTTAGGGCCATTTAACAGATGGGATGTTTTATCAGAAACAAGGATTAATCTTAATCCTTACCCTAGAAGTTCATGAACCCTAATTTCTGAATTTTGTTTTTATAATGAAATGACTTTTCAAGTGTAAAAATTGGAATTGGTGCCAGGTGTGGTGGCACATGTCTTTAATCTTAGCACTTGGGAGGCAGAGGCCAGCCTGATCTACATAGTGAGTTCCAAGACAGCTGGAGCTACAGGGAGATCCGGCAAAATTCAGATATTCTGGAACTCAGTGCTGATAAAGTAGACTTTAAAAAAAAAAAAGGAATTTTAAAGGATATTTAGAAGTCCGTTAATTCTTTCACTTAGCAAAGTCTATTCATTAGTCTTTTGGCTGTATCAGAAAGGTGTCACTCATTACAGAAACCTGGTAACTACAACAGAAGACAACTTCTATTGTTTTAAATAATTATCGGGGAAAGTGGCTTTGTTTTCATTTCTTTTCCCTGTCTTCCTCCAAACTCTCAGTATGGATTTTTGTTCTGAGATCTTTGGTAAGAAAAAAGAGAATATAGAGAGTTTGAGATGTAAAGGCATGTGCTGTCTGCTGGACCAGCAGGTAACTATGGATGTTTGAAGGAAGTAACAGAAAGTAAAGCTGCTGAAGATGAAGATAATGTAGCAGACAGAGTTCTTTGTTCTGCTCACTAATCAGAGTCAGCTTTATATTGCCCTCATCAATAGTGCTGTTTCTGGAAACATCTCTGCCCGAGGGTTGTTTCTTCTGAATACCAGGCAAAACTGATGGGACTCCGGGTGTCTTTCAGCATTGCTGTCACAGAAAAAATTAGCAGCTGACCTGTAATAAATATGAATATTTCAGTTGCTGCTGATTATGCCTAAGGAAAAGCATATAATTTATCAACAAACTGTCAACCAAATTCTCTATTGTACATGACTACCCACAGGCAATTTTGGAGTTATTTCTGTAGTGCTAAATAAACATTTCAGCTGTTTGATCCCCAAACGTGGGGCCGCATTGTAAAAGGTTTTCCTCGGGTCATTGGATTTATTTTATTTCTGATTAATTTTGCAAAAATTGTCAGCTATAAGCAGGTCATTGTAGCTGTGTTAAGGGGTTAAAGCTGCTTATTTAAGTTGGAGATTGTGTTCAGTAAAGAAAGGGGAGTGCTTTTGGAGAGGGGTATTGTTTGCTTTTGATGTATATACTTTGCTACCTCCTATATTCCAAAATTTGTTGATTGTAGAGGTAATAAGGCCTCTGTATGGAAGTTTCCAATCTCATTTGACATAGTAAATTAATAGGGCCATTTCTTTTTGTTTGAGGTGAACAAATTCAGTATCTGTATAATTTCCTGTCATATAAAAAGCTAAAGTAACTGGACACCAGATGTGACTAAGGTATGTGGACTGTAATATAATTGATACCCTGCAGTATGCTTTATTGTTAGGAAAGGATAGGTTATAACAATAGGTACTAGGGCACCAGAAGAATGTTTGGTAAAATAAAGAATATATTTTAAAAAGGATCAAATTGCTATTGGACATAAAATGCATCTGTAAATTTGAGGTAAGAATTATTAGTGGCACAGATGTTCTGTTATCAGTTAAGTGTAGACACATTTCTGTTTTCCTTTAGGTCAAATAAAATCAAATTGTTTTTATTTAGTGTCACTTGTGTGCCAGGTAATTGGCTAAGAGCTTTCCCTTGTTTTTGATCAATACTCTGACCTCTTGGCAGACATAATTATCACTGTATTATACACGACAAAATAAAGGATGAATTACTTTGCCCCAGTGTCACAATCTCTAGACACTGGCTGTCAAAGGGAAGAGCTTACAAATTCTGCATTTGTTTGTGGTCATGTGATGGTTCTGTCCCCAGGAAGTCCAGAACTAGATTTCCAGCAGCTGTAGGTGGTCAAGCTTTTCGTGTTGGACCATTCTTCTCATCCTTCTCAATAATTGAAAATGACTCCAACTCCTATATGTTTCTTTTACTTTGTATAGTCAGATGAGTAGACCCACTCATCCCCAGTCATCTTTCCCCCTTCTGTGGTGCACACCTTTAATCCCAGCACCGGGGAGGCAGAGGCAGGTAGATCTCTGGGAGATCAAGGCCAGTCTGTTCTACGTAGTATGTTCCAGACCATCTGGGGCTACAGGGAGACTGTCTCAGAGGGAGAGAGGAGAGAGGAGAGCGCGCGTTCACGTGTTTGATAAATAGATGCACCTCTTCTGGCATATTTTACAGTTAGAAAGTTTTGTTAATGTATCCAACTGATGTGGAGGCAGGTGGTCATGCTGTTGAGATTGATAAGAGAATTTAGCTTCTAAACTCCCATCCAAACACCACAGTAGGCGATGCTAAAGAGAGAAGGAATAGGCAAAGTTGAATCGGAATTTGTTGAATTCAGTGGAAATCCATGTCTGTCACCATCATACTTAAGGGTTGGTTAGGATGGCCCTGAGCTCCGGGCCAGCGCAGGCTGTCTGGACCAGAAGGCCAGTGGGATGGCTTATTCGGTAAAGGAGCCTCAAGTTTGCGTCCTCCGACCCTCACACAGGTGTAATAACGTTTGGTGAGATGGCTTAGCAGTTGCAAGCAGTTGGCTCTTCGAGGGGATCTTAGTTTGGATCCCAGTACCCATGTCATACAGCAGACAGGCAGGCGATAAATGAATGGCTGCAGTCAGCCCAGCACTCCAAGGATCGCCCCGAGTTCCAGGCCAGCCTGGGATACAGTGAGACTGGCTGAATATGCTCCTCCCTCTGGGATGGGCGCGCACCTCAGTTCTAGGCTGAGTCGGTTTCAACCTCGAGGGGGAAAAGGGTGCACTGAAGCAAGGTCAAGATTTGAAAGTGCTACAGAGTAGTTTCATGGGGATCTCGTCTTAATGGGAAGATAGTAAAAACCATTTCTTACACTTCACGTGCCTCTTAGTTTTTACGAAGGCGTAAATTACAAGGGCTAAAAACCAAAGGTTTGCTCATTTCTCCCTGGGTAGCTCTGAGCTTTAAAATCTTAACGCCCGCGCCTGAGGAGAGATGGCGGCTCTCCGCCTTGCCGGCCGCCCAGCCCACGAAAGCTCCGCCTGCTGTGTCTCGGCCCGCTGGAACAGCAGCACTCTGCGCAGGCTTCTCCGGGCGCGTCCCATTGGTCACCGGGGCTCCCTCGCGCATGCGCCCTGCTGCCGACTCGTTTGGACGGGAGCCGCGGTGGGACTTCGGAGGCTCCTCAGCGCCGACCTGCTCTGTTGGAAGAGGTGGTGGGTCAGCCTCTGTGCGTGTCTATGGTGAGGTTGCTCACAGTTCCCGGGCCTTTCGGAGGAGGGGAGGGGCGTGGGCAGGGCTTCGTGTGAAGACCTCATCTGGAGGACTAATGCTTCTGAGTACTCAGCACTAGTATCCGAAACTCAGATGGTGCATGCGACTCGAGATCTGGTTCTTGGCTTTTAAAAGAAGGGAAAGGAGGAGTGGTCTAAACCCTGCGGCTGATTCAGTTCTTACCTAAAGCCAGCCCCGCGTTACCATCAGAACCGTGTGCGTTTGAAGGTCACGCTTTACCTTCTGCGAAGTTCAGGCTCTGACGCCTAACCTAACCGTGGCTTTGGAGCCTCAGCGATGGCAGACAAGGATCCAGCAAATACAGGAGCACCCACGGCCCTCTCCCCTTCGGCCAACCTGCGCAAAGTGCCACAAAAACCGAACTATGCTCTCGAACACACTCTTGTAGGGCACACGGCGGCAGTTTCGTCAGTTAAATTTAGTCCCAATGGAGAATGGTTAGCAAGTTCGTCTGCTGATAAGCTCATTATAATTTGGGGAGCATATGATGGGAGATATGAGAAAACACTCCATGGCCACAGTCTGGAAATATCAGATGTTGCCTGGTCTTCGGATTCTAGTAGACTCGTTTCTGCCTCAGACGATAAAACTCTAAAAATATGGGATGTGACGTCTGGAAAGTGTTTGGAAACACTGAGGGGGCACAGTAATTTCGTCTTCTGCTGTAATTTCAACCCACCATCTAACCTCGTCGTTTCAGGATCTTTTGATGAGACCGTGAAAATATGGGAGGCGAAAACAGGGCAGTGCCTTACGACTTTGTCTGGTCATTCGGACCCAGTTTCTGCCGTACATTTTAACTGTCACGGGTCCTTGATAGTGTCAGGTAGCTATGATGGTCTGTGTAGGATCTGGGACACTGCATCAGGCCAGTGTTTAAAAACACTCATCAATGATGGTAACCCTCCTGTGTCTTTTGTAACATTTTCTCCAAACGGCAAGTATCTTCTCACTGCAACTTTGGACAGTACTCTGAGGCTCTGGGACTACAGCAGAGGCAGGTGCCTGAAGACATACACTGGTCATAAGACCGAGAAGTACTGCATATTTGTCCATTTCTCAGTTACAGGTGGAAAGTGGATTGTGTCCGGCTCAGAGGATAACATGGTTTACATCTGGAACCTTCAGACTAAAGAGATCGTTCAGAAATTGCAGGGTCACACGGATGTTGTCATCTCGGCAGCCTGTCACCCTACAGAAAACATCATTGCATCAGCAGCCTTAGAGAACGACAAAACAGTGAAACTGTGGACGAGTGATTCCTGAAGCCTTGGAAGCCAGCTGAGTAGAGCCAAGTTAGCCCAAACAAAACAAATGCAGTTTCTCTGAATTTTGGTATGGTTTTGTATTTCTTTTAAAACTGCCTTTGGGAGCTGGCTGGAGAGATAGCTCAGCAGTTAAGAGCACCTACTGCTCTTGCAGAGGATCTGGGTTTGATTCCCAGCACCCACATGGTGGATAAGAACCATCTTGCCAGGCGTGGTGGCGCATGCCTTTAATCCTAGCACTCTGGGGAGGCAGAGGCCAGCAGATCTCTGTGAGTTCAAGGCCAGCCTGGTCTACAGAGTGAGTTCCAGGCCAGCTGGGGCTACAGGGAGACCCTGTCTTTAAAACAAAACAAAACAAAACAAAACAAAAAAAACAACTGCCTTTGATAGTAAGATTTTGAGATTTGTGGCTTAAATGTACAAAACGAGTTCATTGTAAAAGCTCCTTTAGGAGGACCTGGGGCTTTTGACTCCAGATTGGAGTTTGTGTTTGTTTCTTCCTCTCAGCAGCTGTGGTAGATGGTGAGGTGACTGTCTGGGGTATCTAAAAGGATGACAAGCTGAGGGGAATAGGAGTTCAGAATTTCAGGTTTGGGAGGGCTGCATGTTACATGCTGCCTGCTATTTGGGGTGGTGTTCTACATCATGGGATATTGTCAAAGGAATCAGATTTGTCGGGTTGGGGAAAAGAAGTCATGGGTTCATTCTAAAAATTGAACACTTTCATTGTATATGTGTGTGAGCCACAGAGCACCATGCACATGCATACAATGCAATAAAAAGTTTTTAAACTTCTGCAAACTGTCATATTGACTAAAAAGTTTAATGGTCTCCCACATGCTAACTGTATACACAAAGGGGTTATAGAAATATAAGTAGATATATAGGAAAAAATGTTTTCTGCCTACTTTACCTATGGAGACTTGAACAAAAATTAAGAATACTATAGTATTTAACTGAAAGCAACTAGGGCAAAATATTACCTACTTGACAAGTTCTGAGGGAATTATGAGTAGGGTATGACTGCTCAGGTGTAATTTGAATATGTTGGAAGATGCAGGATCAATTAGGAACAGGAGTGTAAGATGGCTCAGCAGGTAAGGGTGCCTGCTGCCATGCTTGATCTGATTTCCATCCAGGACACACGTGGTAGAGAGGAGCGACTCCCTCAGGTTGTTGGTTGTCTCTAACCTCCATATATGCACCACAACACATGTGCACCCATACACACATGTACACAAAATAAAAATATGAAAAGATTAAATTAACCCATAAAGAAATAGCCACTGTACTGTTACCGAAGGAGAATGACACAATGGAAATGATTTCATAAGTTCTTGGTATCTGTTAATCTTGAGCTTTAGTTTAATGAAACATTTTTATTACAATCTATAAAATACAGCAATGCAAAATGCTCTTCAATAATTAAAAATGGCATTGGCATGTGAAGCAACCCACCTTATTTTAAAAGAAGAATCATTAGACTTTACCCATGCATGAAACACTGGCATGGGGGGGGTGGAGGGGTGTACCAAAATAAGTTTTTAAAAAATTATTCTCTAAAATACACAAACATTTTGATAATCTGCAAGTAATAAAAATCATAGAATTTGGTGAGAAGTAAGCTACAGTGTAATTACAGTATATGGACAGACATCACTAACATCACCAAGACTATGGAGTTCTAAGTAGCGTATTCCATTGGCCTGGAACTCCCTTTCCAGTGCTGCACCACAGGCCTGGCCTGCACATACCACTTCTTAAAGTCAACAATGATAGCTCTGAGAACTAGTGTGTTAGGATGGCTATAGTGACCTACCACCCATGAATACTAGCAAGGCACAATACAAATAAGTGTAACAGAAAGCAGCATGCCCACTGATATCACAAAGGCGAAGCTGTAAGTGAAAAGCATACTGGGTATAATGCTTAGGTTCCAACACAAAGGGCATGCCACTTCCATAAACTGGCAGCAAGAGACTAGGAACTAAGCCGTGGAACTGGCTGGTTACACTGGGCCAAAATTTGGGGCCGAGTCGTCTCATGGTCTTGCTGGAAATCTAGAAGCTCCCTAAGAGCTTGTCCTCTGGCATGGCAGATGGCAGCATGTGGTCTGCTGTTTCAGGGTTCTCGGGGTAAGTCTCCTAAGGCTGCTTCCCAGATGCACCTGGCCTTCATAATCTCTTCAGAAACAGTGCCGGAAGAGAGGCGTACAGACTCGGCTGGCCTTAGGACATAGTCAACTCTGGCATGTGAATAAAAGTGGGGGTACTTGATTCTCTAAAGGAGGCTGCAAACTAGTGGCCTTGTTTTGTGCTTTCTCCAAAAAGCTGGGAAGGGGACATTTTACTCAATCAAATCCATAAAACACAGGGCAGTCTTTTTTAAGAAAATTTATTTGTTCTACAACAGAAATAGGGAAATGGCATAACTTCGTGCACAGCGTATGTTTAGGAAGTGAACCTCACATCACGTCCTATTCAATGCAGGTGCAGCATCGTTCCTGGACTCTCGGAATCCAGACACTTTACTCCGTTTTGGCCTTCATAGCTGCTTCCTCTCTCAGACGAGCTTTCTTCTCTAAGTTCAAGCTTGTTAAAGTCTCGTGTCTTCTCACAGCCTAGAATGAAACGGGGAGAGGACAGCGGGTTCACTCCAGCTTTACAGGGGTGTGAAGTGGTCTGCTGCCCGGACACAGCACGGCACTGCCCTGCACACAGCTTCGAGCGCCTCTGCTGCTCTGGAGTCCAGCAGCTGTCAAGCAGGAAAGCAGCACACACCTGTCCCTTACACTTTGTTAGCCACCGTCTGGGTGCTGGGAACTGAACCCAGATCTTCAAGAGCAGCCAGCGCTGTAACTGCTAGGCATGCTTTTATGCCTATCTGGCTCCTTCTCTTTACCAAAACATTCGGCTTTGGGAATCCCGGGCGTTAGCAGAATGTACACTGACGACTTACAATTACCTATCCCCAAACTCTGCCCTGTGAAGGCAGACGGCAGGGGTGGGGGGGCACCCTCCCTCTTCCCTCGGTATGAAGGCAGACGGGGGGGGGGCACACTCCCTCTTCCCTCGGTATGAAGCTGCTTATCAGTCCAGTTCCAAAGTTTCTACGTCAGATATGAGAAACGAGCACCCCAGGAGCCCGCCTTTTCTTATATTTGTTATTTCACGTATGAAGAACATGAGGATGGGGCGGGGCCAGAACAGGAACAGGAAATCAGTGGTGAGGACAGAGCTAGAAGTGACTATTCTGTATCACATTTAGGTTTTTTGTTGTTTTTTTTTTTTTTTGTCTTTTTCCAGACAGGGTCTCCCTGTAGCCCCAGCTGTCCTGGAACTCACTCTGTAGACCAGGCTGGCCTTGAACTCACAAAGATACGCATGCCTCTGCCTCCCAAGTGCTAGGATTAAAGGCGTGCACCACCATGCCTGGCTTTTTTTTGTTTTTGTTTTGTTTTGAGACAGGGTCTCATGTAGCCCAGGCTAGCCTCTAACTCCTGATCTTTTGGCCTCTTTCTCTCAAGTGCTGAGATTATAGACATGTAGTACCTCATCCAACTAGGGTCAGATCTTTATGATCACTACTCTGATGTTGTGCTTTTTTTTTTTAACTGGCATTTGGGTAATCACTTCTTTTTTTAAATTATTTTGTGTATGAATGTACTGTCTGCATGTAGGTTGGTGCACCCGTGTCATGCAATGCCGAAGAGGTCAGAAGAGGGCGTCGGATTCCCTTGGAAATGGAATTAAGGACGATTCTTAGCTGCCATGTGGGTGCTGGGAATCGATCCAGGGTCCTCTGCAAGAAGAGCAGTCGGTGCTCCTAACTGCTAAGCCATCTCTCCAGCCCCTGTATCACATTTAGTTTAACAGTTCCTCATTCCAGCAGCACTTGCCACCTGTTTGAAAATGGAAATTTCATAAAAGTCTACGGTCTAGCCGGGCGTGGTGGCACACGCCTTTAGCCTTTAATCCCAGCAGTCGGGAAGCAGAGGCAGGCGGATCTCTGTGAGTTCAAGGCCAGACTGGTCTACAGAGTGAGTTCCAGGACAGCTGGGGCTATAGGGAGGCCCTGTCTCAAAAAGACTAAAAATAAATAAATAAATAAAAAATAAAAAATAAAAAATTCTATACATTAACTGATTTCCTTGTCCTCAGCAACTCACCATGGCTGGCTAAGAATTTTTTAAATATATGTTAATGGTTAAAGGACACAGAATTAGACATGATATTAGAAGTTTATCTAGTACTGCTGAATTTATTTTTTCTTTTTTTTTCTTAATTTTATTTATTTTTGTATGTGTATGAATGTACTGTCTGCATGTAGGTCTGTGCACCCATGTCATGCAACACCGTAGAGGTCAGAAGAGGGTCTCAGATTCCCCTGGAACTGGAGTTCTCCTGGATTTGGAGTTACAGACGGTTCTCAGCCGCCATGTGGGAGCTGGGGATCGAACCCGGGTCCTCTGTGAGAGCAGTCAGTGCTCTTAACCGCTAGGCCATCTCAGTACTGCTGAATTTAAAGGAATATCTTTTAAAAAAGATTTGGGCTGGAGAGATGGCTCGGCTGTTAAGAGCACCAACTGCTCTTGCAGAGGACTCAGATGGAGTTGAAAAGGATGGTGTATGAGTACAAGGGGTAAGAATCTGGGGTTGTATGGAGTTATCCCAACATAATAAAACAGGGAAACCCGTTGGATAACTTGATGGTGGTGTGAAGATTAAATGAGAATTCAGAATGGCAGTTCCACTCTCACATGTGTGGTGATGATGCTCACATCTGCATTGCCCCATGGGCGGACCACCCAATCCATAAACTAAGGCTCATAGGCAAGTTAGGATAGAAGCTAAAGGAAATTCAATAATGTATGGGTTGCCCAAGTGAATAGACGATATAGGCTTAGATCACTCTCCCGGTGATTAGACCTCTTCTCTTTCTTCTCCTGCACCATGCTATTAAGCTTCTCTACATGACAGAAATCTTATGTAAAGTAAGCGGACTTAAAAATGCCTGTGTGGCACACCAAACCAGCAAACTTGCGAATTACACTATAGTATATCTGGACCGTGCTTGTGGAAAGGGACAAAGAGCCTCTAAAGTATTCCTTGCTCCAAAAAATTTCTATCTGCAAAAACATGTATCTAAAGCAATAAATGTCAGAGGTCATTTCACAAAGATTCATGACAGGTGTGTGGCACACGCCTTTTCATCCTAGCACTGGGAGGCAGAGGCAGGCAGTTTGTGAGTTCAAGGCCAGCCTGAGATATACAAGTGAGTTCAGCGACACTGGGGGACTACAGGGAGGACCCTGTCTCGAAAAGATCAAAAAAAAAAAAAAAAAAAAGATTCATGCACATTGTTAGTCACGATACGGCTGTTTATAATATTGTATCCATATATGCATATACTGTAGCTCATATGTGAACACTCATATGCAAACAATATATGATCATAGCATGTTTTCTATAGTGTGAAAATATGTAACTACCTTCCTTTATTATTTTACACAACTTTTTATACATCACCAGTGCATTCCTAAGATCACAAAGTTGTCTTTTCAGTGCTGCATTTGTCTATAGTCTATCTTTGCTCTTTAAAACCGTTCTTGGCTAAAGGGGGATTCCTATAATTTTTCAGTGTTGTTTTTCTAACCAGTCATTTTCTTAGTAGTTGGTGCTCTTGACTTGAAAACTTTTTAATTATAAGTGTAGCTATAAGATATAGAGCAGACAGGAAAAACACTCCGTTCTTGCCCATTTATTGATGCTTCCTATGAATTTCCCTCATGTCTATGGATGGTTTAGAGCTTTTCATTCCATGTGGACTCTGACCACTTCCCTTTAGCAGCGTGACTGTCATTAGTCCATGCCAAGACCATTTGTCATTTTCTTAGAGGCCTGCTTCTTACAGCAGCCCTGTATCTAATCCCCAGGCTTCATGGCCTACTCTATATACAGAAGCCAGAATTCCAGCTCTGAAACCTTGGGTAGCCAAGGTATGTTCCCTACTCTACCTCAAATTTCTATCACGGCTGCACGAAACATGGCTCCAGCTGCCCCTGTGGCCTCGGCTCCTGCTGTGCTGCTTCTCCACACCCCGCCTCAGCCGAAGATGCCACTGCACTGCTGCTGCAGCCGATCAAGTGCTCCCAGATTCTTTTCATGTGCCGCGGTTTCTTTTGGGAACATTCCCCTTCAGTTATCGCTGTGTCCCTTCTTGGATTCTCTGCACTGCTTCAGTTTTCTTCATTGCAATTATTGTACACATTTCAATGTGCATGTTCTATTTTCATTACATATGTACATATATGACACAATTATAAAGAGCCATGAGTAGATAAGATTATAGCACAGTACACATGTGATGCAGGAGGAATCTAAAAGAAAGTAAGAACTAGGGAGAGGGAAAGGCAGATATACATATTAATACATGCTTGTACATGACTATATATGCATGTAAGTGTGGTATGTATTGTGTGTGTCCAGAATTCTAGCCCCTGTGACTCCCAACGACAATTCATAACATCTGAAGGATGCAAGCAAATCAGGTGGTCAGGAAATATTTTAACCTGAGGTATTGTTGTAGTCTTAAAGAATTTGCAACTATGGATTTGTATATTTGTACACTACTTGTTCAACTGGAGAGTACGGCGTCTCCTCTTGTGAGCCCAATTCACTCTGGCATTTTTGGCACACTCACAAGTTTTTCTCTTTATACTAGAAGGTTAACACATTGTTCTTGCCAAATGGGTCATACATGAAATCATTAATTTCTCCAGGCAGTTCAGCTCTAGGCAAAAACACACAAACTCACTACTCAAAGAGAGCCTGGGAGAGGAATGTCAGGTTGGTTGTCGGCATGCAGGTCCATTTGTTAATTCAGTCATTACTGTTCACCAAGGCATTTGAACATGCGCCCAATAGAATGCTCTAAAACCTACTCTTTCAGGGACTAAAAGAAAGTAAGAGAGTCTTCCATCAGACACTCCAGAAGTTACTGGAGTTCTGAATCCAATAACCACACACCTATATGATGGAGGCTGTGGTAATGCAATAGGGAAGCTTGGGGCCCGAAGGAAGTGACCCTGAAGAAGAGCAGACAGCACTGCCAAGAAGTGAGGATTGACGTGGATGTGAAGGAGGATGGGAGTTCCCAAGAAACAGGCAGGAGCAAGAGCAGGGGGTGGTGACGCAGCAGGGGGGTGGTGACGCAGCAGGGGGTGGTGACACAGCAGGGGGGTGGTGACGCAGCAGGGGTGGTGACGCAGCAGGTGTGCGTACGCATCTGGGGGGGTGTGACGCAGCAGAGGAGGTGATGCAGCAGGGGAGGTGACTCTGCAGGGGAGGTGACACTGCAGGGGAGGTGACACTGCAGAGGAGGTGACACTGCTGGGGAGGTGATAGGAGGGGAGGTGTTGCAGGAGCAGACGTGGTAGTACAGCAGGGGTTGTAGGGTAGCAGTGAGATCCTTAGTCCTGCAGGAGACACAACAGCTAGAATAGGCTCAGCCGGGGCAGATCCAGAGAGGCCTAGACACTGTGTCCTGCCATTGTGATCTTAGGAATTCAGCGAGGAGTCACAAATTTAAGAATACTGGCTTTGCAGATTAAAATAATCATATTTGCATTTCGGCCACTGTGGAGTATAGGGAATGAGCAGTGGAGCCAGTCAACCTCTCAGTTAGCTTCTGACGGCTGACTTTAGTAATTTAAAACATGTTCATTGTGTGTACATCAGTACACTCGCCTAAAATGTGTTTTTCATGGGAAGTGGTATCTCTAAGGGCTGTTTTGATGCTCAATGGAGGGAATAGGTCATCATTATGATGAGAGAACAGAGCAGATCTTTCTGATGACGCCAGTATATATTGCCATATGATACCATCATTCAAATGGAAGATACTCTATGAGAGCAGCACGTCCTCCCAGACATGAGTGTGGATAGAATAATTAATAATAATTTCATCTAGACAACTCACCTCCTTTCTATATGTAAACATGGGAGTTTTCCATGCTACATACTTAACACTAATAGATAAGAAAGGTTATGCCATTCCTCTTGTTCAGAAGGCCATATGCTAGACCCGTGTGGTGGCGCATGCCTTTAACCTTAGCACCTTGGGAGGCAGAGGCTAGGTAGATCTCTGTGAGTTTCACTGCCGCTCGGTCTCCAGAGTGCGCTCCCAGGCCAGCGAGACTAAAAGGGAGCCCTTTCAAAAAATACCCAAAAAAAAAAAAAAAGAAGAAGAAGAAGATATGTATGTGTCACAGTCAGTCACAGTCATGTTATTGGAGCTTCTAATTCACCTTTAAACTTTGTGGGCAGTTGTCACATCCATGCTGCCTTAATGCATCTACACATGTGAGTGATTTTTATGGTTTCTACTATAGACAGTCTCAGCATTTGTATTCCATATGCAATTTTATCATAAATAATTCATTATTTATTTTATGTTTATTATTTATTTATTTATTTTGGTCTTTTTTAGAGACAGGGTCCCTGTAGCCCCAGCTTGTCCTTAACTCACTCTGGAGACACAGGCTGGCCTTGAACCAAAGTCCCTTGCCTCTGCCCTCCCAAGTGCTAGGGCTAAAGGCGTGGCCACCACACCCAGCCTACTTCTTTATTTTTTTTTAAATCCCGATGGGCATTATGTTGAAAATTTCCAGTTGCATGGCGTATAAATAAGTTGGCTTACCTATATTCTGCTTTAGTATGATAAAGGAATATTTAAAACATTAGCTCCCTAAAAGAGGATGCACAGCTGGTCAGCACATAGAGAATAGGAAACCATGGGTTGTCTGGCCTTATCTGACACATAGGCAGTGCAAACCTCCATCACCACGCTCAGGGAATCAACGAAGAGGGAGTAGGATACTTTTTTCTCTTCTTTATTCTTTATTTTTTCCATTTTTAACAATAAGTAAAAGTATGAGTACAAGCCTCCTTCATGTAAAAACCAATTGCAAGCAGTTGTGCCCAAACCCACACAGCCCAAGGCTGTATGTTCATTCAAGTTGATCAATCAAGTTGTCCAGTCTATATTGCTGTTAGTTTCACCATTCACCCCAATTGCAGCCCTTAATTTACCATGACTCCCTGTCCCCGCAGATGTTCCCTGGGCCTTCCTGAAAAGGGGCAGGTGGCGGTGGAACCTAAGAAGAAAAAACAGCTCTACTGTTTTACGGAGCCTTCGTCATTCTGGACCTGGTAAGGTCGGCGGTTTCCTTTCAGCGGGATTTGAGCGACTTCAGCTGTGTCCCCAGGAAGAACCTTTTAATCCTACTTAATGAAGCACAAGCATTGATATATAGGTATTTAAACAGTACTAATTTGTTATGGTAGGTACTTTGTTATAGAAAGATGTTTGGATGGTTATGTTCATCCATGAATAAAGTGTTGTTGTGTTTTCTGTAAAATATGACACAGTCTTACGGTCGGCTTAGAACATCTCATAACCCACTAGAGGACTAGTGAGCTTGTGGCATCGCATGGTCTATTCCTCCAAGGAGAGAGCTAATAGCAATTTACGATTCTGGAATATCCAGGACAATGATGCCACGCTGCCCACAGTATTCCAGGGCAGCGGTGAGGTGTAGCTGGTGCAGACAGTGAGTCTTCCTTGACTCAAGGCGACCTATATTTCCTTTATTGGTTAGTGGCCTTTGGATGTAACAATCTCTGGTATTCCCGAGACCAACTGATACTTGCAAGGGCAGTCTCAATACATCTTTCCCATGCTACCTCAAGTCTTTGACCAATAGTAGGGTCTTATTGCCTCTCTTTTTGCTGGTATCCCAGTTTACAGGAAGAAGCCTTTACCTTTTAGGGGCGGTGGGGCTTGGATTCCCTGGCCCACATCTCCTTGGTAGAATAATCCATTGCTGATATAGAGCTCTCCTGTATTAATACTATTTGCTTAAGTGCACCAGCTTAAGGATGACTTTAGTATTATATTTGGTTATTAATTAGCGAATAATCCTTTTTACAGTTCCATGTCTATTAGTCAATTAATAGAAGGCATAGTTTTACTGGTTTTCTAAAGGTACATCCTATTAATAGTTGTCTCCAGTTTTACAGTTGGAGAATGACCTGATCATCCTCATATTCCTCCTTCTTCTATGAAGGAGAGGTAAGCAAATCTCTCCTAAATCAGTACCGCTGTTGCACAAGAAATAAGATCGACCACTGACAAATGGGACCCATTAAATGTCAGAAGCTTCGCACATCAAAAGAAACAATAAACGGAAGTGAAGAGAAAACCCACAGAGCGGGGGGAAACCTTCACTGCAAATACATCTGACAAAGGCATTGATCTCCAGAGTGTACAACCTACTCAAAAAACAAAGAAGAAAGACAACAAAATGAACCTCAAACGCTGGAAAGCAAGAACTGAATAGAGACTTCACTAGAGGAGGACTTAGAGATGGCAGAGAAAAATCTTAAAACTTGTTCAATGTCACTAATAATTTAGGGAAATGAAAATACGACCACCCTAAGAGATTTCATCTCACTTGAGATAAGACCGGCCGGATCACAGCAAAACACATGATATCAAGTACTGGAGAAGGCTGTGGGGAAAGGGGAAGCCTCATCCATTGCTGGTGGGAAATGTAAGCCTCCTACAGCCATTATGTGAAGCAGTGTGGAGACCCTTGGAAGACTCAAAATGAGCTTGCCATTTGACCCAGTCTTACCTCTCCTGAAGTATATACCCACAAGGACTCATCTTACTGCCGAAATACATGCACAGCTATATTTATTGCCAGCTCTGTTCCCCAATAGCAAAAAGCTGGAACCACACCAAATGCACTCACCTCGCCACGTAGATAGAGGAAAAAATTGTTAACCTGTACACCAATGGAGTTCTATGTAGTGCTAAAGAAAGACAATATCATGAACTTCGCCAAGTCAATGGATGGAGCTAGAAGATATTATATTAAGTGAAGAACATAGTCCCAGAAAAACAAACGTACGAATGGTATCCCTCCTCGTGGATGCTAGCGCCAGTTGTAAATATTTCTTTGTGGATAGGGATGCATATTAAAAGAACAACACAGAAAGACAGAAAGAAAGAAAAAAAAAAACTGACTGAAATGGTGAATCAGGAGGGGTGGGAGGGCGGGAGGTTGATGGACATGGGTCTATATTCAATTTAACTTATATTCAATTGACATGAGTTTAACATGTATCCAAATTTGCCCAGCTCTGTCTACAGTTTACATTGTGTTTTAGGACTTCGTAAAAGTAAATACTGACTGTATATTAAACAACATTGTTAAAGTTCCAGATAAAACGGTAATGCACCTTAGTTATTTGGAAATATAAATGTTGTTGTTCATATTTGTTTTACTTAATATCTGTATAACAATAACTTTAGGATTGGCCACATACAACTGTTCTCTATAAATTTTCTGCTGTACAGTGATTCATTCTTGTAGCATTCTCTTTTTATCTGTAGGATGATTTAACTTGACTTCCTCAAGTTAACGACCCTACAGTCACTCCTCCTTAAAACAGCATGGGTGAACTTAGTGAAATCTGTGCCTTGATTCCTGCATATATGTATGTGTACTACATGCATGCCTTTTGGAGATTCATGGGTCAAAAACCAAAAAACCTAAAACTAAAAACGGGGGGATACATGACTATATAGGATAACTTATTTGCAAAACAACTTTGCAAGTCCACATCTTGTTTTTAATTTTTTTTCTATTTTTGTATCTATTTTGTATGGTGTATTGCTGTTTGGATGCAGGTCTGTGCACCGTGTCGTGGAATGCCGGGGAGGTAGAGAGGGTCGCGGATTCCCATGGAAACCTGGAGCTGTTCTCCTGGAATTGGAGTTCACAGACGGTTCTTAGCCGCATGTGGGTGCTAGGAACTAAAAACTGAACTTAAGTCCTCAGTAAGAACAGCAAATGCTCTTAACCACTAGGCTATCTCTCAGCCCCGCCATTAAAAGTCTTAAAAATAACTACGGGAAACGATTTGTATGTTCCCACAACAGTCAAAATGTCACCAACTTTACGGCTGAGAAAAAGAAAAGACCACAGATTTGCCTTGTGTAGGATGTACCCGGAAGTGCCAGCAGAAAGTTGGCCTGTCTGAACATTAAAACGACGAAAAGCCTCGGACTGCTGCAGACATCAAACAACTCTATGGATCCTATTTGAAACAACCATTTATAATGTGTCCTAATGAAACTTACTTTCTAGGTGCCGCAAAGCTTTTAATATGGGAGTAGGAAACATTTACGACTGTGGCTAGAGGTGTGTTCTCCGTGTTACTGAGGAATTCAGCACCAGGATACCCCTAAGAGATGCCTAACAAAACCTGCATAATGATAGTGGTTGTTATGCTGATGCCAAAACTCCTTCCCTGGGAAAGATGTAAACAGCAACTCGCCCTTCCTCCCAAGGTCTCAAGGACAAACTGAGGTACAATTCGACAGAAAGTTCACTCTTGGTGGAGAACATTGTCTTTACTGACAGAGCAATGGGTTGGAGGTTACTTACCGGGGGTGTGGGTATTCTCAGCCGAAAGCTGCACTGGAAAGTCTTCACCCCATCCAAGCACGAGTGTGGAGTGATGGCTTTCCCATAGCCACACAAACGGGACCTCCTCCCTTAGTCTTCCCCAGGACCACTATGCCCAGCGTTCTCCTAAGGCTCACAGGACCACCAACGGGGTTGAAGGTGTGCGCCAGATGCTCAAGTAAAGTTCTCTCGCCCCCCTCCAAGAGGGATGTCTACAGCTATGTCCAGCTGTTAACCTGGAATTCTTGATGTAGACCAGGCTGATCTTGCTCCTACAGAGATCTGCCGCCTCTGGTTCTGCCTCTGGAGTGCTGGAGGACTAAATGTCTACACCACCGACACCCGGTTCCCTTGAATTTCTTATGCAACACTATCAGAAGTAAATCGGCAACATATGTGTCTATAAATGTCCAATTTTTGTATTCTGTTTCATTATTTACATTTAATGGTGTTTGGTCTTGAACTCCGAACCTGTGGACCCTAAGCAGATACCATGGCACTGAATTGCATTCCTAGCCCTAGTGTTTCATTTGCATATAAATCTACCATTTTAATAATCTGAAATTTCCTAGATCAGTTTACTTTAACTGTAACAAGGGGGAAAATCAAATAGTTGATTCCACAGATCCATTGTAAATCTCTGCAGTAAATATTAATGTCTTTGATTCGTTTTTTTAAAACTGTGTATATGTTAGGGGTATCCAAAATGCACAAACAATACTCATGAACAAAAAACACCAAACGTGGTGCAAATTGCATAGTTCAGAATTGTAAAAATACTATTTTACTGTGACTACTACAAATACTAGTTACTACTTTAGTCTACAGATCTGGTCTGTCAGTGGCTTGCTTAAAATGTTAAGGTCTGGTAGCATTATTTTGTGGAATATTTGAAGATTTTTCAAGTTTTCATGATGAAATATAGTTAGGTAAAAAATAGAACACATACAAAACAACAACTATGAACTAGATATTCAGAATAACAGCTATGATGATTCTCTTTGTATGCAGGTGCAGTCCAGATCAGGAGGATAATGGCTCTCTGGCTTAAGACGGCCTTTGGGTCAGACCGGGCAAACAGAGGGAGAAGCCACAGAAGCAGGGCGCCAGGCCTGTAATGAACCGACTCGGCGCGAGGGACGAGGGCCGGTTTCGTGAGCGGAGGCCAGGAGGCAGCGCGAAAACCAGCAGCAGAGTATATCTGAGTATAGATAGCGAGAGAGAGATGAGATGGAGATGATCCAGACGGAAATGGACGGGGGAGGTGTACACACACACAGACACACACACACAGGTGTGCAAAGGCAAAAGTTCCGGAATTTGAGGACAAGGGAGCATGGGAGGAATTGGGTAGGGAAGAGGGAGGAACTGAAATAATGTAAAGACAGTATCCATATGAAATGAAGAAAAGAGGAGGTTAGTGGGTGAGTGGATATGGACTTAATGAAAACACTAACCAGGAAGCCCATAGTTCTTGAACTTTGGGTGCTGGTTGTCTAGGGCTTGGTCATGAACTCAGCTAACCCTAAACCTAACACTACTTACTAAAGAAACAACACTAGAATGTTCTGCTCTAGCCTCAAGATTCTTCCACAGTCTTCAAGGATTCTTAACAACTGTGATAAACATCTTCCACAAAATGCTGTATTTCATTATCTTAGGAATATCTAATTTGTCAAATATCTATTTGCAAATTAAATTTATGGAATCCTAGTTTATGTGTGTGTGTATGTGTGTATCTTGTCTTTTCAACTTAATTCATGGCCGAGAAATTCTTTCTTATGAACAAGAAATTGCTAAATAAAAATATGTTATACTCGTTTGAAAACAAATGTTCAGCTGTTATACACAATGTAATATAATATAATACAATTTAGTCAGAGCATCCTTCGAGGGTTTACTGGGAGTTTTCCAATCTCCCAGGCCTCTTTATTCTGCCCTCACTTAGCTTCTGTGCTCCAATAATGAGGGAATGGGGACTAAAGATGCTCAGCAGTTAAGGCACTGGCTGTTTTTGCAGAGGACCCGGGCTAAATCCCCAGCACCCAAGGGCAGTCTAAAATCATCATCACTCAGGTTTCAGAGATCCACGCTCCTTTTCTGACCTCTCCAGGCATTATACAACATGGGTGCAGATACATACAAGCAGGCATATGCATCCCTAGACATCAAAATTTAATAAGGATATTAGAAATATAATATATAGTGGAGTAGATAGATTTCCTCAGCCTCCTGGTGTGGTGGTAATGCTTTTAATCCAAGCCACTCGGCGGCGCAAATGGGGCTCGTGAGACACCTGGACGAGCCTCGTCTACATAGCAAACAGCCAGCTCCCCTACGGCTACAGGGAGAACTGGCTCAAAAAAAGAACATAACAAAAAAATTCTTGCAGTATTGGAATCCTACTGTGTGCCTGGGAGAGTGCTATGATAGGTTCACTCTTTTCTCTTTTTTTTTCGGCTTCGATGGTTATGAAAAAGCCTAGAGAAGGGCTTTGGGAGGTATCAAGTCACGATGAAGGAGTGTCGGTGCAGAGACTTGAACTACACATGACCAACAAAACTCATAATAGGAAAAAATTCAAATTTCCTAACTCAAACCTGAGATCTTATATGTATTCGTATCTAACTTAACCACTATTTACTAAATATTTTCTAATTAATGATGCTAATATAAAAGTGAACATTACTAGATGAATATATAATTCTGAAAGTTTCTTGTAATCTTGGTGAAATGCACGTGTTGGCGGCAGGTACTTCCTGTGCAAAGTTGTGTATCACATGTCCTTATACTTAACTCAGTGGAAACCTAGGCCTTACCATTCCTCCTCCCAATTTCAGTTTGAAGTATTCCACCTTCCATGTCCCACAGAACTCTCCTGTGATGCTCTGACTCCTGTGATTCTTTGCCCTTCTGAAGAGTGTCTTAATCCTAACACCATCTCACTACCCAGTCCTCCTCAATTTACATCGTATCAATCCCTCAGCAAGGAATGGTATTTTTATTTATTTATTATTTATTATTTACTTTATTCATTTATTCTTAAGCTTTTTTCGGGACAGGGTCTCCCTGTAGCTCTGGCTGTTCTAGAACTCACTATGGAGACTCAGGATGGCCATAAACCTCCAGAGACAGTTTGCCTTGCCACCCAAGTGCTAGGCTTAAAGGCATTGCGCACCATTCCCAGAAAGGGCTGGTATTTAAAGAAAGCATGAATGTGAAAGGTTCTGGAAACCAGTAGACATGCTGAAGATTACCCTGAGGAGACTAATCTAGAGGTACTCAGAGTTAGACAGAACAGAAAAGCTCTGGAATTATGCTCTTCATCACAAGTGCCACACCTAGGTACCAAGGGTCTCAGAGCTGCTAGGTAGCCCACTCCAGCCTCTGAGCCATCACGAAGCTCTGAAGAGTGTGAATGGATGAAGTCTTGGGAGCCAGTGGAAGGTAAATTTTGATTCAAACTATGAGAAAAATAACACCTGTCTCTCATTTATTACAACTTGACTCAAGGAACAGCTGCAAACTTTATGAACAAAGATCCTGGAAATGGGTCGTTCGTTGTGTCATGAGATGCCACACACAGGAAAGATACATGTTGTCAGGTCATTCATTAAACACAGCACAAAAACAGGCAAAGGATTTTCCCTTGGGGGAGAGGTGGGCAGCCCCCACCCCCCCCCTCTGAGAAAAATGCGCGAGCCACTTTACTTAGAAAACCAGCTTATCGGCCTCCTTATTGAGCTGTGGACAGCACAACCGTAAAGGGAAATGGTTTGGAAAAACACACTGTTTCCCATGACCATGAGCAGCCAGTTGCACTAATCAGCTAATAAATGATGGATAAGACATTTGAAGACTGCCGATAAAAGGCTGTATGTGCTGCAGACAGAATTAATATTTACCATATTTAATTTGCTAAATCTTATGATTTAACAATATTTTATCGCGTCTTTGAGAATTCATTACAATTATTCTGGGTCCCTATTTAGACCCGTTCCCATGTCCCTCCTCCAGATCCACCCTCACAATCCTACCCCCTCTAACTTCATGTTCTCTATTATTACAGATCCCTATCAAGTCTAATTTTATGTTTCCCAAATGTTCTGGGTTGTGGGTCCCACCTGCTGGAGCCTGGCCAACCAACCCAGAATATCCCTTGAAGAAAACTAAGTACTCTCTCTCTCCGCAGCTCTCAATCCCAGTAGCTTCTCTGTAGGCTTTGTAGGGGACACTACCAAGCGGGATGTATGCGCAGCATAACACACCCAATCGGACGCTGGCACACAGTAGGACTTACTAATGCGGAAAGTATCCCTTTGTTTTGTTTCGTTTGAGACAGACTCCTTGTAGCCCCAGTGGCTTGGTTTGCTAGTAGACCCAGGCTGGCCTTGATCTACAGAGAGCCCCCAGAGCGCTAGGATTAAAGATTTACTCCAAATTTGGATGAGCATGGCCTCTTCCTTATTCCATCCACTTATCAAAGCACCAGAACCCAATGAACTGGGAGACTAGAAAGCCATCCATGTCAAACCTCAAAGCTGTTCTTTGACTATATATATCTATTCTATTTATATTATGTTATATGATAAATTATGTAATATATTATGCATAATAGCTGAAATTTTATTTTCAAATTATTATACAATATTACTAGTTAAGCCAGCTTTACTGTTTCATGGAACTCCATTGTGTACAACACAGCTGTACCAAGTCGCAGCGATCCACAGGCTTCTGCCTCCATGAGTGCTCTATTAAAGGTGTGTATAACCAAATTGGCTTGCTTTTCTGCTTTTTTTCTTTAATTTTATTATTTGTTATGGGTATGAATGTACTTCCTACACATGTGCAAGTGTGTGCACATAAATGCAGTGCCATCAGAGTTCAGAAGAGGGCATCAGGTCCCTGGAACTGGAGTTCTCCTGAATGGAGTTTCTCGCCGGCCTTCGGCCGCCCTGTGGGTGCTGGGGATCGATCATCGGGTCCTCTGCAAGAGCGCGGTGCTCCTAATCGCTAGGCTATCTTCCAGCCCAGCCATTTTATTTTGAATAGTAATGCTGAACATACTTTCTTATTACTATTTGTCATTTGTGTATATGTTTTTTGTGTAAAGTTTTTTTTTTTCTTTCGTTTTTTTTTTTGTTTTTAAATTTTTGTTTAGTATTTATTATTTATTTAATCTCTATTTAATTTATTTTTTAGTATGTTATTGGAGTATGAATGTACTGTTGCATGCTAGGTCTGTGTACCGTGTCGCAATGCCGCGGAGGTCAGAAGAGGGTTAGGAATTCCCACTGGAAACTGGAGTTCTCCTGAATTGGAGTTACAGACGGTGTCTTACCGCCAATGTGGGTGCTTGGGGGTGAACCCAGGTCCTCTGCAAGAGAGTTCGGTGCTCTTCTAACCGCTAGGCCATCTCTCCAGCCCAGTTTTACGTATTTCTCCCATTACATGAACATCTTAATCAGCGTTGATCACCTCTATACCCCCTTCTCCACCTTGACGTTTTTTTGTTGATAGGAAATCTATTCAGATTCTCTTCCTATCTTTGAACTGGGGTTTTTCCTGCTATTGAGTGGTGGAACTGCTTTATGCGTTTTGTAAATTAACTTAATATTTCATATATGGCTAGCAAACATCTCCCCACAGAGGCTGCTTTTTCATTCTGTCATTCCCTTTGTTTGAAAGAAGTTTAGTCCTTAAAACACAAAAATCGCCAGAAAAAAAAAAAAAGAAAAGTTAGTACTTACAAAGTTCCCTCCACTATCAATTTTCCGTTGTGACTGGTCTTTCATGCTATTTCTAAGAAATCATTTTCAAGATTAAATGTTTTTCTTTCTCTGTTTTTCTTCTATTATTCAATGGATCAGATCTTTGCTCCAAGTCTTCCATCCATTCTGAGTTAACTGTATGTGTAGGATTCTAGTCTTTAGGATATGGAAGTCCAGATTTCCCAAAGTCATTTATATGAGAACATCTTTCCCTATTGTGCATTGTTCGTACACTTGTGGAATATCAGTGGCTCATGTATGCACGAGTTTAGCTTTGAGCTCTATTCCATTCCACTGGTCTCTATGTCTATTTTTTTTATTTAATTTAATTAAAAAAAAAAAAATGCCCCCCCCCCCCCCCCCCCCGCCACTGGTTGATGCAAGTTTGTGCACCCGTGTCGTGCAATCCGCTGAGGTCAGAGGAGGGTGTCGGACTCCCTGGGAAATGGGAGTTCTCTGGAATTGGAGTTTCAGATGGTTCTCCGGCCACCATGTGGGTGTGGGGATCGAACTCGGGGGTCCTCTGTAAAGAGCGGTCGGTGCTCTAACCATCTAGGCCATCTCTCCCAGCCCTTCTCTTGTCTATTTTTGTGTCCTGGTATGACACATGCTTAAGTATCCTTGAAACATCCTCACAATCAGTTAATGTGATGCCTGCTACCCTTTGTTCTCATACAAGCGGTTTAATCTTTTGTGGAGACTAAAAACAATTAGGATTATTTTCCACATTGCTATAAAAATACCATGAGATTCTTGTTTTCACACTGTATATGTGGGTTTGCACGGTGTTTGGGTTATATATGCTATGTCTGGATGTGTGTGGAGGGCAGTATGTCGGTTCAATCTTGGGGTGTTCTAGGTATGGTGCACACATATTCGGCATGTGTGAGTGAGAGTGTTTGCCAATGTCACAGTGGGACAGGCGGAGGTCAGGGGCAACTCAGGTGTCGATAACGATCCCTGGTACCCGAAGTCATTTACCACTGCGTCCCAGGCTTCCTGAAGGCATGAAGGGGTATGACAGAGGAGGGCAGGTTGCAGCCCTCTTATGCTAGCTCCGGAGGAAAGATAAAGTTGGATAAAAATCCGGCGGGCCAAACGAGACTGCCAAGCATTAACAGGTAAAGAGGCCAGCCAGCAGGCACGTGGGCCGTACAGAGAAAGCGATGGAAGGGGGAGAAAAGGGGCGCGAAATAGGAGGGCGCAACGAGCTCTGGAAGAAGGACAGGTGACGGTCGCAGCAGCAGCTCCAGCAGCATCAGCAACAGCAGCAGCACCACCACCATCTATGCCAGTCAGTTACGAGAACACCTCCCAGACCACTCATCCACACCCAGCAGCAATGCACCACCACCCCCACCAACACCACCACCACAAGCAGCAGCATGAACACCAACACATCAGCAGATCATCTCAGTCATCCATTATCAACATCATTATCATCACCATTATTACCACCACTATCCATCATCATTACTAACACCACCAATACCACCACCAGCACCACCACCACCACCATCACCCAGATGCCCACCATTAGCATCCAGCACCACAACATCACCACCACCCACCATCACCACAACACCACCATCAACACCACCACCACCACCTACCATCACCACCACCACCACCACCATCACCACCACCACCACCACCATCACTACCATCACCACCACCATCACCATCATGACCACCATGACTATCACTATCATCATCATCACCATATACTAAAAAGGAGAAACTCAACAGTCTTTAGAAGCACCTACCACAAATCTAGAAGCACCTGCCACTCAGGCCATGGAACATCATGGAGACTTAGCACTCTTAGGACATTTGGGGAAAGTTGTAATACCAAAGAAAGTATCCAGGTTATTTTCCAACTGCTTTTGATATCTCAGAGGGCACTGTTCACATCAACTTCTGGAATTGCTAATGTCAGAATCCAGAAGCTTTTGGTCTCTTTGATGCTTGTTTGGTCATGGAATTCTCACTACCTGGTACAAAGTATGGACCTTTGGGAACTTACATTTGATCCTACTTTTCTGGTTATTCAAGTTTTCTTTATACATTTTACTTGTTATTTTAGACCTTTCTACCCCATCTTACCCAATTTTCAGTCAAGACAAGCAGTATATGAAACCACACTGAACTTTAACAACATGGAACACATTTTCACCTACTAAAGTAATACCCCTGATCTTTTCCAAATGCCAGTCCATAATGGGTCAGGGAAGAGTGCTGCTCAGAGAGGCTTCAGACTCAGCTGAACAACCACCTCATTTTACTGACATCGAAACTAAATATCACAGGAAGGCAATGATTTTCTTGAAGTCTGGAGGTAGTGGCATATTCAGAACTAGATGGATGGATGAACATCAGGAGTCCATCACTCAGCACCGTGACCTTTCCAAGGACACAGCTCCACCAAGCTTATAAACCCAAGGCTAGGCTTAGTGACTTCTTCCTCTTCTGTGCACATACATTTATATACAAATACCTCATTGAGTGATTATATGGTCAACAAAGTTGATCAAAGCTTGAAAGTATGGCCAAGCAATTAGGGAACACTATGATCATTCAAAGGCCAGGCAGTACAGTTACATGTACATGGTGCAGGTAAAAAATTCAAACACATTAAAAAAAGAATTAACATTGCTGGCATTATTTGTTCCCCCTTAAAGTGGAAGGAGTACCAGCAACTCCTTCCGAGTCACACACAGAGACAAAGACAATGGACAGAAGCAGCCAAGACCCGAGGCAGTGCTGACCTTCACTAGCACTGACTGTCAGCATGTCTGATTCAGGACAAGGAACTTGTCCTTGCTTTAGTGCATGGTCCCTCGGAGTGACGCAGATCTGGGTCTGAGTCCTGCCTGGCTTCCTGTCACTGACATTGACACTTCTCTGAGTATCATTTTCTCAAATCATGAAATTGGTTTAAATATTAAAAGAAATAACACACATAAATGCTTATGATGGAGGGTTGGAGAGATGGCTCAGTGCCTAAAGACCACTGATTGTTCTTGCCAGGGACCTGGGTTTGAGTCCCAGCACCAATTGGCAGCTAACAACTGTCATTAATTCCAGTTCCAGGGGATCCAACACCCTCTTCTGACCTCCGTTGTCTTTGCACAGCAGACGTGCACTCACACATGCAGGCAATGCACTCATACACATAAAATTAAAAATAATAAAAAATTTTTAAAAAACAAATGCTTATGTTGGTACCAGGTACCCTTCAAACACTTAGGATAGATTGCAGCCTGGTTAATTCAGGAATCTATCTTTCAAATTATTTTGTTATTGTCGTTCAATGAATATTCAGGGTGCATATTATATATATATAT
>VZQC01012647.1:1410744-1468310 GCA_009823505.1 Rhizomys pruinosus
AGGCAGCCATATGCCTGTATATCCCAAATCTAATTGGCTATTGGCTCTCTCCTTGGAGGAATAACCCATGGCTGATGCCACAAGCTTACATCCTCTACAGGTTAGGAGATGTTATAAGCCACAGTAAGACCCTGTCATATTTAACAGGAAAAAATGTAATTCGTGGATTAACATATCATCCAAACATATGTGTCTATACCAAAGTAACCTACCATAACTATTAGTGCTGTTTAAATACCTATATATCTAACTGCTTGTGCTTCATTAGTAGGATTGAAAGGTTATTCCTAGACAAACTGTCAGGATGAAAGATGTTCCATTTCTTATGCCAGGGTCTGTATGCTGGTGGCTATGGGAGTTCCGTGTTTGTGAAACATTCCCATGTCCGCGTGTTTAGGGGATGCAGGCCGCTGAGACTCTCCTCTGTCCCCATCACTGGATGTCGCGTCACACCTTACTGCTTCAAAACCATGGTTCTGCCCTGACCCTCAGATGCCAGCTTTGTGTTGGGGTTGAAATGCAATGACTCTAGGTGCCACCGGGAAACTATTACACCTGGCTAGGAGTAAATAACCTAGAGTTAGTATTCTGTATTATTGAAAAGTATCTTGAATATACTTAACTGCATCGCACATCAGAGACAGAAGAAACTTGAAATAGTTTGTGCCCATCACTGTTACTCAAGGATGAAGAAACAGGCTTAGTAGGGAGGTCTTTTATGATTACAGAGAAAGCTAATGGTGGATCTGGCATTAGAACATGTGCTCAGGCACCTGATCCCAGATGGTTTTGTTTAGGAGATGGGTGCTTTGAGCTTCTGAGGTTGGAAGGAAGCTGGGGTGATGGGTGGAAGGACCTCAGAGCATCATCAGCCCGAGCTGAGCCCATCTTTCTCAGGTGTTTCCTTCCATCAGAACTCGGGGAGGTGGGATGCCTATTCCTCCCACATAATGACACATCTGTGCCTTCATCCTCCTGCAGCTTTTTTGTCACTTTATGTAACTAATTACTGTTTATTCTTTCCAGGCAAGTTGTATGGGAATCCAAGCTCTGGGAAGCAATGCTTCTCCCTTAAGGAAGCCCTGAAAGTCACATTCAGTCTGCAGTACTTTTGTTGTTGACCCCCCCCCCCGGCGAAAGCCCAGTTAAAAGTTGACAATGAGTAACCCCGGATCAGCCTTTAGCATGCGCCAGGACCCACATCAAGGCCGTGTGCTGAAGGCTGCCAGATCCATGTCTCCACAGTTCCTCATCCCGTGTTTCCTCTCCTGGCCTTGATGGCCTCAGCTAGGGGATGAACGCCTTCAAAAGTTCTTCTCCTTGACCTTTCTAATGGGATCTAGAGACCTTTGGTAACATTTCAACCATGTAGGAAAGCAGCATGAGTAACTGAAAGAAACACTAACTTCAGGAACCAGAGGAGTCAGATCTACTCCTGCTTCTGCCACTGAGAAACTCAGTTTCCCTACCAAACCCTCAACTGGATCTGTCATTACAGAACCAAACAATATTTTTCCCGTGTGGCATTTAAGCTCTGCAACATGTGGCATTGTTGACAAAGCTCTTCTATTTTTCAAAGTAATTTCTAATTATGAAACATTTCAGACATTCCAAAAAGTACAGCGAGGGCTGAGGATGAGAGACCTAGGTGTTACTAAAGGTCCTCCATTCCTTCATCTTCCTTCCCCAGGACTTTCTGCCACACAGAATTCAGCTGTGTCTGCCCCACGGAAGTCAGCTGTCATTTGCAGATGTACACATGACAAGACACAGACACGCTGGGTTTCAACTGTTTTCGCCCACCATGATGACAGGATCCTTTGGAAAGCTGCTTTCCTACTCTCTTCCCTAGACGTGGAGCGCGCAGACAGAATGGACTTAATTTGGTTCTGAACAGAGAGTAATCCCTTCCACAGTTCCCATGTCTATTAGTCAATTAAAGAAAGCAGTTTTACCGGTTTTATAAGAGATTACCTCTACAATAGTTGTCTCCAATTTACAGTTGGGGAATGACCTCATCATCGTCATATTTCTCCTTGTTCTATGGGGGGGAAGGCAAGAAAGTCTCTCATATCAGAACCTTTGTGGCACCTAGAAGGTAAGTTTCATTAGGATTTCATTAAGTTGGGGTCCTGTTAGGTTGTTCCTGGGCACAACAAACCTGCCAGATTTGTTTTGCCTAATGAACGTGTGCCTTGCTTATCCTCCTATAGGATTCATTTTCACTCTATTTAGGCTAAATGTAAAGAATAAAAAACTGAGAGTAAAGAGATTGCCAGGGACTTAGTTATGGCAGAATGCAATGATCTGGGATGGGGTGGGCTGGGATGGGGTGAGGGGAAGAAGGGAAAATAAGCCTGAGATGAATTGTGAAAAAATGTTATGAAATGCCACCAGGGAGCCTATCAAATTAAAAACATGAGATTTAAAAAAAAAAAAAAATATTGTAGATGGAACTGAATTAGCATTGACGATGTCCTACTATGGGACTAGGCCCACGATTTGTCTATTCCGGCATTTCTTCGGTTATGCCCAAGGGACAGGATAATTTGCATTTGCCACTTCTGGCTCTTTGGGTTATCCGATATAGCAAACTATTATATTTCGATTTTTATGTTAGGCTACAATCGATATTCAAAGGAGTATTTTATTTTAGAGAAAGAACTTTCGAAAAGGGGCTTTGGGTAAGTTATTGGGGTCTGTACTTCCTACATTCTAAATTACTTGTTGTCTTTCAAAATTCAAGAACATCGGAAAAAAATGCTTGTAGAGCACCTTTGGTGGAAGTCGGTGCCCGAATTAATATTCTCTTTTTAAAGAATTTAGACTTCATTTATAACTCTGGATCCTGATAACGTATAATTTGGTGGGTTTGATTAGTTGGATTTTTTGAACAAATATGGATGGGGGTATAAGTGCTGCGTATTTTCGTCCATCGTCTCTATGAGAAATAAACGATAAGTCATGTTGGTGTCTTGGGATTGAGACATGGATCTCAACTTGTGTACTCTTATTTATGTATGTAGGCCCAGGGACTGTTTGGACTATGTTAGATCCAAATCGCTGGCCTTGATCTCACAGTTGTTTCACTTGCCTCTGCCTCCCGTTTGTTGGGATTAAAGGTGTGTGACTTAACTACTAGCTCCAGATGAAGAGTTGAGTGTCGACTTGGTTTTATTTAAAATCTTTGTATCGGCTATTGGTCATTCAGTTTCCTTTTCTTTGTGGCTAAGTAATATCATTGTTTCAGTTTTCATCTTTTCTAGTTTGAATTTGTTCAATTAAAAATTGGGTGTTTTGAGCATCTGTTGTGCTTCTCTGGTTAATGCCTGCATAATAAATATAATTCGTATCTTGCATCTATGAAGAAGTAAGCGCAATGTTTCTTACCGGGAATACCACCGAAATATCGCAGTATAAGGATAGCTGTTTTGGAGGTCGCTCATGAAAACTGGATGTCTTTTTTATGATGTTACTGTTTTTGAGACCATCCTAAACTGCGGTTCTGGGATTGTTAAGGCGCTGGGTCTTCGTCCTGCTTATTAGTTGACATGCCATGTGTCCATTAATGTTTGAACCATCTCTCCAGCTCTGGGTTGGTAAGAATTGTGGTTTCTAACGCGCCACTCTTATTTTTTTTGGATAATGAGCTCTTTTTGATACTCATATTGAGGCAAATACTAAAAATTATCTTTCCGATCCTTGGATAATTGCGTGTGCATTGCTTAGTTGATACTTTTTATTCATTGATTTCTCTCGGTTCTAGGTGCTTGGAGAATAGTTGCTCCTTTTCTCTGGTCTTTGAATTGCTTTGCTTGTGTGAGACTTCTTTATCCTCTTCCTGTTTTTGTTCATGAAATATTTTCCTTTCTCCTTCCACTAATAGATTTTGACAGGTTTTTTTCCTGTGGGTATGGTATATCTGGGGTTAGCATCTATACGTTCGGTTTAGGGTTGGTAGTGGGAATATGTTGGTCATTAGCTTGCCTTCTGGCGGGTTGCGATCATTTGGTAACTGTAATAAGGTCTCAGGTTATACAATGTTGTTGCTTGGGATGGGTTTTCGCCCTTTGAGTAGGGGTGTAATTTGTTAGTTGTGTTCGTTCACTTCTTTTATTTTTTTTTTATTTTTTGGTGTTTTTTTTTTTTTGCGTGTGGGTTTTTTGTGTTTTCGGTATTTTTTATGAGGACAGTTATCTCTCTGTAGCTCCAGCTCGCCTGGAACTCTCTAACTCTTGTATGACTCGAAGGTTGTTTGGACTCTTGAACCTCACATTAAGATTTCCTGCCTTTGGGAACTGCTGGCGCGTCCCGCAGGCGTGATGGGTACTTAAGGTGTGGCGCCTATCCAGCACCTGGTTAGTCTGTTGTTGTTGGCATCGTTGTGATTGCCGGATTTGAGGTACTTTAGTTATCGTTGTTTGGGAGCATTCTAGGTGTATGAGCTATGATGATGGGTTCATGCAGGTATGGGTCCATTTTTGTTCGTGTCAATATCGTCCTATTGGGTTGTTCTAATTAATTACTATGCTTCTTGTAATTTGTATAGTGTTTGTCCATTTCTTCTACAGGTTTTGGGGAAAATTTTTCTTTGCGTTCTAGATTTATTATACTCGTGGGTTGAAGATCTGACCAAGACCATTTTGTTTCCCGTTGGTGATGGATGCTTTCTGCTCGGAGAGTGTAATATCTTGTCGCGCAATATTTGTTTTTGTGTATCTTCATCTACCGACCAAGGCATTTTATTGGCAGCTCTCTCTTCAGCAGGATCAGCAATGTGCATTGCTGAGACCCATGGCCTCATTGATATTCTCCCTCTTCCAGAGTGGCCGAATTTGGTAGGTGGGAATTAGTGTTTAGAGAAATGTTGTGCGTATATGTGTTGCTACATCTTAATTCGGAGTGTCTATGCAGCTACTAAAGAAAAGATGACACCCATGAACCTTTTGGCAGGATAATTTGAATTGGAACCTAGTATTTCCATTATGCTAAGTGAGTCAACACAGTCTTAGAAAAACAAAATCGTACATAACAGTGATCCTTCATCATTGTTCGGATTGCGTTAGCACGGCAAATACCCTATGTAATGTAAAGGAAACTTTATATATATATAATTAGTACATGCTTATCAAGAATTGATAGTAGGTATAAATATATATATAATATAATGATATATATTCTTTTTATTCCTGTTAAAGCAACTGAGTTATTCCTGATTATAGATGGTGAATACCTGGGTAGGGATCTAGGACAATGGTACTCTTTACCACTTTTGTATGCTGATCAGACTTTTGTGAATTGTGGGGATTATGTTGGCGGGAGCTATCGTATGTGCACCTTGTTTTGGAGTTTAAAACATAAAAAATTGAAGGGTGGGAATGAGGTGATTCAAAAAATGATGAGAAAATAGAGAGGAGCAGGCACATGTATGGCAAGAGGGAATTAGGATCTAAATTTCTGGATTAAAGAAACTACTTGTATTGAAGAATATACAAACAGTTCAAATTGTAAAAAGAATGAAAGGGTGAAACATCAGAAAATCGTGTGAACAAAATAGTTAAACTTATTGAACTTTTTTGGAACTGTTAAGGTATAAAGCATTTTGAGGTTATTTTAATTTGGAATTTTGCGATTACTTGTACGTGTTCTCAGTGAAAATAACCGTTTGTGGAACTTGTAATTACGTCACGCTATCCGGGCTTAAAAATTAATATGCGGTTCTCTGGCTCAGAATTTAAAGATTCAAGGATGGTTTTTAATTTCTGTTCTTCAAGATTATTTAATTTGCTTTTTGTTGTTATTTTTCAGATTAAGTAATATACAGTGATGCTCCTTACATTGGCATTTTTTTTCTGGTCTTTCTTTTTTTTTTTATATCAGTTCTTAGTTTAGTATTGTCTTCTCTTGCCATCCGATTATCCCTACTTTCTGGGTTCAATTTCCACTGTCTTAAAGGTTCTTGCGCCTAGACTATTTAAGTGAGAGTTGGTGTTTTGCCTGTCTTGTTTAAACAATGCCCTTTGTTTCATGTGTGTTGTGCATGTATAGACGTTTAGGAAGTTTCCTATTACTAACTACAGTCTTCCATATGGCCTTTCAAAATGTCTTCAGTGCTGGTTATCATTCCTTTTAGTCCTGCCTCTACCCTGTGCTCATCCCCACCCCACTGCTTATCCTGGGTTCTGTTTTGCCTATTTTTGGATATCCGGACTTTAATCCCTTCACATCACTGTGGTTCTCTTCTCCTCCCTTGGAGACATTATCGGAGCGCGACCATTTGTCGCTTATCTTATCTTCCTGACCTTGGAATCAGTATGTTGTCTGAATGGACACAAAAGTTCTTCTGGCAGGAACAGGGACATTCTAAGGCTACAATCCACTCAACTTTGAAGGAATGTCGTGATGTATGCTTGTCTTTTCTTCTTGAGCTGCCTAGGTACCGGTACACTCGATGGAGAGTGGCTGTGTTTTTTCCAGTTCCATCCATTGTATTAGCTGGAGCACTCAATATATTAACGGTGAGTGCTTATACACTAGTGCTTGCTATAATATTTTACATATTGGCTGAATTTTATCGTTTTTTAATCAAGGCTTTAATCAGGCTGATGGACAACTCAGTTTAAGTGGGTTTCTAATCCTTCCGCAGCTGGCCTGGTGATTTTTGAATTATAGAAGTCATGTTTATCAGTTGAACATGGTTTTGGAGTTTGATACATTGCGTCTTGTAGTAGGACTATTTTGGAGAATCTTTGTGATATGGATGCGCTTCAATGGTGACGGGTTAGCCAAAGGAGCATCTTGTGGTAAAAATTCCTAAAATGGGTGTACTAGCTATCTTGCGTTCAGGAGGCATCCAGAACTTAGATTTGGGCTTGCAACGGAGCTGGGCTGACAGCTTGTGCTTCGGCTCATGTGGGCCAGAGTTTCGCATCCGGTTGTTTTCTTCCATTCTTTTTTTCCTATTTCTTTCTTAGTATAAAGGAGATGTATAAATCAGTTTCCACACTGCATTGGTTCTTGTGCAACACACGCATGTCCTTCAGCCCGTCGCACCTGGTTCGATGTGATGGGGTGTTTTCTTTTGTTATTTCCTTTCTTTGTTTTGTTATTTTTGTTTAGCCGGGGTATTTCAGATTGGAGATCTAGGGTGCTCCCCATCGCTAGCCTATTGTGCTGGTGCTCTGTGACATCTCGCTCTGTAGGACGCTAGGCCCTGGCCTGGAAACTCACAGAGATTCGGGCCTGCGCTGCTTGCTGTTGCCCCGAGTAGCTAAGGAGTTCACCAAGGCTTTGATGGCCGTCAGAGCGCCCGGATCTGTATGCTTGTGGTTTTGTTTTCTTACCTCTTTATTTTTTTCTTAAATATATTATCTTTTGTTGAGTTTACAATAGTTAAATTGAAATTTTCGTATGTTGTTGAATCTGCAAAACGGAGATATTAATCTGCATGTCAGGTGCTGTGCTACGGTGGTTTTGTTGCAATGCCGCGGAGCGTTCAAAGAAGGTTGGCTAATCTTTCCCTGTGTCCTAAAGATGATTAAACTATTGCCTATCTACCAACTATTCTTCGATCAGCTCAGGGGACGAAGCATTCTTATCTGCCTTTGAGAATCTGTATGACCATTGTGTAAGTTCTTTACCTGAATGGTTCCCTCATTTTTTTGTTCAATTGGCATCACAGATTTGTGGTGGGTTTATTGTACCCTTTGGGATTGCTCTGACTATGAGAGGATACTGGTCTGGGGGTCTGTCCCTGACCTTCGCCTTTCTAATCATCTATGTCCCTACATCCCAACGGGCTTATGGTAGGCTTTAGCTTGGTTACAAGGGTTGATGTACTATCCACTACCTATGACTGAGTGTGTGGAGATGAAAGGCTTAATCCTTTCAGAATATTCATCTCTGAAAAGAGTTCCTAGTTGTCAATGTCTGCTTTCTGTGGTTCCCTTTTCCCACGCAAATCCTCAACTAAATGCTGCTTGAAGTCGCCTTAGTCAGGTGGCCTTTGCTGTTCACGTCATAACGTTTACATAGTATTCTTGTCTGCATGAACTTTGGAAGTGTTTATTTACTCCGCTTTTATATGTGCCTTCTACTTGTGCTCATCACGATCCCATCTATCAGGTTCAGAGGACTACCATCCAGGATGTCGTTGTATGTTGGAGGTGCTCTGTATTCGCATTGTGGGTTGGTTGTGAGTCCTTGATAAGGTGTAGAGACTCTCACAGAGTGGCAGGGTCGATGAACCGCATGATAACGTTATCTTGCTCACTTGACGCGTATTTGTTTTAGCTATCCCAGCAGGTAGCTATTCTCGGCAGTTTACTGAGTACGACGGGTGGTTTCTGAATCATTCGAAATTGGAGTGTCTCACTGAGACTCTTGAGTGGGCACTGTGTACCCTTCACTATGTTACCGACAGGCTAACAAATAAATAAGCCCAGAGCAGGAATGAATGCTCCTCTTTTTGGAGTTGTTAGCCAGTGAAGTCCCACAGACTCCCAAATATTACACGTCATTGCCAATGCTCTTGGTTTTCCTTTTAACTTATTTAAGTGAAACTCCATATTTCTATGTGTATTCTGAATAGGTTATTTTACGAAGCCAAGCAGTGTTGTCCTTTGAGACCTAGAACCTGAAGAAATCTTGGGACTGAGAGATGCCTCAGCAGTTTAAGAGTACTGGATTTTCATGCAGAAGACTGAAAGTCAAATCCTAGAGCCACAGGCTCATCTGAACAACTTGTCAATAACTCCCATTCCAGGGGATCGTATGGACTCTTACTGTTCTCCACGGGCATGGGTACACACGTGGCTACACTTAATACCATGCCAGGGCAAATAAAACATCATGCATACATAAAAAAAAATTAATTTGCACTGCTCAATGTAGCTACAGGGCAGTTGATAGCTGCTAGGAGTGTGATCCTTAGTAGCCAAACTGATCGCCAATGTGACCCGCCACACATCCTAAGAGAATAGTGGAAAGCCCAAATAGGAATGCCAGTGGGTTTAAAAATAAAGAGGACTTGAAGTTGGGTGGACAGGGAATAGGGAGAGTAAAGAAACTGGGAGAAGTTTGGAGGATGGGGAGTGAGATCTGGTCAAAATACATTGTATACTCTATAATATTCCCAAATAAATGATAAGAAATTTAAAATGTGTGCTGTGATATTTCCCATTTCATCATCTAATTTTGTTGATTTTGGAGTTGCTCTTAGTCTTTTTTTTTTTGATTAATGGGGCTAGAGATCTGTCTATAAGATTTGTTTATGTCTTTCAATCAGAAACCAATTTTTTTTTTAATGCATTTTTTTTTTTGTGTGTTTTTAGGTTGTTTTGGTCCGTCGCGCTTTAGTTTGCGGGTCTTAGGTCTTGCAGTTCATAGCTTTACTGGGGCTGTCTTCTCCTGCTCGAGGTCCACTTTTGATAATATAATATAATTCCCTATACCATGTTAGCTGTGGTATTTAATATTGGGTGGGTTGTATATACGATGAACTTGTGTATTTGTCTTAGCGGAACAAAGTTGTGCCAGTTATTATAGCGGCACGTAAAAATTAGCAGTGTGTGGTAGGATTTTCAATGTTGCTCTAATTATTTGTCCTCTTTCTGTGTTTTTTTATGTAGGCACCCAGGGATATAAAACTTCCCTCTTAGGAAAAACCTTGGGCTTTTTTTAAAGAATCCCAAAGGTTTTGTTCGGCTGTATTGTCATTTTTTTTTTTTTAGTTCCAGGAATGTTTTTTTTTTTAATTATTTCTTTATTTTCTTCTCTTCTCTTCCTTGACCCATTCATGTTTCAAAGGAGTGTGTTATTTAAGTCTCCATGTGTTCTTGTAAGATAATAACAGCTTATCTTGGTGCTGATATTGAGCACTGTGGTCTGAGAAGACTCAGTGAAGAAGAACAGCATCTTTAGCAAATGGTGTTAGTAAAACTGTATCAACCAAATGTGAAGATAAAATTAACCCCCACCTCTTCTCCCCTGTACAAAAATCAACTTCCAAATGGATAAAGACCTCAACAAGAAAACCAAATTCTGAAGTGGATACAGAAATGTTCTGGCAGCATCCTACCAGACATAAGTGTAGGAAAAGTCTGTCTAAATCAAAAGAACAGCAGCTATGCAGGAAATAAGGTCAATTATGACAGTGGATATCACATTAAAACCAAAGTTCTGTACAGCAAAAAGAGCAATCAAGGAAGTGAAGAAGGAAACCCAGAAATTGGGGGAAAACCTTTACCATTGATTCATCTGACAGCATTAACTTCAAGAATTTATAAACTACTCCAAAAAACAAAAGAACTGAAAAAACAAATGACTCACTTGAAAAAGATGGATTGAAGAGCTGAACAGAGCGACCTTTACAAGTTAGGAAATAGAGATTGCTGAGAAACATCTTTTTTTTTTTTTTTTTTTAAAAATAAATAATAAGAAATGTTGAATGAAACCCACTTTTAAGATATGATGCCACTCAGTAAAGACTGGTTTAGGATCAAGAAAAACAAATGCCAAAATTGCTGGGAGGATTGTGGGGAAAGGGGAAAACACTCATCCACTGCTGGTAAGCATGTAAACTTCATGCAACCCTTATGGAAGCAGTGTGGAGAAACCCCTAAAGACCTCAAAATGGAGCCTACCACCCTGATCGCAGTCATACCACTCTGGGGTATAAACCCACAAGGAGCGTCATTCCTTACTGCAGAAGAATACCATGCAAGCAGCCCACTAAGTTTATTACAGCCTCCACAATAGCAAAGAGCTGGAACCCCGAACCCCAAGTGCCCCTCAACTGACAAAGTGGATAAAGAAAATGTGGTAACTCTACACATGGAGTTCTATGCAGCAGGCAAGNTATATATATATATATATATATATATATTCTTTTACCTGAAAGCAACTGTACCATTATAATGTGAATACCTTAATGGGATCTAGAATTAACCTACCACTTATCTTCAGACTTTGTAATTGTGGTATATGGGGGGAGGGTATGTATGTACCTTTAGAGTAACATAAAATTGAAGGGGAATATGTGAATTCCAAAAAAAATAAAAATAAAGAAAGACATGTATGGCAGAGGGAATTAGGTCTAAATTTGATTAAGAAATATTGTATGAAATATACAAAACTTCAATAAAAATGAAAGTAAAATAAAAATTCCCATTAACAAAAAAGTTAACTTTATGAAACTTGAATTTTAAGGTAGCTTTTGATTATTAATTGGATTGCGAACTTTATGTCTCAGTGAAAATACTTTAGTGGAACCTTGTAATACTCCCTACCCTAAAATTATAGCTTCTCTCCAGTTTAATTCCAGTGTTTTTAATTCTCTCAAATTATTAATATGCTTTTTGTTTTATTTTATGGTTAAAACACAGGAACAAATGCTTGGTGCTCTTCCTGTATTTATTCAGTTCTTTGTTTAGTATTGCCTCTTCCATCCTATTCCTACTTTCTGGTTCAATTTCCATGTCCTTAAATTCTATCCCTAATATTTAAGTGAGAGTTTGCTGTCTTGTTTAAAATGCCCTTGTTTCAGTGTGTGTGCATGTATAGAGTTTAGGAAGTTTCTATACTAACAGGCTTCCATATGGCCTTTCAAAATGTCTTCAGTGCTGGTTATCATTCCTTTTAGTCCTGCCTCTACCCTGTGCTCATCCCCACCCCACTTAATCCTTTCTGTTCCATATTCCCCTTTACCCTTCACATCACTGTGTTCTCTCTCCTCCCTTGAAACAACACCACCATGGCCCCTTACTAACTTCCTGACCTTAATAAGTATTCTAAATGAAACACAAAATTCCAAAGATTCAAGGCTAACATCCACCAACTGAAGGAAAATGTGTGATGTTTGTCTCTCTGAGTGTAGGTACCTCACTCAAAATGCTTGTTTCCAGTTCCATCCATTTACCTGTGAGCATCATAATATTAATAGCTAAATACTAGTGCCTTGTATAAACATATGGCATTTTTCTTATCAGTTTATCAGCTGATGGACATCTAGGTTGTTTCTATTTCCCAGCTGGTGTGAATAGAGCAGCAGTGAACATGGGTGAGTGAACATCTTTGTAGTAGGACATAGAATCTTTGGATATATGCCCAAGGGTAGCAAAGGCATCTTGTGGAAAATCAATGTCTAGCTTTCTGAGGGCTCCAAACTAATTTGCACACTGGCTGCACCAGTTTGCACTCCCACCACCAGGGAATAAGTATTCACCTTTCCACACAGCTTCACCACCATTTGTGGGTTTTTTTTTTTTTTTTTTTTTTTTTTTTATTGGGTCTTTTTGAGAACAGGGTCTCTCCCTGTAGCCCCAGCGTGTCCTGGAATTCGCTCTGTAGACCAGGCTGCCTTGAACTCACAAAGATCCAGTCCACCTGCCTCTGCCTCCGAGTGCTGGATCAAAGGTGTTCGGCCACCACGGCAAACTCTCCATCTGTGTTTTGACCTTACCCATTCAACTGGGACAAGATGAAAGCTCAAATAAGTTTTAAGATTTTCATTTCCTTCCCTGATGTCGAATATTTGTAAAACTTTCATTTTGCATTAAATATTTCTCAGACCATCAGCATCTTATCTTTGAGAATTATCTTTTTTATTCTATGTCCTCATGTTTAATCTTGTATTCTGTTTTCTTCTTGTGTGTAAGAATTCTGGGGGGTTTTGAACTCTTCTAAATACTAGAAAAGAAAGGTAAAAGGAAAAGTCTTATCAGGAGTAATGCGCTGGTAAGGTGATTCTCTTTGTGGCCTTACTTAATGAAATGAGGTTGGGAGAGAAGGGCTTCTGGTAGGTTCATGAAGTTCCATTTGTCAATTGTGGGTCTTAATGCCCCTTTGAGATCGGCCCTGTTTCAGAAAGTTCTTTCCTGTGACAATGAATTTGAATGTATTCTTTACTTTCTCCCCTATCAGGTCAAGTTTTCAGGGTCTTATGTTGAGGTCCTGAACCATTTTGGGGTTGAATTCCATGCAGGGTGAGAGATAAGTATCTACTTCCATTTTTCAGCAGGTAGCTATCCAGTTTCAACTGGAGTCATCCAACTGGAGTGGCAGTTCCCTTACTATGTACCACCACCACAGGCTACAAATAAAAAAGCCCAGGCCAAGAATGAAATGCCCTACCTTTTGGAGTTGTTAGCCAGTGAAGTCCCACAGACTTTACTCCCAAATAGTACAACGTCATTTGGCCCAATGCTCTTGGTTTCTCTCTTGACTATTTAAGTGAGACTCCATTATTTCTATGTGTATTCTAATTATTTAGAAGCCACATGCTTGAGACCTAGAACATGAAGAAATCTGGGACTGAAGAGATAGCCTAGCAGTTTAAAAAGAGTAAACTGGATTTTTATGCAGAAGACCTGAGTTTTCAATCCTAGAGCCACAAGGCATCTAACAACTGTCAATAACTACCCAGTTCCCAGGGGATCTGATGGCCCTCTCTGTCCTCCACGGGCATGGGGAACAACACACGTGGACACTTAATTAACATCCAGGCATACACCCATATACACATAAAAAAATTATTTGCCTAGCTCATGAGCTACGGGCAGTTGATAGCTGCTTAGGAGTGTGATCCTTGGTAGCCAACTGATCCAATGGACGGCCACACACCTAAGAGAATATGGAAAGCACAAATAGGAATCCAGGGGTTTAAAAATAAAGAGGCGTGAGAGTTTGGGTGGACAGGGAAAATAGGGAAGTAGAACTACTGGGAGAAGTTTGGAGGATGGGAGTGGAATCTGTCAAAATACATTGTATAACTCTATACTATTATCCCAAAAATGGAATTAAGAAATTTAAATGTGTGCTGTGATATTTCCCCTTTATCACAAATTCTATTGATTTGGAGTGGCTCTTTCTTTCTTTTGATTAATGGGGCTAGAGATCTGTCCTATATTGTGTTTATTCTTTCAAAGAACCAATTTTTGGATTCAATGATTTTTTGGATTGTTTTCTGCTTTCTTTGTTTCTATTTTATCACTCTATTTCCCCTGTTTTTCTTTCTGTTCCTTTGTTTCTTCTTCTTCCTCATTGCTTTCTTTCTGCTGATGTTTGTTATGTAAATTCCTGTCTGTTACTTTTTATAGGGTTCACTTGTTGTCCGTCGTGAAGGTGTTTTTAGCTGCAGTGGGGTTTAGAATATTTAATTGTTTTCACTCTTTCTGTTTTGTAAATTGTAGCAAACACACCCAACCCAGGGCGAGAAACTACTTTTCCCTCCTTAGACTTCTGCGTTTAAAAAAAAAGAATCCCAAAGGTTTTGGTTGTGCTGTATTGGTCATTTTTTTTTTTTAGTTCCAGGAATTGCTTTATTTTTTCTTTAATTTCTTATTTCTTTTCTTTTCTTCCTTGACCCATTCATATTATTCAGGAGTGTGGTTTATTTAGTGTCCCATGTGTTCTTGTAGATATACACTTATCTTGGTGCTGATATTTGAGCATGTTGGTCTGAGAGAAAGACCAGTGGAAGAAAGACAGCACTTAGCAAGTGGTGTTGTAAAACTGTATCACCACTTGTAGAAGAATAAAATTAAAACCCCACCCCCACCCCCACCCGGCTCTACCTCCCTGTAACAAAAATCAACTCCAATGGATCAAAGACCCTCAACATGAAACCCCAAAATTCTGAAGGTGATACAAGAAAAATGTTGGCAACAACCTAAAAGAAATAGGTGTAGGAAAGTCTGTCTGTCTAAATCAGACAGCAGCTATGGCAGGAAATAAGGTCAACAAATTGACAAGTGGGATATCAGTTAAACTCAAAAGCTTCTGTAAAAGAAAAGAAACATCAGGAAGTGAGAGAAAAACACAGAAATGGGAGGAAACTTTAAACAATTACACATCTGAACAAGCAATTAAAGTAAATTCCAATTCCAGAAGATATAAACTACTCAAAAACAAAGAAACTAAGAAAAACAAATGACTTCCTTGAAAAAGATGGATTAAAGAAGAGCCTGAACAGAGACTTCATTCACAAGTGAGGAAATAGAGATGGCTGAGAAAATCTCAAAAAATGTTCAACATCAAAAAAAAAAAAGTGTTCAACAATCACTAATAATTAAGAAATGTGTGAATCAAAACCACTTTAAAAGAGATATGATTCTCAGTCTCAGTAAGAGACTGGTTAGGAATCCCAAGAAAACAAATGATAACCAAATGCTGGAAGAGATTGTGGGGGAAGGGAACACTCATATCCACTCTGCGTGGTAAGCAATGTAAATTCATAAATTCAAATTACAACCACTATGGAAAGCAGTGGTGAAGGAACACTAAAAAAGACTCAAAATGAGCTACAGACCTGATCCAGTCATACCACTTCACTCTGGGGTATATACACCACAAGACCTCATCCTATAATGCAAAGAGATACATGCCACACCGGGTTTTTATTGCAGCTATCTTCACATAGCAAGGAGCTGGAACCCCAACCCAAGTGCCCCTCAACTCAACTGATGACAAGTTGAATAAAGAAAATGTGGTAAAACATCTACACAATGGAGTTATTATGCAGCAGCAAAGAAAGATGACAATCATGACATGAAAATGTTTGTGGGTAAGCGGATGAACAGATATATATGTAAAATGAAAAAAACACAACACAGGCCCGGAAAAACAAACAATGAATAGTGTCCCTCCCGAAATTGTGGATGCTAGAACCAAGAACCTAGTTGTAAGACAAACTAAACAAATTTAATGTTATATTCCCTCATGAATCTGAAAGCAACTGTGCCCTTATAATTTGAATCCCTTAACAGGTGCTAGAATTAACCTACACTCCATTTATGTTCAGATTTTAATTGAAGAATTTTGGTATAGGGTGGAGGGTATGTAGGTATTGTAGAGTAAAATAAAGTCAAAATGGGAAATTGTGAAATCCCGGAATATGATTTGGAAATAATATAAATATTGGTTTTTTTTTTTTCAGAGACGGAATAATTTTAGTATATATTCAATATATAGATATAATACACATATCGCATCTAGATAGTAGATGATAATAGATAGATAGAAGAGATAGGGGGATAGATAGATAGATAGATGATATAGAAGCAATACAAGTTGGAGGAACAACAACAACAAAAGAACCAGAAAAAAAACAGAAACAGTGAAGCTCTCCCAAAAAACAATAATCCTCTTTCTGTGAAAAAAAAAAAAACTGTGGAAAGACGCAGAAAAAGAAATGCAAGACATGTATCGCAGAATGCATGAACTCCGGTGGAGGGGGGGGGCATGGAAAGGAAAACGAGTCTAATTTGGATTGAGAAATGTGTATGGTGTATGAAAAAGTTAAATAACATAAAATAATTTAAAAGAAATTAAATGTCGTTGTTTCAACACTGATACTGAACTATTTAAACTGCATAGTAGCCTAATGTAACATTTCTATCTTCTCAGTGTGGAGAAGATAATGCACTTTCCAGCTTTGCTGCTCTGCAGATCAACTGGCATTTCCATCTGATAACATGTTATCTACTATGTCTGATGTGCTACAGTTTAAATCATGTGCCTAGATATGGGTTTGCTGTTATGTTTTGTACTTAGGAAGCCTGATTCTTGCCCGTTAATACTAATCTCCTTTGTCAATTCTGGAAAGATTCAACCATCACTTTCTTTGAATACTGTTTCTTCCACATTCATGTGTGTGTGTGTGTGTGGGTGTGTGTATGTGGTGTGTGTGACTGCTGCTGTTTTGTGTGCATGTGTGGAATGTGGGATGTGCATGTGTGTCTGTGTCCATCCCCCAGATTCCTGCACGCTGTCAAGACTCTCAGACACTCTCCACTTGATCCCTGACTTTCCTCCTATTTTCTTTCGTCTTTCCCCTTCCCTTTTAGGTCCTGTTTTAAAATATTTTTTATGGAATTTTTTGAGAATTCCACACGATGTGTTTGGATCCTATTCAGTTCCCTCCCCCGTCTCCTCTCAGATCGACCCTTACCTATCTCGCTTCATGTCTTCTACTTTGTAGGACTTGTGGCTGGCCCGTCCCCCTTGAGCCTTGTCAGCTTACCTGGCACCACACCCTCCCCCAACAGCTGTCAATCACAATTGTTCCTCAACTAGAGCCAGGGCATCTGAAGCTCCGCCCCTCTCCATGCTGGGTTTTGTGTGGTTTGAGTTTGTGTGGATCTTGTGTGTGCTGTCATATGCAACTACTCAATGATGTCCCAAAAAGAGATATTCTTTGTATTCATTTACACCTCTGGCTCTTACAATCTTTTCTGCCCTTGTTCCACAATGACCCCCCCGGAGCCTTTTGGGGGAGGAGTATGAGACAGGTGTTCCCCATTTAGGTCCAAGTATTCTGAGTCTCCTCATTTTCTGGGCACAGGACTAGCTGTGAGTCCCGGTGTTTAACTGCTATCCTCTGCAATAAGCCTTTGTTGGTGAGAGTTGAGAGACGCACTAATCTATGGATATAACAATAAGTCTTTGTGAGTCAGTTTAATAGTATGTCTGTTTATCAGAATGATAGTAGTGGGTTTTCTTCTAGGGTCTATGACCTATCTGTCCACAGGTTCTTGGCCCTGATAACAATGCCAGGAATGGGCTCCGTCTTGTAACATGGACCTTAAGTCTAATCAGAAAGTTGTTGCTCATAACATTCATGCCACTTAATCGCACCAGTGGTCCATCTGGGGCTGTTCATACTGGAGCTTGACCATTGGGGGCTGGTCACTACGGGTCGGCTTGCAAAGGTCACCCCATCTATAAGTTTGATGATTATCTTGTTGCTTCGGGTAGCAGGCATAGTAGCCCTTTCTAGCACTGAAGAAAACAGCAATAAAGGAAGCTTCCAAAGATCAGTAACCAGCTGGATTTCTTCTTCTCTTTGTTCTAAATGACGACCATGGCCAGTATTGTTTGATGGTCCATGGGACCCCTGATCCACTGCAAAAAGAGGGAGTCCATTCTGTTTGCTGGCATTGGATCGTTTCTTTTGCTAACCTGTGGTGGTGTGGTATGGCCAGATATCCCATTAATGGGTAACTCCATTTAAAACGTTTTATATATGTAGATATTTTTAAGAAGTCCTCTGTATTTGTGGGTTTTTCCCACACGATTGTTTCCAGAGGTTCTAAGTATTAGTTTTATACATCCCCTATTCTCTCCTCCTGCTTTTCCCACCATATTCCCCGACCATTGAATCCGCGTTATTCCCATTTCCCCTTTACCTTAACCCCAACCCCTCACTACATTCTATCTCTTGTCCATGAAATACCACCCTGTGCTGCCTTCTTATCTAAAGAGTCAAAGCTGACATCCACTTATGAGAGAGAACATGCAACCTTTGTATTTCTGGTCGAACTTTATACTCACTCAGAATGGTTGCTTCCAGTTCCATCCATTGCCTGTGAATTCATGTTTGATTTTTCTTAGTATCTGAATAATCTTCTATTGTATAAGTGTACCACAATTTTCCATTACCACCCCTTCATCAGTTTATGGGCCCGCTAGTTGTTGTCCCATGCCGCTGGCAGCATAAATAGAGCATCAATGAATATGGATGAACAGATACCTCTGTAATAGAATACACAGTCCTTTGGCTATGTCTACTTTTTAATTCCTTAGTTCTCTCTTTGCTGTATGTTTAACACTGAGTACTCTGTTGGGGATTTTAAACTTGTTCAAAGTTCTAGTTTGTGTTGGTGGAAAGATAATTCAGTAAGTAAGATTCCTGGCTGTGACAGCAGGTGGACCCAAATCCCCAATATCCACACAAAAACATCTGGCCACATAACCCTAGTGTTGGAGAACAAAGGCAGGTCTCAGGATCTGTCAGTCAGCCAGCCAAAACAACAAGCTTCAGGTTCAGTAACAGACCCGCTCCAAAATTTAGTGAAAGGGTGAAAAGCGGGCTCAGCGTAAGAGCACTGGCTGTTTTGCAAGAGGACTTGGGTTCGATCCCAGCAACCCCCTAATGGGGCTAGCACCATTCTAGTTCAGTTCCAGGGGAAATCCGATGCTCTCTTCTAACCTCCACATTACTCATGCACAACATGGGTGCACTTTACATGCAGGCAATACACTTGCAACACACACACACACAACAAATTTAAATAAAAATTTTTAATAAAAAATCAGGTGGAAAGCAAATAAAGAGAGACAAGTGTCTAGTTGCAGGGCCTTTTACTCCAAGGCACATGACCACCCAACACAGAAGCATGCATGAACACATGGAACATACACACCACACAGAGAAACATGCATGACACACATACATACATATCACACAGAAGAAACATGCATGACAATGACAATACACACATACCACACACAGAAAACATGGGTGACAAATATACATGCATACCACACACAGATGCATGACACACATGGTATACATACAACACAGAGAAACATGCATGACATACATACACAAATACATACCACACACAGAAACATGCATAAACAAACATGCAATACTACCACACACAGAAACAATGCATGACATGGCATGCATCAATACCACACAGAGAAAACTGTTACAACACATGTGCATACACCAGCCCACAGAGAACATGCACACACTGTACATACAGACCACAACAGAGAAACATGCATGAAACACATATGTACATATCACACAAATAAACAGCAAGGACACACATACATAACATACCACATACAGAAAAATCTTTAATGTTCTATTTTGATACATGGTTTTATTCTTTATCATAGTATCAGTGACAAATAATCATCTGTGCTTTCTATTTAATTCTTTATTAATTTTGAACAATTCTTTTGTTGTCTGTAAAACTGGTCTATTATCTATTTTTGCTAAAATCCTGCTGACCTGAGGACAGCTGACTCACACAGGAGGCAGCTTTTTCCATCAGGTACTTTGTAATTTTGCATTGTGAGTTCATCCTTGAAACTCTGTAATATAAGTTCATGTTTGTGGGGGACTGGTGTTGTCATCTTAGGTGCCAGCTTGTGTCCCCTTTGGAAAAGAATTTGTCAGTTTCTTCTTTCCTCTTCAGGCAAGAATAACGACTCACGACAAAACAACGCAATTGATCACAATATTTTTTTTGTCTTACAGGCTTCCAGACAATGAGAATAAAGTTTGTACTTCAAATACAAATTTCAAATGAGAACTTCTATCATTCATTCCCAGGCCACCTGGGAACTTCTATCATTAATTCCCAGGCTACCTGGGAACTTCTATCATTCATTCCCAGGCTATCTTCCTCATTCTTCCCTCCACCTTTCATGCTTCTAACTGGATGTTTTAATCTCGTACCTGAATTAAGCTCTCTACCTACCATCTCTGCCACAAGTCTTCCTGTAACCCATTAACTATACTGCGGCCAAATTTTTCTAAAATGCAAATCTAATCAGACCACACTACTGTTTAAAACCCATTCTCCCCTTCATGGGCTTCAAAATAAAGCTCAAGCCTCTACAATAAAACTCATAGTCACTGATAATATGATCTGGTGAGTTTTATTTAGCCCTCTTGTATTCCCCACCAATCAAAAAGCTCCAATGATGAATCCTTCCAACAGATTAAAGTTAAATCACTCGAGTTCCTCTGGAACTTTTATATAACCAGAAAAATAATAACTGACCGAAAACATAATCAGTGGGCAGCAAAAATTTTAGCCTAGACTAATTTCCACATTACTGGTGCTAAAATGTTGCTCTTCGTTGGGTTTAGTGCTGCAGGCACATCCGCTTCTGCTCATCCCGGAGATTATACTTTTAAATGCTGGGGAAATCACTTTCATTTTGAAATATTTCAGATGACAGTATAAAATGGCAGGGGGATGGCTCATGGGTAAGAGAGAGAACCCTTGCCTATGCAGCCTGAGGCCCCTGAGTTCAAACTCCCCAGCACCCACGGTAACAAGCAGGCTGGTGGTGTGCAGATAAAACCCCTAGGATGTCAGGGCAAGAGACAGGAGGCTTGCATTAAGGAAGGGCAAAAAACCCGCCTGGCTGCTGGCTGCCTGCCTAGCTCTAGGCTTAGGGAGAAATCTTGTCTCCAGGGAAGAACGCAGGGAATGATAGAGCAGGACACCTGACAAAATGCCTCACTCGCCTCCAGGTTTTGTGTATGCACACCAAGTGCAACACATTAGCACATTACCACATATACAACACATTGCTACACCAATAATAAGTAAAAAAAATTTTTTTTTTTTTTTTTTTTTTTTTTCTTTTTTTTTTTTTTTTTTTTAATTATTTATTATAATTAAATAATTAAATAAGTAAACAAATACTTTTCATAAGAAAAGTTCTCGAGGAAGGACTAGACTCTTAGATAATATGCTTAGAAATTATAGAGCTAAAAGAATTGGGAATTAAGCTGGGATGGTGGTGCATGCTTTAATCCTAACTTTGGGAGGCAGAGGCCCAGTAGATTTCTGAGAGTTCAAAGGCCAGCCGGGTCTACTATGTAGTNGTTTTTAGTTTTTGTTTGGTTTCTCTTCACGTGCTCTGAAGCTTCTCAGTCTCTTTTAGTAATGTTCAGCATTGTCTTGTCACTCACTTCTATAAGCAGGAACCTTGGTTGACTTAATGGCTGAAGTCCCTGTGGGTCAATTCCTTCTCTTCTGTTTTGCTGTCCCTGTGATTCTTATCTTTGCTTGGGGAATTGGTCATTGTCCTGAAATCATTTGTGCTGAGACTCCGAAGCCTAATTTCAATGTCCCTTCCCCCAGAGAGGCTTTTTGTTTTGTTTTGTTTTGTTTTGTTTTCAGGCAGCTGAAGACAAGACCACCTAAGATCTCCTTATACATGACTTAAAGATTTTACAACCTAAGTATAGCCAGCACCCAAAGCCACACAAGGATGGTCTGTGTCCAGAGCTTCTTGAAGACGTTTTGTCCCCTTTTCCTTCTGCTTTGCTCAGTGCCAAGATGGGGCTTCTTGACGTCCCCTGATTTTGAAGGCAGGGGAGGCCAATTTAGGGCTGGTTAATCCTTAGTTTCTATGTCTGTTAATTTATGGAGTGTGTCCTCCATAAATTAACTCCATAAAATAACTCTTTTTTTTTTCTTTTTTGAGACAGGGTCTCTCCTGTAGCCCCAGCGTCCTGGAATTCGCTCTGTAGACCAGGCTGGCCTTGAACTCACAGAGATCCGCCTGCCTCTGCCTCCTGAGTGCTGGGATTAAAGGTGTGCGCATCACGCACGGCAATACTCTCCATTTTTGATGGACCGTGGGTCTGTCTATCCCTGATAAATGCAGTGACCAAATGTCCTTGGGGGTTTTGATATCTGCTAGTCATCACCACTTTGGCAGCAAGCTTCATGCAGGGGATGACCTGGAATTCTCTTATTTTTGTTTTCAAACATTTGATTATTTTAAGGTTGTGCTGTTTAAGTATATTTCATCAGTACTTTTGGTTGTTTTCAGTGAGAATGTTGAGCTCGGTAGCCTAACTTGTTATTACCACAAACCAAACCCTCCGAGAGAATTCACAATTGAGTCTTCATTAATTTACTTTAAGGGTGAAAGATAAAAGTTATTCTGATGTAGACTGGAGGGAAGAGGTCAAAGCTGGATTGGCGAGGAGCTGCATAATGGAGCAGCATGTACCAAAGTCACATTTTTAAAAGTGGTGAGGAGAACTTGCCAGCGCCTTGCATGTTGACCCGGGTGATGTGGCACGAGAACACGACGACATACTTGGCAAGAATTTTCCCCATGTTTCTTCTGGTCTTTGCTTTTGGGCAACATCTCTCAGCCTTGACCCTCCGATAGCTTTTGTTTGGCCATTAATCTAAAGACTCCCTTCCTTTCTTTCTATCAGTGCTTCCTTTCACCATGCTGAGAAAGAACATAAGGGAAGGTTCATAGTGATCACAGAGTTCTCACTTCAGAGCAGGATTTGCTCCCAAGAGGACACCACACACACACACACACACACACAGACACACACACACACACACACACACACACACACACACACACCGAGAAGCACACAGGTACTCACGTGAGTATACAATTTCAAGAGTTGGTGGAAACTGTGTTAAAATTTATGTACTAAGCTGATCAAGCTGATGGAGTAGGCTACACAAATTCAATAGCATTTCTGAATGAGCTATATGTGCAAGGTGCTCTAGAGAGAGAGAGAGAGAGAAAGAGAGAAAGAGAGAGAGAGAAACTGAGAGACGTAATGCTATCAAAAAGGTGCTGGGGGCTGGAGAGATGGTCTAGCAGTTAAGAGCACCGACTGCTCTTGCAGAGGACCCGGGTTTGATCCCCAGCACCCACATGGCAGCTGAGAACCGTCCGTAACTCCAATTCCAGGAGAACTCCAGTTCCAGGGGAATACGACACCCTCTTTGACACCCTCTTCTGACCTCCACCACAAACCTACATGCAGACAGTACATTCATACACATAAATAAATAAATAAAATTAAAAAAAATTAAAAAAAATTAAAAAGGTGCTGGAGCTTATCCTGATAATGTTATAGAATTTATAGAAATATAGTATTTGTCCTTATAAATGTATCTAGGGTGATTGCTCTTTTTTAATATTTATTTATTTACTTATTTATTTATTTTGTCTTTTTGAGACAGGGTCTCCCTTTAGTCCCAGCTGGAGCTTGTAGACCAGGCTGGCCTTGAACTCACAGAGATCCACCTGCCTCTGCCTCCCAAGTTCTGGGATTACAGGCTTGTGCCACCATGCCCAGCAAGCTTCTGTAGTTTAAATGCAGTTCAGCCTTCCATCACATGCCCTGAAATGCAAATGCAAAATCTGTGTTATCAAGTGCTTAAACCACAAAACAATAAAGCTAAACATGCCTATGTTGTACTTGCTGAAAGACAGTCATACATCACATCTATCTCCAGCCTGGTCCCCCCCCCCCAACCCAGGACATTTTAAAGGTTATTTTGGTATAGGTAATTACTATAAATCCTATATTACTAAGATCCATTCAATGACTTTTTGTGAAAGCATTGTTAGGTGTTGCTAGGAGTTAAAGATTCCTATTATCCAAAATCCCTTCACCGCCTGTGGTGAGCACTACACAGGTGCAGACCAAAGACGAAAGGAGTGTAGACGAGGGAGGGGTATCACCTACCTTAGGAGAATGAGAGGCTTCATGAAGAGGATGTTTACAGAGTGAACTAGATTCCAGAAGATGGAGATGACAGTCACTGACCATGTATCTCAAAGTTTGTTGTGCTTCATTCAACAACTCTGAATATGTTCTCATTAAAAAATTATTATTGTGCTTGGTGTGGTAGCGCATGCCTTTAATCCCAGCATGTGGGAGGTAAAGACAGGTGGATCTCTGTGAGTTCAAGGCCAGCCTGGTCTACATAGTGAGTTCCAGGACAGCTGGAGCTACAGGGAGACCCTGTCATAAAAAGACACACACACACACACACACACACACAAATTATTGTGTGTGTATGTGTTAGGGATGGCATGCATAGGTCATATGTATGTGTTGGGGATGGCATACATAGGTCCTATGTATGTGTTAGGGATGGCATGCATAGGTCATGTGTATGTGTTAGGGATGGCATGCATAGGTCATATGTATGTGTTGGGGATGGCATGCGTAGGTCATGTGTATGTGTTAGGGATGGCATGCACAGGTCATATGTATGTGTTGGGGATGGCATGCGTAGGTCATGTGTATGTGTTAGGGACGGCATGCACAGGTCATATGTATGTGTTGGGGATGGCATACATAGGTCCTATGTATGTGTTAGGGATGGCATGCATAGGTCATGTGTATGTGTTAGGGATGGCATGCATAGGTCATATGTATGTGTTGGGGATGGCATGCGTAGGTCATGTGTATGTGTTAGGGATGGCATGCACAGGTCATATGTATGTGTTGGGGATGGCATGCGTAGGTCATGTGTATGTGTTAGGGACAGCATGCACAGGTCATATGTATGTGTTGGGGATGGCATGTGTAGGTCATGTGACAACTTTATGGCATTGGTTCTCTCTTTCCACCTTTATTCGTGTTCTGTGAATTGAACTCAGGTCTCCAGGCTTACAAAGCTGAGCGATCTTGCCCACCCTTCATTTTATAGATAAGAAATCTGGTCATCACAAAGGTTATACAGCTTTTTCAAAGCCACAGTATATGGTAGAGCTGAGCCACAAACCCAGAGGAGACAGAGGTCAATATCCAGTGTCTTACACTCATTCTTCACCTTACTTTTTGAGACAGTGTCTTTCACTGATTTGGCAAAGTCGCTGGCTAGTGAGCCCCAGGAATTTTCTCCACCTATCAAAGCAATAGAATTACTGGTGTGAGTCAACCTGCCCAGCTTTTTGTGTGAGTGCTAGGGATCGGAACTCAGGTCCTCAGTTTACATAGCAAGTGCTTTCCTGACTAAGCCATCTCCCCAGCCCCTAGATTAGGGCTTCTTAAATATTTTCCACTTATAATTCCTTTTCCCTTGAGAAATATTTATGAAACACTAGGTACATAGGTATATAAAATACATATACAAATCAAACATCTGTTAATAATCAGAAACATTTATTCTTTAAATTTTTTTTTTGTCTTTTTGAGACGGGGTCTCCCTTTAGTTCCAGCTTGCCTGGAGCTATGTAAATCAGGCTGGCCTTGAACTCACAGAGAGCCATCTACCTCTGCCCTAGGATTAAAGGCATGCACTACCATGCCTGGTAATTCTTTAAATTTTTATGTTTATTTATATTGTGTGTGGGCATGGTGGCTCATGCCTTTAGTCCCAGTGCTCTGGAGGCAGAGGCAGGGGGTTCTCAGTGAGTTTCAGGCAGGCTGGTATACATAGAGAGTTCCAAGCTAGCTGGGGATTCAGGGAAACCCTGTCTTAAAAAGACCAAAAAATTGTATAATATTATTTTATCATTTATTAAAGATGGAAGGATATTTGCATACTAATGTGCTAGATGTGATTATTTTATATAAAGAATTAAATCTTGGCTGCGATTTTGATACTGCAGGATGTAGAAAATCAGTTTTTTTCAGATCTTTTTATAGATCTTTTGATTTTAAATGTCAATGCTGAGAATGTTCTTTGTATAAACACATAGTATAAAATGGCAGAAGTATGTTTAGGGCCATTTCAGAAACTTTTGGGAATTCTGTCCTAAGCCTAAGACAAAATTCATTGAGTGACTTTTAAGAAACTCAAGTCAGAAATGCAAACAGCTATTTAAAAAAATCACTCTAACACAGTACAATCCAAAGATATAATAATTTGATACTTACTGGCTGAGGAATGATGGTAGAAAAAATATTAAAAATTGTTTCCTTTAATTAAGCCATTATGTTTCTATAGGAATAGAAAATATTGTATATACAATAAAACCCACCACAATTCATAGTGGAGTCTCTCTCTGGGCTGAGATTTTTAAATTTTTTATGTGTATGAATGTACTGTCTGCATGTAGGTTGGTGCACCTGTGTCGTGCAATGCCACACAGGTCAGAAGAGGGAGTCGGATTCCCCTGGAACTGGAGTTAAAGATGGTCCTTAGCCACCATGTGGGTGCTGGGAATCGAACCTGAGTCCTCTGCAAGAGCAGTTGGCACTCTTAACTGCTGAGCCATCTCTCCAGCCCCTGGGCTGAGAGACACCATTTCTGGCGTATATAGAGTACGCATGTGTGTTCAGAACGAGCTTGCAGTGAAGTGGTGAGACCCAACACAGGTGAGCACTACCAGATTCGTCATGTATTCTGAAATAAGTTTTGGTTGTCTTGTGTTCAGAAACCTTTATTGTTACCAAATTCTTCATGACACTCATACACAATGGCATAATCCTATGTAGATTCATTCCCTGTAGTTTAAGAAGGTAGAGAATAGCACTGAGGTGCTGAAGGGGAGAGATTAATGCCAATCCCTGGGGTCTGTCCATTGGCTAGAAGCCACAGCCAAGACTCAATGCCAGTAGGTTTAGCCCATCTTCTATTGCTGAGAAGTTGAAAATAAATTCTTTGCTGAGGACCCAAACCTATTGATGGCAACCATACTATAAATATTTATTGATCGACTACTGAGGAAGTATGAGAAAGAGAGAGAGAAAAGGAGGACAAGGAGGAGGAGGAGGAGGAGAGGAGGAGGAGGAGGAAGAGAGAGAGAGAGAAAGAGAAAGAGAGAGAGCGCACAGTTTGGACATCACACTGGGGCAGTGTATGTGACTCATGGTGTATGTCACTGACCTGCTTTCCCAGCATACTCTTCCTGCTTTGGAGAGTTCTCCATCCCCTCAGGGCCTGAGCCTGAGTGTGGCTCCCGTGGCCTCAGTGAGTTGGGGTAACTTACAGTGTATCCAGGGAAGTTCTTAGAGATGTGGAATGTGGCTGTCTGTGCTGACAAGTGAGAGGCTGCTCAGCTGGTGAGCACGGACAGTGGAGTCCCAGCTCAGAGGACCGAGTGCACAGCGGTACCCGTGGATGATCCAGGAAAGGAACGCAGTGGAGCAAACGGACCCCACAGCAGGATCCCAGCTGTTCCTAGTCTGCAGCCAACGCAAGTGAATTCATGGTTTTTAGGCTTAAGCTCTCCAGGCTGTGTGTCTATTTTCAACAAAAAGACCTTCCTCACTTCCCAATAACCTGCCCACATAAAAAGAGAGGCTGCTGTGCCGGTGCTCTGGGCAGTGGTTTAGAAACGTGAAGGAAAGTACCAAGGGTCACTTTGACTGTAATGATGGTCTCAGCAGGTCTGGAGAGCAAGTAGCCACACCAAATTGTACCTGGGTTTGGTCATCATTTGTGCAAACTAATGCTCCTTTCTCTCCAGATAAATGGGCAGCTGGGAAACAGAATCAATCATCAAACCAGCTCTGACCCTTGGTTCCTGCAGCTCCGTTGGTTTCTTGGCTCATTTCTTATTTTATCTAAAGCCAGGTCAGACTATCCAGGTGGAATGTTCATAAAAACCAAAGCCTTGGTGTGAACATTTTCTTTAAGGTCAGGGTAATTTACAGTCTGCCCAGAGAAGCTCTTATGTGGAATGTGACTGTAATCCACAACATACTCTTATTACCCGTCCCTCCTCTGAGAAATTGATTCTGGCATGCTTCCTTCAGGTGGAGAGTGACTCTGTCAGCAATTGCTGTTTCTTTTTTCACACATTGGGGTTCCCCCCCACCTCCAAAGCATCAAAGCCTCTTTAATGTTCCTTTAGGAGAGGTTAAATACAGTTATCACCAGCATTTGGAGTTTCATATCGGTCTTGTATTTCTACTTGTGCTCTGTGGGCAACAGGCAATCGCTTTGTGTCAGGCGACCCTGAAGGGACAGGCTGATAAACAAGACTCAGTGCCAGACTGCGGATGGCATGTTGTCTTCCTTTTGTCCCTACCTGTCCAGGTCTCTTTTGTACTTTTGGAACAGAAAACACTAATGCTGTCACCACGCTGCTTGATGCCTTACAGCTTGACTTCAGGTGAGCCCAGAGGACGCACGGCCTTCAGTAGATCAGTGGGAGCTGGGAACAGGAGAGTCAGGTCGTCTTTGTATGTGGTCCCTGCAGTTCCTGTAACTTTCAGGGTAGAGTTATTTCTCTCTACCCCTTCCTCCCCCTCTCCCTCCCTTCTTCCCTCTTCTCTTTCTCCATCCTGTCACCATAGTCTCATGATGTAGCCGAGGTAGGCCTCGAACTCCTGATTCTCCTACCTTGTCCTTCCACATCCTGGAATTACAGGTGTACCATCACAGCCGGCTCACTGTGCCTTATTCCTAATCCAAAACATCTTAACTTGCTTAAATCCTGCCCCATACATTGAATAGCACACCTTTTTCATAGATTCTCGGGTATCAAGCAGGTGGTGATTTTCTTTCTTTTTTTTTTTTTTTAATGTGTATGGGTGCACTGTCTTCATGTAGGTAGGTGCACCCGTGTCATGCAATGCTGTGGTGGAGGTCAGAAGAGGGTGTCAGATTCCTCTGGAACTGGAGTTAAAGATGGTTCTTAGCCGCCATGTGGGTGCGTGGTCCTCTGTAAGAGCAACCAATATGATCTTTCTTTTTTTTTTTTCATTTTTTTTCATAAGTGGGTTAATTTTGCAAAATGACAAGTCTTCTCATGTGTGTATTCTTTGTATTTTTATAAGATATAGTTGTTTAAAGCAAATACATAAAATGAATCTCACCTGGCATAAAAGAAAAATGTTCTATTTTTCTTCCATACAAACATAATTTATTTTAACTAGATGTGCTTATGTAGTGGGTATTAGCCAGCACAGAATGTGTTTCATGAACCTTAACAGAGAAGGCTCTTACTGAAGGACATTAAGCAGTTCTAGTGTCCCTAGGAGGGTTAGAGAGTCATGGCTGTTATAAATCCCCGGAACATTACACAGCATCCCCAGAGAAGTTCCAGCCCTACAGTCACCACTGGGCATGGATGCTAAAGCTCGCACACTAGACTCTGGGACAATACCGGAGCTGATGTTATGAATATTGTCCCCAGTCAGATCTATCACTGCCTCTTGAACAACAATACAGGTTTTCAAGACATGTGTGTTCACCACATTCCTTCCCTCCAATAGTAAGACTCAAGACCACAGTACCTACAAGGACTGGAAAACACCTCAAAAAGGCATTCACAGATTCCACAATCTAATGATATATAATTTTTAACATAGGACCTCGTCTATTTTGTGGCTTTAATTTATGGCAACATCACTGACTTACAAGATTTGCACACTGGTATTATATACCAGTTAACTTACTGAAAGTCATTCCTATTGATTTCACATGCAATGGTAATTCAGTTTACCCTCTCCTATCTCTTTTCTGTGAGGTGTGGGATCATTTTTTGGTTTTGTTGGATCTTTAGCACTCCATCTTCTAGAATCTGCAAAAAGCTGTGTTCAAAAATATTTTCCAAGTTAAATGATATAAATTCTAAAAACAATGGAATTTGTTTGTATGAGTGACAATCTGTAACAACATGGGCTGCATGTGATTAGTGACCGCTTATTCACTCCCATCATTAATAATCACTATGGCATTGTGTTTTCATCTCTCTGAATTAGTTAAAAATATAATACAAAAGATCACTCGCTTCAGACACCAATCAACAGCCCACAGAGTTCCAATCAAAGTCTGCAGCTCCAGATCAATTGCAGCATCTGCCATATGTGATTCCAGTATGATCCGGAACACCAGCTGAGCACTATGTGATGAGCAATCTAACATTTACAGGAAGATATGGACTGTGATCACAATGCCCTGTGGGAAGACACTCTCAAGAAGCCTTCAAATGTGATAGTGGCAGCTTCCCGCCAATCTCTGAGTGTGACCTGGGAGTCACTCTTCTCTTTATTGAAGTGACATAATTATCACTAAATAACTAACGAGAAATCCTATCTTTATCTTTTCTCTTTTTAGTTTTTTAAATATAAAATACAAAGAAATGGGTTTTGTAGTGGTTTGACTGAGAAATGCACTTCAGAAGTTCATGTTTAGCACTGGCTCCTGCAGTTAATGGTGCTCCTGCAGTTAATGGAACCTGAGGGCAAGAGCTGAAGTTAAAGCTTCAATTTGGAAAGGAATGAGACCAAGTGGTCAATTTCTCCTAGAAATCAATCGTTTACCATACAAAAGCTACTGTCACTATGATGCAAGGGGGCACGATTCTACCCCAAGCTAATTGCTGACCTTGACCGAGTCCTGATGGTACTGGTATTGGAGACAAGAAAGATGTAGAATTAAGGGAGTTATGGATTCATCTGTCATTTCAGGGAACCAGGCAGTATGTAGCAGGGAGTAGCTGGAGTCCCTAAAAGAAGCTCCAAAAAGCCACTGAATGAAGCCATGACGTTCATGAAGCCTGGGTTGCAGTGAAGACCCTAACATGTTTGAGATGCCAGAGCTGTGAGTCATGGTCCAAGGAGAGCTGCACACAGGGGTGGAACCAGACTAGGTTGCAAGGCCCATCAGAGGGAAAAGCCTGGACTCTAGGCTGGAGCTGCTGGGTGTGGGTGTGTCCTGACGGCTTGCATTAGTCCAGTCCTCACTTTGCACCATTCCTCCTTTTTGGAATGGGAATTAATATTCTGCACCATAGTATATTGGACACATGCATTATTTTTTATTTTACAGGGGTTCCAGTTAAGAGACTACCTTGATTTTTGGATTTTTCAACAGTCTTTGAGATGTAAAGGCTATGGGGACTTTTGAAGTTGGATTCAATACATTTTGCATTATGAGATAGCCATGAGCCAGTGGGGGCCAAGGGGCATAATGTGGTGGTTTAAATCAGGAATATCCCCCATAGGTTCTTGATTCTGACCACCTGGTCCTCAGTTGCTGGTGCTGTCTGGGGAGGGATGGGAAGTATGTCCCTGGGGGAGGGCTTTGAGGTTTTATAGCATCACCCTACTTCCTGTTCCATCTCCTTTCCGTGTGCTAATGGACAGGGGATCAGCCAGCTTTGTGCTCCTGCCTGCATGGCAAGTCTTTCCCACCATTATGTACTCTAACTATCTAGAACTGTAAGTCCAAATAAACTGTTCCTGAGCAAAAAAAAAAAAAAAAAAGCAATCAGTGCTCTTAACCGCTGAGCCATCTCTCCAGCCCCAGTGATTTTCTTTAAATTAATTTATTTTCATATATGGAAGCACACCGAGTATTTAATCTCTGATANAAAAAAAAAAAAAAAAGAGCAATCAGTGCTCTTAACCGCTGAGCCATCTCTCCAGCCCCAGTGATTTTCTTTAAATTAATTTATTTTCATATATGGAAGCACACCGAGTATTTAATCTCTGATAACCTCAGTTTTTGCAACATGAAATGCCCAAAATACTTAACTCATTGATTAGTATAATATAATATACTTGAGATGAGGGTGTCTTTAAAAATATATTGACTCCATTTTTTTCTCCACATGTTTTTGCATTTTGTCCCTTATTTTGCCCTCACTCACGGGTGACTATTCTCTGATTAATATCCTAGGGGTGAGATATGTTGATGAAAGCAGATACATAATGAGTCCTTGCAGTTACTGAGTAGGCAAGGGTAGGGAAAGAAAGGACTCAGGATAGACACTGGGGAACAGCTAATAATTCAGAGTATTTAAGAATTTGCAAAACCAGAACCTGATTCACTTACAGGAACATGGAGTAGATAGATTTTCTCTATTCCTCTCTGTTTCTAAACAGAACAGACCAGCCAGGGCCCTCAGACCCAAATAATGACCCAATGGTCAAGTTTCTTTTCTTCACTGTGTACCCCAGACTTGGAACTGAAGAAGTCAGCAACCTGGACACACTGCTGATCACAAAAACAACCCAAACAAAGATCTGTTCTCACTAACCAGTGGACCATAGAAAGGGCAGCCTATAAAGACAGGAAACTTCTAGGTGCTGACTGATTGACTCCAGAAAGAAGCATAGAAACGAAAGCTGTCCTTGCACCAGCCAAAACCAAGGAGTGAGCCTAGATGTCTTGTTCTACCAAACTGTGCCAAAATGTGCTAATCTTCCTGTTGAGGTGGCATCAGAAGCCACGAACAGCACTGGGGCCTAATGCCCACTGGATAATAAGACAGGCTCGTTTCTCCACGATGTCAGTGGAGATCAGTGTGAAGTCTGGGATCCTACCCTTGCCATGCTCTGTCCCATTCCATTGAGATAATATCCAAGAAGGCCTAGCAGCAAGAAAATGACCTTCTCCATCTCCATGGTGCCAGAAGTCGACACAGGCAGCAATAGTGATGTAGCACTCTCTATCCCAGTATCAGTGGCAGCCTAGTTTAAACTTCATCTTCACTTAGCAGTGACAAGAAACTCTCCTGTCCTGTGCTTACTAGAGATTGGGTGGGGAAACTGGACTTCCAAATGCACCTGTACACAATGAGATGCCCTTCTGCCCAGCCCTGACACTGAAGCGGTGTGGTAAGAAGTCATCTGGAACAGAATGTTCAAATAAGACAACAGAATACCCCAAATGTCCAGTTTTCAATAGAGAAATCATTCCTATGCCCAGAACTAGGAAGACGTCAAACTAAATAAAAAAATCAATAGATATCAACACCAAGATTTGAGAAACTTTAGGATTATATGACTAGTATTTCACATCAGCCATCAAAAAAAGGACTTAATGGATAATTATGAGCATACTTGAAACACAAATAAAGCCTTGAGAAAGTTAAAAAAAATCAGCAAAGAAATAAAAGATATCAAGAATCAAATGAATTTTCTACAACTTAAAAATTCCATAACTGAAGTAAAAACTTCAGTGAATAGAATCAATAGCAAATTGATGGAGTAGAGGAAAAATAGGTGAGATGCTAGATAGAACATTAGGTATAATATAGAGAAAATGGATCGAAAACAAATAGAATAGAACTCCAGGGAAGTCTGGGATTTATAACAAGAAACCTACTGTTTATGTCTTTAGAGTCCTGGAAGGAGATGAGAAAAGAAAATACAGGTGGAAAAAAATTGCTCATTGGCCAGGAATTCCCCTAAATTGGACAAAATAAAAAAGCCTACAGACTCAAGAGGATGTGGCAACTGCAGACAAGTCAAACTCAATGAAATCCACACCAAGACTATACCATAAAGTTCTGAAGACTAAGCGCAAAGAAAGAGATCTTAAAAACACCAAGGAGAAGGGATATTTTACTTATAAGGAAGAACAGATTAAATGACACCAGATTTCTCACCAGAAACCAGAGCACAGGAAGGATGCTGTACATTTTCAAGGACTGAAAGAATATACTGTCAATATGGAATCCTATATCCAGAAAAAGTAGACTTCAGTGTTGAAGGAAAAAATCACTGACACTCTTTGAACTTTCTAAAGAAAGTTCAGAAAATGTGTCACCAGGAGAGCTGCTACTAAAAAAAGCTAAAGGGAATTCCCTAAGCACAAAGACAAACATAAAAGAAGGACACTAGAAGCAGGGCGTGGTGGCGTGCACCTTTAATCCTAGCACTCAGGAGATAAAAGCAGGCAGATCTTTGTGAGTTCAAGGCCAGCCTGTTCTACATAGTGAGTTCCAGGACATCTGGAGCTACATGGGAGACCCTGTCTCGAAAAAGACAAAAAAAAAAAAAAAAAAAAAAAAAAGGATACTAGTAACAGTAGGAAGGAGAAATTACACAGTAAGAAAAAAAATGAGTATGTACAGTAGATTTTCCTTCTTTTTTAAAAAAATTATTTTTATTTTATGTGTATGAGTGTGGCTGCATGTATGTAAGTATACCCATGTCATGCAATGCCCACAGAGGTTAAAAGAGGGTGTCAGGGGCTGAAGAGATAGCCTAGAGGTTAAGAGCACCGACTGCTCTTGCAGAGGACCCAGGTTCAATCCCCAGCACCCACATGGTAGCTGAGAACCGTCTGTAACTCCAATTCCAGGAGAACTCCAGTTCCAGGGGAATCTGAGACCCTCTTCTGACCTCCGTGGCATTGCACAACATGGGTGCATAGACGTACATGCAGACAGTGCATTCATACACATACAAAAATAAATAAAATTTAAAAAAATAAAAAAAGAGGGTGTCAGAACCCCTGGAACCAGAGTTATGGATGGTTGTTAGCTACCATGTGGATGCTGGGAACCAAAGCTTGGTCCTCTGAAAGGGTACTCTTAACCACTGAGACATCTGTCCAGACCCAGATTTTTTTTTTGTATTTTTGAGACAGGGTCTTCGTTTAGACCCAGCTGGCTTGGAGTTCACTCTGTAGACCAGGCTGGCCTTGAACTCACAGAGATCCGCCTGCCTCTGCCTCCTGAGTGCTGGGATTAAAGGCGTGTGCCACCGTGCCTGGCTCTTTTCTTCTTCTAAGCTTTAAAAATAGTCTTCAAAACTTGAAGCAAAAATTATACAATTGTCTGATGTAATTCCATATTGTATGTAAAAGCAATAGTTAAGACAAATGTATCATAAGTAAAAGAGAGAGAAAATATGCAAAAGGAGAATATTCCACACTTGAATAACTGGTAAAATAATAACATCAGTAGACTATGATAATATACAAATAACACAAGACTCCAAGCAACTACTGAAAAGCTATACAAAAAGTATAATAAAAACACCAATAAGTCAAAATGGAATTTTAAAAAAAGAATAAGTAACCCACCACATGGCAAAAAAAAAGGAATCAGAGAACTGAAAATAAAGGACAACAAAATCCAAAATTAAATGGGCACAATTCACACATATATATATATCATGACATTAAATGATAGTGGCCTAAACACACTAATTAAAAGACAAAGATTGGCAGAATAGATTAAAAACTGTGACCCAATGATGTGCTGTTGACAAGAAATTCACTACAATTAATTAGACAGGCTAAAAGGAAATGTGAATACTGTTAAAGGAGAAGTGGCCAAATATATCAGATAAAAAAGCTTCAAAACAAAAAAAATTTCCAGAGATAAGGGGAGACATTATACAATAAATAGGCTCAACCTACCAAAAAGTTACAGTGATTCTGTACGGTTATATATGGAAAAACAAAGCTGCAAAAAGTATGAAAAAAAGGCTACCAGAATTAAATGGAGAATTAGGCAAAACTAAATTATCTTTGGAAGCTTCATCGTCCCTATATCAATAATTGATGAAATAACTAGATGGAAAACCATCAAGGGACATAGATGAGCCCAGTGAAGTTAAGAAGAGCATCACCAAAGAGGCTCTAATCAGTATGTAAAGACCGATTCACCAAATATCATCAGAAAAGTTACTGTGTGTAAATGCCCATAAAATATGTACTGTACTAGATAGCTTTAGTGTCAACTTGACACTAAAGGTTGAGGGAGCCTTAATTGGGGAATTGGCTCCATTGGATTGGCCTATGGCCAAATCTGTGGAGTATTGTCTTGATTGTCAAGTGATGTGGAAGGGCCCAGCCCACTATGGGTGGTGCCACCCCTGGGCAGGTTGTTGTGTACAGTATAAGAAAGCAGGCTGGGCATGGGCCAGAGGAGCAAGCCAGTAAGCAGCATTCCTCCATGGCCTGTGCCTCAGCTCCTGCCTCCAGGTTCCTGCCCTGAGTTCTGGCCTTGGGCTCCCTGAGTGATGAACTGTGACCCACCAGATGCGAGCTGAATAAACCTTTTCCTCCCCAAGTTGGTGTAGGTCAGAGTGTTTTGTCACAACAATCGAAGAGAAAACTAGAACATGTACCTAGGCCAAATATTGGGCCAGAAAGCAAAATGTAAAGAATCTAAAATAATGCAATGTGTTCTTTAATCATGGTAAACATGAACTAGAAATAATGAGATGAAAGGTAACAGGGAAACTTCTATAAGCTTGAAAACTCAACAGTGATCATCAAAGTGATTAACAAGTCACAGAGGAAGTTTCAAGAGAAATAAAAAGTTCATTGACTTCAATATCAAAGACAATACAATATACTAAAATCTGATACAATATACTAAAATCCGTGACAAGCAGCAAAATTGCTAAAAGGTAAATTTACAGCCTTAAGGGACGAGATTAGCAAAGAAGAAATATCTTGAATCATCTAAGCTTCCACCTCGAAATCTTGGGAAAGGAGAGCAAACTAAATAAAAATAAGCAAAAGGAAAGAACTTAAATTTTTGACTAATTTATTTTTATTTTATATGTATGGANATGGGTGGTGCCACCCCTGGGCAGGTTGTTGTGTACAGTATAAGAAAGCAGGCTGGGCATGGGCCAGAGGAGCAAGCCAGTAAGCAGCATTCCTCCATGGCCTGTGCCTCAGCTCCTGCCTCCAGGTTCCTGCCCTGAGTTCTGGCCTTGGGCTCCCTGAGTGATGAACTGTGACCCACCAGATGCGAGCTGAATAAACCTTTTCCTCCCCAAGTTGGTGTAGGTCAGAGTGTTTTGTCACAACAATCGAAGAGAAAACTAGAACATGTACCTAGGCCAAATATTGGGCCAGAAAGCAAAATGTAAAGAATCTAAAATAATGCAATGTGTTCTTTAATCATGGTAAACATGAACTAGAAATAATGAGATGAAAGGTAACAGGGAAACTTCTATAAGCTTGAAAACTCAACAGTGATCATCAAAGTGATTAACAAGTCACAGAGGAAGTTTCAAGAGAAATAAAAAGTTCATTGACTTCAATATCAAAGACAATACAATATACTAAAATCTGATACAATATACTAAAATCTGTGACAAGCAGCAAAATTGCTAAAAGGTAAATTTACAGCCTTAAGGGACGAGATTAGCAAAGAAGAAATATCTTGAATCATCTAAGCTTCCACCTCGAAATCTTGGGAAAGGAGAGCAAACTAAATAAAAATAAGCAAAAGGAAAGAACTTAAATTTTTGACTAATTTATTTTTATTTTATATGTATGAATGCTTGGCCAGCACGTATGTAGGTGCACCGTGTTGCACTGTCACTTGCAGAGGCCAGAAGTCGTTGGGTCTCCTGGAACTGGAGTAAAGGACAGCTGTCAGCTGCCATGTGGGTGCTGGGAACCAAATCAGGATCTTCTTCAAGAGCAGCCAGTGCTCTTAACCTCTGAGCCATATCCCCAACCCCAAGAAAGAAATGATAAGAGCAGAAACCAATAAAACTGAAAACAGCAATAGAGGAAATCAGAGAAACCAAGAGCCAGTTCTTGGAAGTTTCTAGCAAAGCAACAAACACAGAACTAACAAGGGCTGTCACTACAGACTGTGTAGTTACCATAAGAACAAAAGAATCCTAAGGAGCATAAATATAAGAATGTGATGTTAAATTCTAGGGACTTTGTGTAGCAGACATTGACAGGCACCTCAAAGGGAAGTTGTCTTTGAGTCCCAAGCTACTGGGCTTGCCTGTGCCACACTAACATAGGAAGTAAGACTACCACACTCACATAGGAAGTAATTCTACATCAAAGGGTTGCCGCATCCTGTTCCCTTTCCTCCTTGCTGTCGCCTGGCTCTTGCTATGGATTTTCCAACCCCAATCCTTGAAAGGTATAAGAACAGATGTTCTCTTCTGTCAGGTAGGCTCTGACTCAGAGACCTGCCCATGCTGTCTCTGGTTCTGGAGCCTGACCCTTTCTCTCTGTCTGTCCCTGGCAATAATAACTCTTCTAATAAGCTCCTTAGTCCCCAGTAACACATCTCAGTGTACTCTTGAACCACCCTCACCCCATCTAAAGCCTAATAATGACCATTTAGATGAAATGGACTGGTTTATCAAACATTCTATCACAATTTACCTAATATGCAGTAATCTGAAAAGATTTATAATTGTTAAGGAAAAGGAGTCCATAATTTTAAAACTCCCTCCAAAAGAAATATCCAGGTTTAGATGATTTCCCTTGAGAATTATGTCAAATATTTAAAGAATCAGTTCTGCATAATCAGAAGGAAAACCTCCCCCTTCATTTTTATGAAACTAGTATTGTTCTACTACCAAAAACTGGAAGAAGATAAACCTGTGACATATTTTAACATACTTATGGATAATATATATTTAGGTTAGAGTAAGGCAAAGATATATATATATATATATATATATATATATATATATAAAATCACATTTACTCAATATCATGATAGAACTTCTAATCCATGAATAAGGCATGGATTTATAGTTAACCTCCCATTTATAGATAACATGATTATCTAGTTGAATTTCTCAAGGAATCTACACAACCAGTAAGTTCAACAAAATTATAAAATATGAGATGAACATATAAAATTTAATTTATTTTTAGGTATAATGAATATATTAACACAAAATAGAATTCTAGTTATAATTGCTGAAAAAAATAATACTTAGGTAAAAATGTAACAAAATATTTACATTTGTGTGCTAAGACCTACATAATGCTCATAAATATATCGAAGAAGACATAAACGTACATAATGATCATGAATATATCAAAGAATATATAACCAAGTGGGCCGATACACGAGGCTAATGGACTAGAAGACTCCATAGAGTAATAATGTCAATTGTTTCCAGTTGTATGTATGTAATATAATGTAATGTATGGTATGTATGTAATGGAGTAAGGTGTATAGAATCTCACTGCATAGCCTAGACTGGCTTCAAACTTACATTTCTACAGCCTCAGTTTCCCGAGTGCTGGGATTATAGATACGTACACTACACCTGACTTCAATGTCTTTTTCATCAAAACCCTGACAAAGCATTTGTAGATATAGGTAAGATTATTCTAAAATGTCTCCCAAGGGACTGAGTACATGTGCTGGGCTGTGTGAGGAACTATAGCAAAGAAGATAAATATTTACCTGATCATAGGTGGTGCTTCTATGTTAATCTCAAAACTCTGAACTCAGGACTTGGCAAGGAAGAAATGAAATAATTGAGAAACCAAGTTGGTGGCACAGCGGAGCAATGACAGTGATGGCGACTCTCAGCACGAGGACTTAAAACACAGCTCTGGGCCTCTCCATTTTATTCAGAATCTTGATGGTTCTATACTGATCTCAAAATTCTGATTTTACACCAATCCTCTTGCTTCTGTCTCCTAAATCCTAGTATTATAGGCATGAGCTAGCATGCCTGGCATTTTGCCAACCTTATTTTTTTTTTTAAACTCGTGTGTGTGGTGTTGTTGTGTTTTGTGTGTGACTGAGCCTGAAGCTAGGTTGGCAGCCCAGAAAGCACTCAGAGATCCTCCTGTGTCCACTCCTGCCCCTGGTGCTGGGGCTATAGACACAATACTTGAACCACCCTTCTCTTTCCATGGGTATGGGATGGGTCCCTTCATGCCGGGCACCAAGATGTTGGTTACCTGCACAACACATCACCAAGCCTTGCTCAATGATTTTTGACAAAGGTAATAATATACTATATATATATCTACTATATATATATATTAATATATCTATTTAATAATCCACATCTCTGAACAATGATAGGGGAACACAGTGAACTAGCCATAGGTTCCAGTCTGTCTTGCACTGTGACAAAATTTACTCAAAATGGATGATGGAATTTAATTAATAAGCTATGTGAGCCATACAGTTTTATAAAAATTTTAGAGAACAAGGAGGAACTTCTTCAGATTTAGGGCTCATGAGTCCCTAGGTTTGATACCAAGAGGACGATCCATCAAAGAAAATAATAAATTGAACTTCATCAAATTATAACCTCTGCTTTGTGAAAGATTGTGTTAAGAAGACAAAAAGCTTAAGCTACAAGTAGAAGAAATATTATGTTCATATACCACATGTCTATCCAAAAAAGACTAGTAATTACAATGTATAAATGATGCTGAAAATTCAACAGTGAAACAAAGAATCCAATTATAAAATGGGTGAAAGATGTAAAGAGACAAATTATCAAAGAGATTGTAGGAAAATAAACAGGAAAAGGCATTCAACATTATTAAGCACACACTGATCAGAAAGGCTAAAATGCTGACTGGGATTTGGAGACACAATTACTCAGACACTGTTGGTGACAATGCAGAAGTAGTAAGGCATTGTAGAAATCAGTTTAACACTTGCCTTAAAAACCCTAAATATGCAGCTACTATAAAAGTCAGCAATTGTATTTCTGAGCCTGTCTTCTAGGTAAGTGAAACTTGTACATATATGATTAATAACATCTCTATTCTTTTTTTTTTTTTTTTTGTATTTTTGAGACAGGGTCTCTCTTTAGTCCCAGCTGGCCTGGAGCTCTCTCTGTAGACCAGGCTGGCCTTGAACTCAAAGAGATATTTCTGCCTGCCTCTGCCTCCCGAGTGCTGGGATTAAACGCATGCGCCAACACTCCTGGAAATATCTCTACTCTTTTTTTTTTTATGTGTATGAGTGTACTGTCTGCATGTAGGTTGGTGCACCCATGTCGTGCAATAATGAGGAGGTCAGAAGAGGGTGTTGGATTCCCCTGGAACTGGAGCTAAAGACTGTTCTTAGCTGCCATGTGGGTGCTGGGAATCGAACCCAGGTCCTCTGCAAGAGCAGTCGGTGCTCTTAACCGCTGAAGCATCTCTCCAGCCCCAACATCTCTATTCTTAAGAGAAGTCTGGAAAAAATCTGGATGTCCTTCCACAAGTAAGTGGGTTAAACAGTTTACAGGCACAGTCACCACAGAACACAGTTCAATGATTATCAAGGTGAACTGTGGGTACAGATGACACCCTGGATCAATCTGCAGAAAGCCATGCTCAGTGCAAACATTTCTGGGAGGTGACACACTGCAGGGCTTTGTGTAGCCCATATGGGTGAATGGACAAGTATAGAAGCAGTGAATACACTAGTGCTGGGAGCTAAAAAGATGATACGTAAGAGAGGAAGATGTGGCTACAAAGGGACCCAGGTCCCTGGGAAGTACTTTCAGATTTAGAGAAAAAGTAAAATGATACAGTTTCTGTATATCTTTCATTGTTAGCATCTTGAATCAACACAATCTATGTTGAGGCCCGAGAGATGGTTCAGCAGTTAAGAGCAATGGCTGCTCTTACAGAAGACCCAGGTTCAGTTCCCAGCACCCATATGGTAGCTAACAGTTATCCCTAACTCCAGGTCCAGGGGATCTGACGCCCTCTTCTGGCTTCTGTGGGCATTGCATACACATGGTGCACTCCATACATGTAGGCAAAACACTCATGCATGTAAAACAAAAATTCTGGGACTGGAGAGATGGCCTAGCGGTTAAGAGTGCCGACTGCTCTTGCAGAGAACCCGGGTTTGATCCCCAGCACCCACATGGCAGCTAAGAACCGTCTTTAGCTCCAGTTCCAGGGGAATCCGACACCCTCTTCTGACCTCCTCGGCATTGCCCGAAATGGGCCCACAAACCTACATGCAGACAGTACATTCATACACATAAAAAAAGTAAATAAAATTTTTAAAAATTCTAAAAGACACAGTCTTGGGGCTGGAGAAATGGTTCAGCAGTTAAGAGCACTGGCTGCTCTAGCAGAGGCACCCACATGGCAGCTAACAACCATCAGTGACCCCAGTTCCAGGGGAATCTGATGCCCTCTTCTGACCCCCAAGGGCATTACACAATGTGGGATGCACTTACCTGCTGGCAATACTCTCATACACATAAAATAAAAATAATAAATAAGATGAAAAAAAAGCACAGTTTCCGGGGCTGGAGAGATGGCTCAGTGGTTAAGAGCACTGACTGCTCTTGCAGAGGACCCAGGTTTGATTCCCAGCACCCAGAACCACCTTAGGCTGGGCATGGTGGCCCAAGCCTTTAATCCCAGCACTCTGGAGGCAGAGGCAAGAGGATCTCTGTGAGTTCAAGGCTAGCCTGCTCTACATAATGAACTTCAGGCCAGATGGGACTAAAAGGGAGACCCTGTCTCAAAAAAAAAAAAAGCACAGTGTAAGTTAAGAACCAGGAAATCAATATCAGCACACCCCTATCAAGTAAAAAATGCCATTCAAAGTCCACCACTCTTTCCACAAAAGTTCTATATTTTTTTGTTTAGTTTGCCACTGAACTATATCGGCAGATTTATTCTTGTTTTTCATTTCAATACAGGATCCCACTAATCCCCAGGGTGGACTTGAACTTGCTGCGTAGCCTGCATAGGCCTCTTTGCTCCACAGTGTGCTTCATGACCTTGCCACCTCCGGAGATCCACTATGCTAATGACCTGCCTAAGTATTCTTATGATTGGTCTGAGCTTTTGTGTAAGCTGACAGATTCCAGCTCCTGAAATTGAGAAAGGATTTCTAGAGGGGCAGACAGGAAAGTCAGAGCAGTTGCTAGGTTCTGGAGACAAGGTTGTTCCTTCCTGTACTTTTAGGTACATCCCTGAGGGAAGGACCACGGAGACAACAGTGCATCCGTAGAACCCAAGAACCAAAGGCTCCCATGGCCCATTTCTGAGGCGAGTCTTGGGAGGGCTGGAATTTTCCAGAATGGGATGGAAGGGCACTGTGAGAATGATGGGTGGGAGCTGGGGCATGGAAGAACGGCTTCTATGGAGATGGGCAAAGAGACGGCTAAAGCAGCTTGGAAGCTGAGAGCAGGGAATCTCCACAACAAGCAGACACAAAACCCGGGAGAAATATCAAGAGCAATGCGTACACTCACTGCACTTTACAACCAGGAGTGTGAAGAGATCCTTCCTTCCCTGGCTGCCCACCTGGAGCAAGCAGGCTCAGACTAGAACCCCCCTTAATTACTGAAGATAAAAGTTGTACTTTTTATATTCATAGGCTGCTGGCTGGAATTTGTACTTACTGGTGAACATGGTGATTAGAGGCGTGTGTGCATAGGAGCGTGTGCATGAGCGTGCATGATTGTTGTGAGCGAAAACAGGCTGCATGTTCCAAGGCCCAGAGACAGACTGAGCGTGCATTCCACGCTGCAGACCTTTCATGGCAAAGTTCCCCCCGCTGGCTGGATTTATGATGCTGTGATGCCAAGGAGAAAAATCTGTATCTCAAAGGCACAGCCAGCAAGCAGGTGATGGTGCTGCTGACTCAGCCTCGGATGTTCAGAGAGGCAGTTTGTGAGTCTGTGGATGAGAGGCCTGGCCTCTCCTCAAATAATAAATGACATCTCAGCCACTCTGTCACATTCTATGACCTTTGTGGACTAGGTCTTAGCTTCTAGCCATAGACATATATAAAATTTTAGGCAAAAAAATGTTAATAGATTTACAGATAAGGAGAGGGAGGAGTGACAAGGATATTTTCTGTACATGTCTCCATCAAGCTGATGACTGGGTGTCTAGGATCTAGGCCCCAGCCTCGTGTCCAGTGACTACTTCACCATGTTCTATGACCGTCCAGGGGTGCCCACCCCGACCTGTCTTCCCTTTGGGGTCATTCTTCATGTGCTCATGTTTATATGTGTGTGTGTGTGTGTGTGTGTGTGTGTGTGTATGTGTGTGTGTGTGTAATATGCATGTGTGCATCCCTTAGAGACAAGGTATCTCACTACATCTGAGGCTCACTGTTTCAGTTAAGTTTGCTGACCATAAAATTCCCTGTTTCTGCCCCCATCCCCCAATTCTGGAGTTATGGGCATTCTCAGTCTTGTCCAGCTCTTACATGGGTGCTGGGTATCCAAACTCAGGTCCTTGTGCTTCTACAGGAAGCACCGTTCCCCACCGAGCCATCTCCTATATTGTAAGTATAAAATATAGGTTAGCTAAACATTGTCTACATCTTGTGTACAAAATTTGCTCTGTCAATTTAACTATTTTTGCAACTCAAGACACTTGAAAGACATAAAACCCAAGAAATAACAAAAATCAAAGCAGTGGTTAAGGAAATAGAAACAAAAATTTACAAAGAATCAATGAATCCAAGAGCCGATTCTCTGAAAGATAAATAAGATAGACAGACCCTTAGCCCAGTTAACTGAAAGAAAGCAACTCCTAATCAACAAAATTAGAGATGAAAGGGGAAACATCACAACAGACTACAAAAAGATCCAGAACAGTATAAGGGAACATTTTAAAAACCTATACTCTATTAAATTTGAAAACCTAAAAGGAATAGGTTAAATCATGGGAATCACCAAAGCTAAACTAAGAAGGGATCAACAGCTTAAACAGACCCATAACATATAAGGAAATTAAAGCAGTAACACAAAACTTCCCAACTAAAAAATGTCCAGGTCCGGACGGGACTAGTTATTTAAAGAAAGTGTACAACCAATATCACTTAAGTTGTTAAAAAAGATAGAAACAGGGGCTGGAGAGATGGCCTAGTGGTTAAGAGTGCCGACTGTTCTTGCAGAGGACCCGGGTTCGATCCCCAGCACCCACATGGCAGCTGAAAACCATCTGTAATTCCAATTCCAGGAGAACTCCAGTTCCAGGGGGAATCTGATGCCCTCTTCTGACCTCCGCAGCATTGCACGACACGGGTGCACAGACCTACATGCAGACAAGACATTCATACGCACACATAAAATAAAATAAATTTTTAAAAAATATAAAAAAAGATAAAGATAGAAACAGAGTGAAATCTCCCAAATTCCTTCTATGAAGCCAGCATCACTCTAATAACAAAACGAGGTAAATATATAACCAAAAAAGAAAACAGGGCTGGAGAGATGGCCTAGCAGTTAAGAACACCGACTGCTCTTGCAGAGGACCCAGCTTCAATCCCCAGCGCCCACATGGCAGCTGAGAACCATCTTTAACTCCAGTTCCAGGGGAATCTGACACCCTCTTCTGACCTCTGTGGCATTGCACGACATGGGTGCACAAACCTGCATGCAGACAGTACATTCGTACACGTATGAAAATAAATAAAAAATTTTTAAAAAGTACATTCTCTTGTTACTGAGTGGTATGTTTCACATTAATTTGCCAGGTTCTGATTGGTCCCTGTGTTTAAGTTAGCTGGTGGTTTTTTGTTTTTGGTTTTTTCGTTGTGGTTGTTGCTGTTTGGTTGCTATAACTACTACTGAAAATGAGGTACTATTTGCCTCACATAATTGGATATTCTGATGTTAAATATCTTCCTGGCAAGATGATCTTTTTTTTTTTATTTAAAAAAATTTTTTTATTATTATTATTTATCTTTGTATGTGTATGAATGTCCTGTCTGCATGTAGGTCTGTGCACCCGTGTCGTGCAATGCCGCGGAGGTCAGAAGAGGGTCTCGGATTCCCCTGGAACTGGAGTTCTCCTGGAATTAGAGTTANAAAAGGAGTTCCAAAAATTAAAATGAGAAATGGTAGATAGCAATATGAAGATACAAGAATGAAAAAAAGCAATGGCAGCTATCCAGTGGCGGACTGGAAAGAAGAACTGTGACATAAATAACCGGAAGGACATAAATAACCGGAAGTGGGAAGTGCAGAGGAACAGAGGTTTTTAATGACTGAAGCAAAATGGTCACCAGTTTAAAATATTACATACATACATAGTGGACAGCTATAAATTGTGTAATTCCCTGTGATAACCACAAAATACATGTGGAAGATACACAAACTACTGGGCATGGCAGTGCACACCTTTAATCCTGGCACTTGGGAGGCAGGGGCCAGCCTAATCTACATGTGAGCTCCAGGACAGCCAGGGCTACATAGTAAGACTGCCTAAAAGGAAGGAAGAAAGAAAAATTGCCAATCCATACCACCTAAAAGGAATTCCAGCTGGGCCGTGGTGCAGCCTGCCTTTGGTAAGTCCGTCGCCTTTGTGAGGCAGAAGCAGGCAGTCATTTGAGTTCAAGGCCCCGCCTGGTCTACCGAGTGAGTTCATGCCAGCTGGGGCATACAGGGAGACCCTGTCGGGAAATACCAAAAAAAAAAAACCAAAACAAAAAACAAGATTTTAAAGACCCGCCACGCGTTCCTTCACCACACAGACCGCACAGAAAAAGAAAAAACTACAGACAACAAACAAAGTGTGCCAAAAGTAGGGTTGCTCATGGAAGGTTGCACGCTTCTAATCCCCGTAGCACTCAGGAGGTACAAAGCCCAGCCTGGTATAACATCGCAGTTCCAGGCCAAGACCAGGGACTGGGCAGTAGTGAGCACTCTTTCCCTCTAAGTAAAACATGAGTCATGTGGGGGCAACTTGGCCTTTAAAATCTCAGCACTAGGGAAGGCAGAGGCTGTAGATCTCAAATGCGTCTGTGAGATCCGAGTTCTACAATAGTTGAGTTTTCGCACGGCTGGCGTAGGCTATGAGAGACCTTGTCCGAAGAAAAATTAAGTATAAAAATGACTGGGCAAGAATAAAAGCCCTTTCCTTTTTGGGTCCATTACGTGATATGACTCTACTGTTTTTTTTATTTTTAATTTTTTAAAAAACTATTTATTTTCATATAGTGTATGACATGTACTGTCTGCATGCTAGGTATTTGTGCGCCCGTGTCCGTGGCACGTGACCCCGGACGGTCGAGCAGCTAGATTTTCCAGATATCCACCATTTACACATTGGGATTTCCCTGCCTTTTATCTCTCCGGGGCCGCACACTAGATTTGTTGCCCGAATGTGCCTGGCGGCACCCACGTAGGATTGTCCTCATCTGCCCGAGCGGTATCCGTTGCTCTTGTCTGCTAGGACCATCCTCCCCCTTGCAATTTACTTTCCATCCTTCACTTCCACCCAATCAAAGATTAGCTGAGTAGACGAAACAAGATCCAACTATAAACTGTCTCTAAGAGCTCCAGTGTAGATGTAAGGACACAAGCTGGCAGTGAACGGATATAAAATAATATCCTATGCAAATAGTAGCCAAAAGATTAGGAGGTGGCCAGGCTTGGTATCAAGCTACAACTCAAAAAAAATCCAAAACTGTCATTAAAATGACAAAGAATGACATTGTTTATATAACGATCCATCATTGGGGAAACTAGGGGGGAATAGCGGCAGAGGTTACTAGCACCATGACGACTGCATTAGGACAGAACGCATTAGTGAGACCGTTGCAAATGTCGACAGAGAATATCCCAGGCAACCTACATGAGCGAGGCTAAGAACCGATCTGAATTCCTCTTTTTTAAAGAATTTATATTATTTTAAATTGAATTAAAATTTTCAACTTCCCCATCAAAGATTTTAGCTGAGTTGAGTAGAGTAGACACCGATAACAAGATCCAGATCCAACTATTAAAAACTTGTCTCTTAGCGAGAAGCTCCACAGTTTTTAGAGATTAAGGACACTACTGCTCCGAGTGGCCAGTGATATGAACGGACTCGGATTATTATAAAATAATATCCTATGCAAATAGTAGCCAAAAGATTAGGAGTGGCCAGGCTTGTATCAGCTAACACTAAATCAAAAACTGTCATAAAGGACACAAAATAATTAGAGTATTGACATTGTTATTATTATAATTATAATAAACTATCATCTTGTGGACCTGGAGATGTGGGCGAAGGACTGGAGAGAGATAGCCTAGAGGTTTTTCTAGGAGGTTTTTTAAGAGAGGTTCCCTTTCTAGAGGTTTTTTTTAATCTTTTAATAGAGGTTTTAAAGAAGGCACCGCCGCTCTTGGAGCGGACCCAGGTTCGATCCCCCACCCACATGGCTGGCTCTAAGAACCATCTGTACAATGTGAAACCTGAAGCTCTGAACCTGTTGGAAGAAAAGATTGTCAGCAACCTACAAGATATAGGTGTAGGAAAGGACTTTCTAAACTTAACATTAGTTGCTCAGGAAGTAAGGTCAATGATCAAGAAGTGGGACATCATTAAACTAAAAAGTGTCTGTACAACAAAAGAAAAAACAAAAGAAGTGAAGAGAAAGCCCACAGAGTGGGAGAAAATATTCACCAGAAATACATCTGTCAAAGTTTTAACATCCATAATATATAAAGAACTCAAAAAACAAAGAATCAAGAAAACCAGTGACCCAATTAAAAGATGGGCTAAGGATATGAACAGCGAGTTTTCAAAAGAAGAAATAAAGGTGACTAAGAAACATTTTAAAAGTGTTCAACACCATTGATAATTAGGGAGATTCAAATTAAACCCACTTTAAGACTTCATCTTACCACAGTAAGACTGGCTAAGCCAAGAGAACAAATGATACCAAATGCCAGAGAGGATGTGGTGATAGGGGAACTCTCATTCATCACTGGTGGGATTGCAAGTTCCTGCAACCCCTATGGAAAGCAGTGTGAACTCTTAAAAAACTAAAAATGAGGGTTTGGAGAGATGGCTCAGTGGTTAAGAGCACCGCCGACTGCTCTTGTGGAGGACCCGGGTTCAATCCCCAGCACCCACATGGCAGCTCAGAACCATCTTTAACTCCAGTTCCAGGGGAATCCAACACCCTCTTCTGACCTCCGAGGCATTGCACGACACAGGTGCACCAACCTACATGCAGACAGTACACTCATACACATTAAAAAAAAAATAAAGACGAGATCTTAAAAAAAATAAAAATGAACCTACCATTTGACCCAGTTACACCACTCTTTGGCATTTACTCAAAAGACTCATCCTGGGGCTGTGCCACGTCTGGTAGGAGATTGCGGGAAGGAGAAGCTAGGCCAGCCGGGCACACAAGGGGTGGAATCTGAGTGGACCAGTGGTCCTGGGGACTGGGAAAGGTGTCCTGGAAGGCCTTGGGAGCTAGGAGCTGAGGCTCGAACAACCAAACACTCCCCACCCCCCATAGGTTGACTAGAGTTCAGTGGATGACCTTGCACTGAGGAATGGCCAGGGACACTAATTTGGCACATTAGGCCTTACACAAATGATAGAAGGTATGAATCCCAATGGAGGACTGTGGGAGAGGCCAATGGACAAGGGATAGAGAAATGATTACGACTAATTGAGATACTATGTATGAAATACACAAAAATTCAATAAAAAGAAAAGTTCTTGATTTGGTTTGATTTGATTTGAGCCATGGTCTCATTATATAGCCCTGGCTAGCCTGTAACTCACTTTGTACCCAGGATGACCTTAAACTTGCAGAAATTCTGCTTCTGCCTACTGAAGACTGGGCTTACAGGCATGCATTACCATGCCCAGCTTTAGGCATCATGGTTTGTGTGTTTGCTAGTGCCAGGCACAGTGCCATAATCTAGTAGGTGGATAAAATATATCTATTGATTTGATACCACTATTGACACAGAGGCATGGGTCCAGGAGTCTGCAGCCCTGATTTTGACAATCTGTGTGACCTTAGGCAAATCTGCAACATGGAATAAATAAATACCAATCTCTCCCAGGACTAACAAGATTAGATTGGATTATATACATATTTATGTGTATATATCATGATATATATGTTACATGACAAACACATATATATGACCAAAGCCACAAGTCTTCATGTAATGGCGGCTCTTACTACTACTAATGTCCCGTGTTGGAAATCATTGCAAATAAGCCTGCTTCAGATATAATCATGAACCTCATGGAAGGGCTATGGGATCCAGGCAGCGTCACACGAGCATGCTGTATTAGTGATTTTCTGTTGCTGTGATAAAACAACAGGATTAACTTATAGAAGGAAGAGTCTGTTTTGACCTGCCTCAGGAATCTGAGGGAGAGTCCATAGTGGTGGGGGTGACTGCAGTGGGAAGCTCAGAGATCATGTCTTCCACACCGCAAACTGAAAGCAGAGAGAGTGAACTGGACGTGGGGCAAGGCTAGGAACTCTCAGATCCTGTCCTCAGAGACATGCTTCCTCCACCAAGACTGCACTTGTGAAGGGTTAGTACACGACTTACCCAAACACCACCGCCAACTGGGGAGCGAGTGTTCAAATACTGGAGCCTATCCGGGACATTTCTCATTCAAACCACCACCCATACCTGTGGAAATTCTCACCCACCCTTGCCCCTCCCACTTGCACGCCCATTGAAAAAACAGCACACATAAAGGTATTGTGTATTTTTTTTAATTTTATTTATTTTTTATGTGTATGAATGTACTGTCTGCATGTAGGTTTGTGCACCTGTGTCGTGAAATGCCAGGGAGGTCAGAAGAGGGCGTCGGATTCCCCTGGAACTGGAGTTAAAGACGGTTCTCAGCCGCCATGTGGGTGCTGGGGATCGAACCCGGGTCCTCTGCAAGAGAAGTTGGCGCTCCTAAGCGCTAGGCCATCACTCCAGCCCCCAGGTGCTGTGTATTTAATAAGTGAAGTATGTCTGTGCCTGCAGGTTTCTGGGTATGGTTGTATGTGAGCGTTTCCACACTTGCGGAATATTCCCCTCCAAAACTCAAACCACCCCCCCCCACCCCCTGTCCCGCCAAGAACTCAGAGGCAGCCTGTTTCCTGTAGCCACTAGCCACATCCTCTCCTTGCATACACGCCACCAACCACTAGGGGTAGCCTTAATTCTTCTCTTCAGCAGCACGTTTGCTAGTTAACACCAGGGAGTCAGGTCTTAAAAGTCTTTAAGTGAATCTTTCTCTACCCACTGCCGTGCAGAAAGATCATTCCCTTGGCGGATTCCAAAGTATTATGATGTGCTGGGAAACCTGAGCATTCTTTCATCCTGTGGAGATTAATTACCTTGAAATATTCATCGGATTAAATGTATTTAAACATGCACTGTTTAAATCTCAGTGCTGCAAAATGCCATCCTCAAGATATATATTATGGGCATTAAATAATTAACTTTAGTGTGTGTGAGAGGGAGGTGGAGATGGAGGGGGGAGAGAGCAAGTGGGAGAGAATGAGAAAGCATGCTGAGCCAGAGGTAAAACCCAGAGTAGATAGCATCCAAATTGAAGGCTCTTCCTGAAGCAGAAAAGCCCTGCTTTGCCTACTAGTAGAACTATGTAACACTTGACCTATCTAAGTATTCTTGCCTGTAAAAAAGAGAAAGAAAGTGTCTCCGTAGTATGTGTTTTAAGTGACTATTACGAGGAAAACCCAGAAGAGTAGTAGGCACTCCCACAGGGCAATGCTCACCTTTATACAGCGTTGACCTTGAGGTACACAAAAGCTTGCCTAAAAGTAATGCATCTTGGGCAGTATGGAAAGAATATGCTCAAAGGACAATATGTATGTCTATGAAAATTAAATACTAAAATTTTGAAATGGAATTTGTCTAGAATGATGGGATTTCAGACACCTGGGCAGTCTGGACAGGAAAATGCTAAAGTCAGGAGGAGAGTCCTAACCTGGACTTGATTCAAACAAGGACCTGTTCTGTAAGCTTTTTATTTTAAAGTGATCTATGACTCACCAAAAAGTAAATAAAGCAGAGGGAGGCCACCTTAATGGGTCTTCTTACTGGTGACAGTTGAATTTGATTGTTTGGTTAAGGTGGTGAAATTACCACTTTTTCTTTTCTTTCTTTCCTTTTAATGTTTTCAGTTTTCTTGAGAGAGGGTCTCTTATATAGCCCAGGCTGGGCTTGAACTAACAGTCCTCCTGCTTCAGCAGGATTATAGGCATGCTCCACCATGCCTAGCTTAGCATTTTGTCTCTTACAAATGACAAATATCTTGAAGGACATACTTGAGAACGTGCAGATATTCTGTGTCTCCTCAAACCTGCCTCACAGTAACTTCACCATCTATTGGTACATTTTACCTGTGATCATTCTGTCGTGTCCAGTGTTAACTGAAAGGGTATTTCCCATTTTGTCTGCATTTATTATTGAAATCCTTTTGTAAGGAAGAGCTATTCTTTCTGTCCATTTACTTGTATAATTTTAAAATATTTATCCAGAGGAATTATGTAGATTTGCTTTATCATTTATAATCCAAGATTTAGTTTATTTACTTTTTATCAATTTCTTCTGGTTTGGGTCAGTAGGATTGCCTTCAGGCTGGCTGTTGGGTCTGATGTGGCCTCATCCGGTTCCGAGGGCTTCTGTAAGGCTGCATTTACTTACCAATACAGATTACCTGGCTTGGCCCTCCCCATGGTACAGTTGGAGCGAGGTCCCAGGAGGCAGGTTGGTTCGATCTTGGTTGGGTTTAGAAGCCAGATCTTCTTTTGCATACTTGTCCTGCCATAGTTAAGGGACAAACTACCTCTCCACACTTTCTAATCATGTTTTAACCCCAGAGTTCCTGTCACCCTACACATCCTTCACAGACTTTGGCTGGCTGTGAGGTTGGGAAACAATGAGACATGCTAAGAAAATATTGGCCCGTACTGTTTATAAAGTCAGTGTCATAGACATGTAAAAAGAAAATGGTGGGGCAGTTATAGGTTAAAAGAAGTTACAGAGATGGACTGGGAGTAGTGGCTCAGCAGTAGAGTGCTTGGCTAGAATACACAAGGCCCTGGGTTCAAACCTCAATACCACAAGAAAAAAATTAAAAATAGAATAAAAAACAGTAACCAGACATAATAGCCAATATAGCATGACAAAACCTTTGATGGAGTCTTTTTGTTTTTAAATCTGTAAAACCATTTTAAAACAACTGAGGCTTGAACTGGGAATGAATATTATATATAAGGGAATTATGAAATTTATTATTTTACAAATAATGCATTACATAAACTATGAATTTAACTATTATCAATCATTATTAAATTGGAATTTTAGCTTTTATTAATTCATATGTGATCATGCTATTACTGTAAGCTTGTAGTCCACCTAAGTCAGGGACTTCAGGAAGCCAACTGAGGCAGAAGTCCCAAGAAATAATTACCCCAGACTGTGCTCCTGTAATCTGAGAAAAGTTGCTGCATCATCCCACAATCATACCTCACTGGACACCAGAACCCGGCCTCGGTCTCTCTCGAGATGCCCCGATACCAGTCCCAGGTCCCAGTTTATCTCGAGATGCTCCTACTGATACCAGCCACAGACCCACCCACACCCATTCCCCCATCTCCTCGCCCCCACTTCCTTGTAAACTCACTTCCTTGTGTATCTGGGTATAAAACTGCCATTTGGGGGACATCCTAATGGTTGTTCTCCCTATCCCGACACAGACAGGCCAGCCTCCATGCCCAAATAAACCGGGCTTCCTTGTCATTGAAGTCTTGACATTTTTCTCCTCTCTGCGGCGAGTCTCCCCTCAAAATGAATCTAACAGTTACCATTTTGTGGGAGAACATGGTTATTTTTAAGAGATCTATGCTGCCCTATTTAGGAGCAAAATGTTTTGATGCCTGCAACTTACTCTCAAGTAATTTTGAGTTGTAGTCTATGGTGTATATAGTATATATGGCAAAATGTTAACAGTTGTTAAATCTTCATGTGTGGTGTTATCCTCTATCAGCGTTTCTCATTGACAGGATCTGTGAATAGCAGAAGAGCCTTAAGCCTCAGACAGCTATGGGTCATAAAACTCCCAACTAAATGGTATGAGACTGAACATCTGGTCTCACCAAACCTTATCAGACAACTCACTCACAACCGGTTGCAGGAAGGCTTTGAGGAACTGACTTGTTGGGCCTGGGAAGTTAACTTAACAAAAGGCTTTATTTATGCAAAGATACCAGGTCTCAGCATCAAACACATAACCACCCAGACCCAGAGTAAAATAAAAGGGGCCTGCCACCCGCACCAAGGGGTCAAATGTCCATACTTCTCAGAAAGAGACTGGGTCTCTGTCCTCCTCACTGCCCACCAGTCCTGAGGTTCTGGTTCATCTTAACTCTAAACTTCTTTTTCCAACTCCAAAAAAAAAAAAATCTAATAAAATCTTAAAAGTCCAAGGAAAAATCACTTCTACGATCTTGTCTTACATTCTGCACAACTTTAGGAAAATATGCTCACATAATGTAGTGGAACCCACAAATATCACAAATGCCTAGCCTAGGCTGTAGGGAGCAGAACCCTAGTTTCTACATACCAGGCCTCATCCCAGATCCTTTAGTGTCTTCTGGGTCTCAGTGAACCCAGCTGCCAACAGGAGGTTCGTAGAATGTTGTTTACCGTGAGAATCACAGGTTTCATTTGTACAAGCTGTGTGAGAGGACTGTGTGCAAAGAAGCAGCTGCTGTGTTGGGCATCAAAGGCCACGCTGAGTCCCAAGAGCAGTTCAGTCCTTCTGGGGAGCTGCAGAGTTGCCTTGAGAAAGCAGATCTGGGGATGGCGCGGGGCAAGATGGAGTGGGGTCTATCTCTGGGGATCTTTAGATAATTTTAGCAGATGAGAGTTACAGGCAATCATTGTACCTTTTTAGCTAAAAGAATTGACTTATTAAATGTCAACATTCAAAACATTCCATGATATTTTAACAATATGTTTCAGCATAACTGCATTTTCTAAGAAAATGTATAGTCAACATTGTCTAAAAGATAGTTGGTAATTAGATATCTTTATGCAAAGCCATGAATCTTGACCCTTTGTCACAGCATATAAAAATTAGTTTGTAGACTTAAATGTAAGAATCGATCACAAAGCTTCTACAAGAAAACAGGAGAATATTTAATTAAAAATTTTTATGTGTATGAGTTGTTTTGTCTTCTTGTGTGTAAGTGCACCAAGTGCATACAATACCTTCAGAGGCCAGAAGAGGGTGTTGGATACCCTGGAACTGGAGCTACAGATGGTTGTTGGGAACACATGGGTGCTGGGAACTGACCTGGGGTCCCCTGCAAAAGCAGTAAATATTCATAATCATTGACACAGCTGTTAAAGGTGCAGGCTCAGAACCCAAAGACAAGTGAAGAAAACATCATATATTTCTTGTAGGACCCAAAAATCATGAATTTGAAGCTGGATTTTATCAAAATACTGTCTTTTCATGCATTATGGGGAAAATGAAAAGATGTGTTTTAGACTGGTTTTAAAATTGCTATAAAAACACTTGTTCAGTAAGGAACTTGTATCTATGATATGTGAAAGAATTCTTACACTCAAGAATCGGAAGCAAGGAGCTCAATTAAAACAATGGATATAGTATTTGAATATACACCTCACCAAACATGTAGACAGATGGCAAATCAATGCATGAAAAGCTGTTTTACACCAGTAGTTCCAACCACCACACAACCGCTAGATGACTAAAGTTAAGAAGCAACTCCATGTGTCGGCAAGAACGTGCAGCAGCTGGAACTTTCTTATACCATTGGCAGGCACGCAAAACAGGAAGGCCACTTTGGAAAACAGTTTGGCAGCTTTCTATAAAATGAAACACTCCCTTCCCCTAGCATCCAGTGATTCTATTCCTAAGTATTTACTCAAGAAAACTGAAAATATATGTCTACACAGAGACTTGTATGTGAATGTTCATAGCAGCTTTCTTCATAATTGCTCAAAACTTAGAAACTGTCCAAGTATTCATGAGTTGGAGAATGTATGAATGATCCATACCATGGAATGCTGCTCAGTAATGCTGAGCTTGCAAAAACATGCATGTCACTCAGAAACACTACAGTGAATGAAAGAAAGCCAACACCAATACATGCACCTTTCATAAACCTACCCACATCAAACTTTGGTAACTTCAAAAGAGATCTGGGGAGAAATAACCCAGTGGTAACCTGTGGTGGGGGCTGGGAATGTGTCAGAGAAGGAGCAGTGAGTGTCAAAGGAAATGGACTTGGATGCTGACCTCCATCTTCCAAGTCTGAGCTGTGTGCTGTGAGGCTAATCACTTAAGCTCTCTGGCTCTAGCTTCTATGAGAGTGAGGTGTGAGCTAAGGTCCTCACTGGGGAATTTTCTCCCATCCAGGCTAGAAGTAGCACCCTCTAAAGGGAAATTCCCTTCTTGTTGGGTTCTTTCTTTTGACCTTGTGGACGTCTTGTCTCATGCCTGTCTCACCTTAGGAAATAAAAATATGGGCCTAAGGTACGTCAAAAATATATCTCCTAGCAAGCATCCTGGCAACACCAGTTTCAGGCGGGCTCTTCCTTCGGCATAATTAACTGCTTATATCCTGTTTGACCTTGAGTGTCTCAATCCCCTGTCTTCTCTAAAATGAAGATTATAATGGGCCAACAACATGGTTCAGTAGGTAAACGTTTTTGCCACTAAAACTGGTAACATGAGTTCAGTGCCCAGGACCCACACGGTAGGAGAGAATTAACTCCTAAGAGCTGTCCTCTGGTGCATACATGCTGTGGCACATTTACACACACACACACACACACACACACACACACAAATGTAAAATGTGTTTTAAAAAGAGTATGGGCCAATGATTGCCATGGGAACCAGTTTCAGCAGGTTCTCTTTCACTCTGGAGTTCCCAGGATGAAGAGGCAGCAGAGCTTGGCAAACTGTCTGTAAGAGGCGTTAAATCAAAGGTCAATAGCCTGGGCTGTGGTCAGCCCTGAATGAAATGGTGGTCTTGGTGCAGAGGGTGTCAGGAGATGGTTGAAGTCAGGATGGTCCTGCCTGGAAACCTCTGCACAGTCCGTATCCAGAAAACCACTGTGATTATTGTGGGGTGTACCTCAGCACTGCGCTTTTTCAGGTCAAAATCAGTTCTCAGAGCATGGCCTCAGTGCTTAGAACCAGAGGTGCTAGGTCCACTCTCCCCATCATGGCAGTCTCCTATTGAATAGGTACCAGTGAATAGTTATGTGGCTCTATCCAATCTTCTTGAATTTCTGGATTTCAAAGAATAATGAATGTCCCTCCATGTTCAGAAGCTCAAATGCCAAGGCTGTGAAAACAAAATCTAAATTCTCGGCTGCCTACCCAATGTTTTGGAAAAGTGTGTGTCAGGATGGGTAAGGGATGTCCTCCCAGAATCAACCACTGGCACAGCAGTGTTTCTGGTCCTAGAACTAAGCAGACTTGGGTAGAAAATTCAAAATGATTTTCTATCACTCTCTCTGCCTACCCCTGGGAAATACGGTCTGGTCTCAGCAGTCAGAAAGCAGTCACCTGAATGCCTTGTGTGGAGTGAGAGGAAAGGTGTGGCCCGGATGCAAGAGTGTAAATGGTCGCACAGGTCTCCATGGTGAGGAAATAGCAGAGTGCCGTGGTCAACCCGGTGACCTCAGCCTTCAAGACCAATCCTTCAAGCGGGACTGAGGAGCCTCCATGGGGACAAGCCATTCCCCTCTCCAGGCAAGAGTGACTAATTCCAGTCAGGGATGACCTTTCTCTCCAGGCTGTGGTACATAATGATTTCCAAATTGTCCTGCTGTGTCAGGCTCAAGTTAGGAGCGGTGTTTTACATTTGGTGGACATATGTTTTGTAAGTAATCCATGTAGTTACATAGGTTGGCATCCAGATCTTCTTGGCTATGACTGTTCAACAAGTAACTTAGCTTCTGTGTGCCTTAGTTTCTCCATCTGTATACTGTGATTGATGAACCCTCCTCAAGGAGTTGTCATGAGAGGGAAGAGTAAAGTATGCAGTGCTGAGCTCTGATCATGATGGACAGCCTGTCAGTGATGGCTCTCTTCTTTTTT